>CM021109.1:58879797-58954666 GCA_007115665.2 Sequoiadendron giganteum | reverse complement strand
TATCACTAGAACCAAAAGTCACCCTAAAACATACCTAATGGTCTTAATTGACCTTATTCAAGACAAAGCATGCTCAAAATACCCACAACAACATATTGACCAACCTATTGACCATCAAATAATCACTAAAACCACTGAACTAGACCTTCTTCATCAACTGGAGGAACAAGGTGCTCTGCACCAATGATTATACATTTTTTGTGTGAATACTCAAACTTCTCAACCGTCGTTTGTATGTTTCTCTTTTTCAGTGTTTTGCATGCCATCATAAGGGATCAAGCCGGTTAAACGCAATTAAGATCAATTCCACATGTTTGGGTGAGAAAGAGGACCATGCCTAGCGTAAACCTACCTACTGAGATGCGTTGGAGCAGTTAGTTTGGTCACACAAATTGCAAAACGAAAGTTGCACCACTTTGCAACTTTGCACAGCTTGAATTTGACACTTTTTCCATCAAGTGAAAATCCATCGCCACGGGAAAACCACTCCGAGATAGCCAAAACTTAGAGAGGTTTTTTTAGAGGGGCCCAATCTAATCCTGTAGGATTAGACGAGAAGTTTCTAAGTAGCACGGTATCCGAGTAATAGCATGTTGAATTTTGCAGCCATTTTGCACTTTGGACCCTTAAGGGATCGACTTGGTGGAACGTAGCTCAGAGAGATTCTGCATGTTTCGGGGCAAAAGAGGACCATGTCTAGCGTAAAAATACCTATTTGGATATGTTGGAACAATCCACTTGGTCACACAAGTTGTAGAACTTTGCAACTTTGCACAACTTGAATTTGACACTTTTTCCATCCAGTGAAAATTCGCCGCCACGGGAAAACCACTATGAGATAGCCAAAACCAAGAGAGGTTTTTGTAGAGGGGCCCAATGCAATCCTATAGGATTAGATGAGAAGTTTCTAAGTTTTACGGTATCTGAGTAATAACATGCTGAAGTTTGCAGCCATTTTGCACTTTGGACCCTTAAGGGATCGATCCAGTGGAACATAGCTCAGAGCGATTCTGCGTGTTTCGGTGTGAAAGAGGACCATGCCTAGCGTAAACATACCTATTTGGATGCGTCAGAATAGTTTTCTTGGTAACACAAGTTGCAGAGAAAAATTTGCACCACTTTGCAACTTTGTACTGCTTGCATTTGACGCTTTTTCCACCAAGTGAAAATCCACCGCCACAGGAAAACCATTCCAAGATATCTAAAACCGAGAGAGGTTTTTGTAGAGGGGCCCAATGCAATCCTATAGGATCAGACAAGAAGTTTCTAAGCATCATGGTATCCGAGTAATAGCATGCTGAAGTTTGTAACCATTTTGCACTTTGGACCTTTAAGGGATTGATCTGGTGGAATGTAGCTCAGAGCGATTCCATGTGTTTCGGTGTGAAATAAGACCATGCCTAGAATAAACATACCTATTTAGACACGTTGGAGCAGTTAGTTTGGTCACATGAGTTGCAGAGTGAAAATTGCACCACTTTGCAACTTTGCACAACTTGAATTTGACACTTTTTCCATCAAGTGAAAATTTGCCGCCACGGGAAAAAAACTCTGAGATAGCCAAAACTGAGAGAGGTTTTTATAAAGGGGCTCAAAGTGATCCTGTAGGATTAGCCAAGAAATTTCTAAGCATCACGGTATCCGAGCAATAGCATGCTGAAGTTTGCAGTGATTTTGCACTTTGGACCCTTTAGGGATCGATCCGGTGGAACATAGCTCAGAGCGATTCCACGTGTGTCGGTGAAAAAGAGGACCATGCATAGCATAAAAATACCTATTCAGATGCATTGGAGTAGTTAGTTTGGTCACATGAGTTGCAGAGCGAAAATTGCACCACTTTGCAACTTTGCACAACTTGAATTTGACACTTTTTCCATCAATTGAAAATTCGCCGCCATGGCAAAACCACTCCAAGATAGTCAAAATCAAGAGAGATTTATTTAGAGGGGCCGAATGCAATCCTATAGGATCAAACGAGAAGTTTCTATGTGTCACGGTATCCGAGTAATAGCATACTAAAATTTGCAGCCATTTTGCACTTTGGACCCTTAAGGGATCGATTCGGTGGAACATAGCTGGGAGCAATTCTGCATGTTTCGGTACGAAAGAGGACCATTACTAGTGTAAAAATACCTATTTGGATGCATTGGAACAGTCCATTTGGTCACACGAGTTGCAAAACGAAATTTGCACCACTTTACAACTTTGCATTGCTTGCATTTGACGTTTTTTCCATCAAGTGAAAATCTGCCGCCACGGGAAAACCACTCCAAGATAGCGAAAACCAAGAGAGTTTTTTGCAGAGGGGCTCAATTTGATCCTATAGGATCTAATGAGAATTTTTTAAGCATCACGGCATCCGAGTAATAGCATGCTGAAGTTTGCAACCATTTTGCACTTTGGACCTTTAAGGGATTGATCCGGTGGAACGTAGCTCGGAGCGATTCCGCATGTTTCGGTGCAAAAAAAGACCATGCCTAGCATAAAGATATCTATTCGGATGCGTTGAAGTAGTTAGTTTGGTCACATGAGTTGCAGAGCGAAAGTTGCACCACTTTGAATTTGACACTTTTTCCATCAAGTGAAAATTCGCCACCATGGGAAAACCACTCTGAGATAGCCAAAACTGAGAGAGGTTTTTGTAGAGGGGCCCAATGTGATCATGTAGGATCAAATGAAAATTTTCTAAGCATCATGGTATCTAAGTAATAGCATGCTGAAGTTTGCAGCCATTTTGCACTTTGGACCCTTAAGGGATCGATCTGGTGGAACATAGCTCGGAGCGATTCCGCGTGTTTCGGTATGAAAAAATATAATGCCTAGCATAAACATACCTATTCAAATGTGTTGGAGCAATTTTTTTGGTCACACGAGTTGCAGAGCAAAAGTTGCACCGCTTTGCAACTTTGCACAGCTTGAATTTGACACTTTTTCCACCAAGTGAAATTTCGCCGCCACGGGAAAACCACTCTGAGATAGCCAAAACTAAGAGAGGTTTTTCTAAAGGGGCCCAACATGATCCTGTTGGATCAGATGAGAAATTTCTAAGTAAAATGGAATAATTTTTATGGGGTTTGTGTTGTTGCCCCTGTAGATTTTGATGGAAAAGGGCATGAAAAATGAGGTTTCACCCTAGGGTTTGATAAAATATTACATGTAGAGGTTGGGTGATTATATTTTGAGTTTGTACAGGTGATTTTAAGAAGGTTTGATGTAGTGTCATGTTCTGGTAAGGTGTGGAGCCATTCCTTTCAATAAAGCCTCCTTATACTAGCATAAAATAAGGGTTCTGGTTTGGCATGGTGGAGTGAGTTTGTCCTAAGACAAATTGCAGATCTGAGGGTTTGGATGCATGATAATTGCTGCCTCAACAAGTTAAGGGGGTTCTTGAATGTTTAAAGGTATGTTCCTTTGTTTATTGAATTCCCCTGCACAAATAAACACAAACACACCTAAAACATCCTAATTCGACCTTACATGCTTTATATCACTTCTCTAATCACCTAAGGACCTCTTTGAGACTTTGAATACATTACATATGACCTTTACATGACCTTTTTCACATTGTTTACATTTCAAAATTCAAATTTTGCGAATTTTCCTATTGAAGGTATTTACCAAACAAGGTGCTACTGCACCAAACATGAACTCCAAAATTACAATATTTGAGTAAATCTCATTATGTAAGTAAATCTCATTACAATGCCTTAGGTACTTCATTCTCATAAATCTTTTACAGTGTCACTCATACATTCGAGATTCTCTTTAAATGTCTACATCATAGGTGCTCATTATGAGGTTAACTTCAATTGAGTAACTTCAGATTCCCTCTCTAAGCTTCACACGCTCTTTTATAATGGCTTGAAATCAAAATTGAGATTTGTCAAGATCATCAAAATAAGGATGTTGTGTTGCTTTTTTGGCTGAGATTCTCTTTGATGGCTCATAAATCAACATTTTCTGCAACGAGAGATCAATCAATTTTTAGTAGTTTACTTACAAATACGCAAAGTAAAAGAGAAAAAGAAAGAGCATCAAAAATGAAAATGAAATAAAAATAGATGGAAGGCACTTACAGATAGGCATGCAGGTCTCACAATTTAGTCACTCTTGGTCATACATCTTCACTGGGAATTCCAACATACCTATTGCACACAACACCTATCATGAATAGAGTAAGTTGAAACTTCAGATGCTCTTATAATGTCTACATCATAGCTGCTCATGATAAGGTTAATTTCAAATGAATAACTTGAAAGTACCTCATGAATATTTGCACACACTTTTTTAATGGCTTAAAATCATGATTGAGATTTGTCAAGAGCATCAAAATAAAGATGTTGCATTGCTTTTCTTGCTAACATTCTCTTGGATGGCTCATATATCTGCATTTTTTGCAAGGGGACACCAATCACTGTCTAGTATGTTACTTACAAATACGCAAAGTAAAAGAAGATGATAGCATTGGCATCAAAAAAATTAATGTGCATACAAGTATAAATTAATAAGAACCAATGTGCATATACTTACAAATTAATCCAACGAACCATCCTGGTCTGCTCTGCTCTTTATTGTGTCAAGTATTGGCTCATGGTCAGACTCACGGACCTTCCACAAGGTCTTCTTCAAAGGTCTACCCCCATATTTGGTCAAACAAACATTCGATGCCATGACAAGGTTCGAGTAATGAAGAATCTTACGATGTGTGTCAAAGTCCTGAAATAGCCAATGTTTAACACTTGAATGTGGGTACCTTCTAAGCCATGTTCCAGTAACAACAACTGAGCCTGTAGGTATTCGATGTTTTCTCCATCTATAACTGGGGCCTCCAATTTCTTTTTGGCCTCAACACAATGACACCAGTAATAGTATGTTCCCTCTTCATTGTCTTCATCTGCAATAACTGCATAAACATTCCCTACATTGATATGTGCAGAAAATATCTTGAAATTTGTCAACATTACGAATACAGCACAAAGTAAGATAACGATATGGAATTTCAACAACTAAGCAAGTAGATATATCACCTGGTTGAACTAGATCTGATACGTGGTCAAAGTCGACCGATGATTCCATCTATGTCAGTTCTAATGCTATCGAAGGGCGATATGTGTGAAGTGGGCTAAGATAACTTGTCAACCATATGTCAACCCACTCCCCTAACTCACAATCATTCCAGGCTTGCATTGTACATGAAGAAAAAAAGCATGCCATCTTTCGTGTATTGATACTCCATGAACCTACATTTGAGCTAAGGAAAGAGTGTACCTCACTCGATCTTGTTAGTGTACAAGAGTCCTCATATGGTGCAATGTTAGTATCATCCATCAACCAAAAAGATATACGAACTAAAGACATGCCTCCATTACCTGGACCCATCGAAGCATTACACCAGTCGATGATTGATTTTGCATCTGTCAACTTTACATTGTCTTTATAATTTAACTTTTCTCATGCTAATGCTCTTTTCACGCATGCTCCTGCACCATCATGCTCCCCCTTTCCATGTCCAACCTCACAAAAGTTCCACATATGTTGAACACCTGTAATTACATGCATCCTCCAAAACCAGTAGAACATGCACGAGTTCTTGAACTGTGTTGCACAATTCAAATCAGACCATATTATATGTCGGTCATATTTTATGCCCCTCTGAGCCAAACCACTATAGAAAATTTGGAAGCAACCTTGCATGAACTCTGGAGAATGTGTGCGATCATCACTAATGTAAAAGTGGTACTCCCTCAATACCTTCCTTTGGTCATCTATACTGTCAAATGCATGAATGAATGCTATGTGCACAAATATCGAAACCTGTGTGGAGTTGTAATACTATGACTGCACCTCATGTTGTGGTTGTAGAGCGTAGTTCTCTGAAAAGTCAACCATTGATACTATGCTTCCAACTAGAAAGGTATCCTTGCATAGCTTGAATTGTGTGTCCAACCATTGGGCTCTATGGGTATGCTTTGCATACTCAGACAGTATATTATCACGAAACATGGACATAAACTAGTACACTGGAATCTTCTCAATAACCAAATCACACCTTTTTGCTTGAGACCCATCTTTTGTAGCATATGCCACTATTTTATACTTCCTAAACTCTACTAGTTTTTGTCCCACCTCATCTATGCTTTCCATATGTTGACATACTGGCATACGCTGGAAGCCACCACAATGCTCGCATGAACCATCCAAGCATGCTGTCCTATAGAATATCTGGCCATCCTCTATTTCACATAATTTTTTTGATAAGAACTCTCTTGAAGATTTTGGTGGGGCTTCTATGCCACAATCCTGCAAAACATCGTTAGTATGCAAATCTACAGATATAGAAAGATAAACATCATAATGGTTAGAAAATTCAATATGTAGTCTACAACAACAAGTAGTGCGTGTGTGATTTATCTTGACATAAAAAGGTTTAAGCATTTCAAAAAATATTTGAGAAATACTAATTTGAGGATAATCATTTTCAAATTTTTGAAAAAATTGGGTTTGAGTCATATCCAAAAAATGCTTTGGATGTGGCTCACGATTCTGACTACCGATTCTCCTTCTTACCACATCCCTTTGATTCAGAGATGGCCTTGTGTTATTCTTCCAATACTCTTCAATTAGTGTTCTTAAGGCTTCAATAACTTCTTTATCTTTTCATGACAGTCTCCCCGAGAATTCCCATAATTCATTTGAATCATTGCCCTCAATTCTTTGCCGCCTTTGAATGGCTCTTGATAAATTTTCTCTACTAATTCTTGTGTGTTCACTCATATTTTTAATGAGATGAGCTCTCTTTGTTTGACAACTTACCAAGTCGATGTAATGACACATCAGGTGCCATTACTATCCTTTGAGCATGAGGTCTTACCCATAGTCTCATAAGCATCCATTAGATTCTTCACAATAGTGTCTTCACTCGATGCATTTGATGTTCTCAACCCAAGAGTATTCATGATGTTCCTATACTTTACACCCCGCATCATTTCAACAAATAGTTGATATCTTGCAGCTCATTTAGTCTTTCAAAGAATCATTCCCAAATCTTATCAGCATATCTTCTACAAGTGCATGTTGAAATCTTACCTTCCATGTGCTGCAAAATCTCATCATCAATATTAATCAAATACTTTGGCTTTCTACGCAAAATTCTAGGTGGTGTTCTCCTAGGTACATACATCTCAACATTAGGAATTTCATCAATATTTAATTGAGGTGGGGTTGATTGCGTACCTTGGATTGAGGGTGGAGAAGAAGACATACCTTGAGGTTCACATGGGGATGATGGCATACCTTCTTCATCAAATCCGAGTGATGATGTACTCTCAACTTGAGATGTGTTGGATGGTATCCAACAATATTCACTTGAGGTAGATGGTGTCCCTCCATATTCGCTTGCACTAGATGGTGTTCGTCCATATTCACTTCTGCTAGATGGTGTCCCTCCATATTTGCTTGTGCTTAATGGTGTTCCTTCATATTCACTTGTCGTAGAGGGTGTGTCTCCAACTACGGTATCTGAATCTATCTTACGACGATGATTTCACATTCATTCCTTTTGTGATGCCAATTAACGTTCTTTTTTTTATGGTTGAGGTTCCTCTTCAATTGGCTTGTTTTTTTCAATCATTTCCAATTTCTTCTTTTCACGATATGCTGCCATCCAAACTCTCTCATTTTCTTTGAGGGTTTCATTCTCTTCATCTGTTAGTTTCCTCTTTGTCTTTTTCTTCAGCACAGTAGATAATTTTATCTATACCATGGTAATGAGATGAATATTAGTTCCTAAAAAATGTATCCATTCAAGTTAATTGAAAAATATATGTCATTCAAGGCTTCATTTAAATAATACTTACAATCATCCTGTACAAAAGTTAACCTAGCATAGACAAATGTGACATGATTTTTTTCAATATAGAATACCTTAAAGAAAAGTGGTAACGTGGCATGCCATGATTGCAAGATAGGCTCAAAATGGAAGCATGGACATTTGCAAAAAATTGCATTTTTTGGCAAAGTTGTGAAGAGATAAGTTAGTTAAGAAGTTACAAAAATAGTTAGATACAGTGGGGGAGTTGAGTTTAGAGGGAAATAAGATAAATATCATGTAATTTACAATCATAATGAGTGTAATGGCATTGTGAGTGTTTGATAAGTTTGTGGTGCAGGAGCACCTTGACAATCTATGCTCCCATTTTGAAATTTGATTCAATTTTGGGTATCTCCATGTCGTAAGAGGGTCATTAAAGATATTTTTCATGTATGGGAATCATTAGGAGGTTAAAAATGTGCATTGATAATGTAAGGTTATAATGACAAACAAAATTGAAACCATGAAATAATAGAATGAAAGAAAATGTGTAAAGACTTCACATACCTAAAAAACCAGAATTTCAAATGGAGGAGTTCAACCCAATTATGTAGGCTTAGCTTCTTCTTTCTTCAAACTCCACAACAATTTGACTTGTTCACAAGTTTATTCCCCTCCAAACCTCGATTGTATATTATTTTTCAATGGAATTCAAACTTCAATTGATATTAAATGTCTTTCAATGTGGAAACTCTTCTATTTCATGCAAAGGTGGTAGAAAGATCATGGAAAAGGTGATGGAATGTGAAAAACATGCTCGCACACTTCACAACATCATCAAAAGGCTACTTTTTGTTAGAGCGCGCATAGAACCAGGAGAATATGCAGACTGTGGGCCTTGACATCATGGGTATATTTAGTTCTTTTACCATTTTTAGTGGAATGCAAAACGTGCTCGCGTTATAACGCGAGCATGTTATTTCTTCCTAAAACAGTAGCATCTCTACTTCTTCAAAATGCACACGCGTTATATGAAATATGGTTTTCTTAATATATAACCTCTTAATCTATAACCTCTTAATCCCTCAACTCTAAACCCTAAACCCTTAAACCCTAACCCGTAAACCCTCTACCCTCTACCGTCAATCCTCTAACCTCTAATATCAACCCTAATCCCCCAACCCTTAAACTCACTTAGTAAACTCTCTACCCTAGTCCCTCAACCCTCTTGACCCTTAAACCCTCAATCCTATACCCTATACATTAAACCCTCAACCCTCAATTCTCAACCCTCAACCCTTAATCCCTTGGCCTTCAATCCTTAAACCCTAAACCCTCCACCCCTATACCCTCTACCCTTTACATTGGACCTTGAACCTAATTCTTCAACCATATACCCTCAAACCTATACCCTAAACCCTCTACCCTCAACCAAGAAAACCCTCAACCCTCAACCCATAAACCCTAATCTCTCAACCCCTATACCCTCTACTCTATAACCTCTTAATCCCTCAACCCTAAACCCTATACCCTTAAACCCTAACCCGTAAACCATCTACCCTCTACCATCAATCCTCTACACTCTACCCTCAACCCTAATCCCCCAACCCTTAAACCCACTTAGTAAACTCTCTACCCTAATCCCTCAACCCTCTTGACCCTTAAACCATCAACCCTTACTCAACCCTAAACCCTTGACCCTCAACCCTCAACCCTTAAACCCTAAACTCTAAAACCTTCTACCCTCTACCCTCTACCCTCTACCCTCAACCCAATACTCTCTACCCTAAACCCTAATCCATCAACCCTAATCCCTCAACCCTTACACTGTTAAATCCAAGAAAAATCTCTACCCTAATCCCTAAACCCTCGTCCCTTAATCTCTCAACCCTTATAACCTCTACCCTATATATTGGACCCTCAACCCTAATCCCTCGACCCTATACCCTATACCCTCAACCCTCAACCTTAAACCCTCAATATTCAACCCTCAAACCTTAAACCCTAAACCCTTGAACCCTCTACCCTCTACCCTCTACCCTATACATTAAACCCTCAACGCTCAATTCTGAACCCTCAACCCTCAATTCTCAACCCTCAACCCTCAATCCTTAAACCCTAAACCCTCTACCCCTATACCCTCTACCCATTACATTAGACCCTGAACCTAATCCTTCAACCATATACCCTCAAACCTATACCCTAAACCCTCTACCCTCAACCAAGTAAACCCTTAACTCTAAACCCTAAACCCTTCAACCCTAAACCCTTAAACCTTCTACCCTATACCCTCAACCAAATACCCTCTACCATCGACCCTATTCCCTCAACCCTCAAACCTTAAACCCTAATACCCTAGAAACCATCAACCCTATAGGTCCTCCACCCTAATCCCTCAACCCTATATCCTCAACTCCTATCACTTTCTCTCTATCTATACATATCACCTCTCCCTCCCTCCCTCCCTCCTACCCTCTCTAATTGTCTCTATCTGCCATCTCCCTCTTTCTACATACCTCTCGTTCAATCAATCCCTACCACCCTTTGTCGCTCCCTCTATCCATCTCTCTCTATGTCCCTCCCACTCTCTCCCACTCCCTCTCTCTCCCTCTCTCTCATGTCTCTCCTTCCCACCCCCCTCTCTCTTAGGTCTCTCCCTCTGGCAACCTACCTAGGTAAATCTCTCTTTGTCTCTCTCCCCTCTCTCTATCTATCCCTTCCACCCTACCTAGATAAGTCCCTCTCAATCCACCCCCCTCTTTCTCTACCTCTATCAGGTCACTCCCTCCCACCCTCTCCCTCTCTCAGGTCTCTCACTCTCACTCCCTCTCTCTCCCACTCCCTCTCTCTCTTACACTCCTCTCTTTCACACTCCTCTCACTACCTATCTCTCAAGTCTCTCCCTCTCACCCCCCTCACACCCTCAAGTCTCTCCCTTTGGCACCCTACCTACATAACTCTCTTTTTCTCTCTCTCTATCTCCCCCCCTCTCTCTCTCCATCTCTCTCAATTCTCTCTCCCACCCCCCCTCTCTCTCTCCCTCCCTCTATCCCTCCCACCCTACCTAACTAAGTCCCTCTCACTCCAACCCCTTCTCTCCCACTCCCTCTCTCTTAAACTCTCACTTCCACCCCCTCTCCATCTCTCCAGACTCTCTCTCTCTCACTAAATTATCCTTCCCTTTAAATACATACGTAAATACATACATACATGTGTAGATACAATCTTACATACATACATACAATATATATGCATTGATACATACAATCATACATACATACATACAAGCATGCATACATGACATACAAGCATACATGTACATACAAACATACAAATATATCAACATACATTCAATATATTGACATTTAACATAAAGGAGGGCATAACGCGAGCGCGTTATAACGTGCTTGCATTATGTCTTAGTTGACATGTTTCCCACAGAAGCAAAAACAATGTCAAAACTGAAATATAATGCGAGCGCGTTATAGCATGCTCGCGTTATATCTTGCTTTGGGAATTCTCGAGCCTTAGGCTTGGTATTTGCCTTGGAATACCAACCCAAAGGCTTGGAAGGCATTCCCAATGACTAGAGACGTGTTTTTAAAAAATCTACCATATTTCACATAATCGAGTTTGTGCTCACCATCAAGATTGCACATGGTTCAATATCGAAAAAATTGAACACATGGGTAATGTTGGATTCTCTCTTAGCTATTCAACGATGTAATTTTTTTCACTTTCTGAAAATGTTAAGCCTTTCATCCATAATTTATTTTATTTGTATGTCTTTTTTTTGCCAAAAAATAGTGTTTGGTATTTTTTTTGTTATAAATTAACTATTCATCGAATTTTCAAATAAATTACATTTTTATAAACTAGACTCCATTCTACAAATTTTTTAAAAAATATTAAAAAAAATTCAATTAGTTTTCAAAATTTGTAGGTGTAGCACGACCAAAATTCTGTTTTTCAAGAAATGTCCACTTCGAAAATTAGTAAAAAATCAAATATTCATTAAAAAATTATCTGAAAAATTGTGCATGAACTACATACTGTTAGCTAACTTCTGACTATTGCGATTTTAAAAATACTAAAAAAAAGTTCACCGTACAAGGGTCGTACAAGAGTTACTATGTTATGTTTTTATGACAAAAACAACACCAATTTGTGTATGTCCCTCTTTTGAACCCCTTATTATCAACCATTTTAAAAATAAATTAGTAGTTTAGAAAGTAGACTCGGAGCACTTCGATCCTTGTTTTTGTTCCATCTCAAAATTTTGAGTGTAACTATCCTCAATTTGACATCCAAGGTCAGTATTTCCTAATTTCAGAAAAAAGCTATCCACATAAGTCCCCTTTTTGGGAACCATCTTTGTGCACTTACCCATACAACCAATTCATTTTTAGAGACAAGTTCTAATACTGATTGGGGTCTTATTCCTCCCTTTCAAGGAGAGTGTGAAACCTCATGACCTACACCAAAACCACCCTATGTTTTCTATGCTCAACTTGGTTCTACATCAACACCCTTACCCCATGGTGGTGATGGGGGCTATATAACTCCCATCCCTCATGGAGGACCCACACATTCCACTAAAAAGGATTTGTGTTCTTATACAACAATCTAATCCTTCTCAAAAGCACACAACCCCTTCATCTAACTTGGAAGACTGTTATGGTATCAACCACCATCTCCTTCCTACACATGGATGCAATGAATGCATAATGCAAACTGAGATATCATCCTCTTTCAAGAAATATTTAGGGTTACCTCCATCCTCTTGATTTCCTTCAACCAATACCCTTCAAACATCTCAAGGAGCTTGGTGCTCTCCCTTCTGTGGGGGCACCTAGTTCTTTTCCCTAATGCATATCTTCATCCTCTTCGGCTCACTTTTGTCCTGCACTCAATGGAGGCAAGGGGTTCATTAGCCTTGTCCTTGTATGTCACTTGTCTTTTCCTCTTTCAGCTAGTTGACCACTTTTCATGAACAAAACAAAGCAAGCTTGGGATGTGGACGACATGCCTTAAACAGGCTTGCATGTGACATACTTATCCTCTCATACCTTCTTCTACTTTAAAGTAATTGCTCACAATACGGTGTGTAGCAATTCCTTTAAAGTGGGGGCATACACTAACACTATTTATTTTTGCATTTTTCTTTGTCCTTGGTTCCTATTGTAGCCTTGCCACTTCATCTAACGAGTCTCTCACTTTGTGGATGGCATTGGGTGTAATGTCCTTCATAAAAGTGACTTATCTTAGTATATTACATTCGTCTTAGTGGCCTGGTGTGATGCACTACATCCCTTAAGTTGTGAATCTTCTATCCTTTGATTGGTCCTCTCTTGAAGACATTAGACGCAATGATCCCTAAGTAAAAAGACCTCACATGAATGAAACAAGACTCTTTCAAACACCTCCTTTTACATTTTACACACCTCTACATTCGTGCATACATGGCCACCTTGCATAACACAACTTGCATACCTGTGGTTCCATCTTGCATTTGTTCATGAGTTTTAAGCATCCAAGGCTTTGCTTGTCTCGTGAACTACACCCTTGTCTTCTGTGGCACCTTATCAAAGTTATCAGGAGGTATAACTTTGGTATGGTTGAGCGGGAAGCCCAACTAGCGGCACGACTTTCCCCATAGCCACCTTTTTTGTATGTGAGCACATACCAACCGTGTGTATGTTTCTCACCACCTTTTGGAATTCTCACCTGACAGAAAACTGAAATTCTTGTTGGCCCAAAGTGAGTACATCCTTTTTCCTTCAAAAAAGTAGCCTAGAGCTGATCCACAACTAGTTGGAACAACAGTCAAAGCTTGATCCAACTTTTCTCCACCCTTTCACATCACTCCTTGTGTGATCTATTATACTTATATTTATTTTTCCATGGGATCTTGATCCTGGGGGCTTGATCATCTCTCTTGATTGATGTCATCTCACCTTACTAGCATGAGTACATTAGATCCCGATCAACACACATATTTCAACTACATTAGTGTGAGTTTGAAGAAATTTCATACTCTCACTAAAGTGGGGGCTAAATGTGTCACCAAAAAGTGTATACCTTGGCACTTTTTCACTCATTTTGGCCTTTTCCATTGGATTTTGGCCTTGTTTTACTTTGATTCAGTCTTGTAAGCTTGCAATCCAACAATAACCTTACATTGTTTTACGAAGGTGTTGTGAAGTGTTGTAACACATTTCCTCACTTTTCTAAGACCCTTTCAACACAATTCACCTAAACAACACCCTCTTACATCTTTCTAAGCCTTGTGACAAAGTATTGTAATACATTTTCACACTTATCTAGGCTTATCACCCCTAATTTAACCGTTTTCAATGCTAATTTGTCCCCTTAATGTACTTTTAGGCCCGATTAAAGTGTGTTTCGGGAGGTAAGGCTAATAAACCTCATTAAACATCATTTTATTCTTGACCACCACTTGGATTTTCCCAAGTGGACTAGGTCACCACTTTGGGCAACCTAGTCCTTTTAGGCATAAAATTCAAAATTAAAACAATTTCTTAACGAGAATTTGCCTCCTAAGCCCTAAGGTTGGCCTATCATGAGTCATTTTTGGGAAAATTAGGGTTTTGCATGGGGTAAGTGCACCAAGATGGTTCTCAAAAAGGGGACTTAAGTGGACAACTTTTTTCTGAAATTAGGAAATACTGACCTTGGACGTGAAATTGAGGATAGTTACACTCAAAATTTTGAGATGGAACAAAAACAAGGATCGAAGTGCTCTGAGTCTACTCTCTAAACTACTAATTTATTTTTAAAATGGTTGAAATTAAGAGGTTCAAAAGAGGGACATACACAAATTGGTGTTGATTTTGTCAAAAAAACATAACATAGAAACTCTTGTATGATCCTCGTACGGTGAAATTTTTTTTAGTATTTTTAAAATTGCAATGGTCAGAAGTTAGCTCACAGTATGTAGTTGATGCACGATTTTTCTGATAAATTTTTAATGAATATTTGATTTTTTACTAATTTTTGAAGTGGACACTTCTTGAAAAATAGAATTTTGGCCGTGATACCCCAACAAATTTTGGAAAGTAATTGATTTTTTTTTAAAATTTGTAGAATGGAGTCTAGTTTCTAAAAATATAATTTATTTAAAATTTCAATGAGCGGTTAATTTATATCAAAAAAAATACCAAACACTACTTTTTTCCAAAAAGGAGACATAAAAACAAAATAAATTATGGATGAAAGGCTTAACATTGTTAGAAAGTGAAAAAAATTACGTCATTGGATAGCTAAGAGAGAACGTAACATTACCCAGAAGTTCGATTTGTTTGATATTGAACCACATGCAACCTTGACGGTGAGCATGAACTCGATAATGTGAAATATTGTAGAATTTGCAAAAACACGTCTCTGGTCATTGGGGATGCCCTCCAAGCCGTTGGGTTGCTATTCCAAGGAAAATACCAATCCTAAGGCTTGGGAATTCCCAAAGCAAGATATAATGCGAGTGCATTATAACACACTCACGTTATATCTCAATTTTGACATGGTTTTTTGCTTATGTGGGAAACATGTCAAACAAGACATAACGTGAGCGCATTATAACGCGTTCACATTATGTCCTCCTTTTATGTTAAATACCAGTCTATTGAATGCATGCTAATATATTTGTATGTTTGTATGTACATGTATGCTTGTATGTCATGTATGTATGCATGTATGCATGCTTGTATGTAGGTACGTATGGCTGTGTGTATCAATGCATGCATATTGTATGTATGCCTATATGTATGTAAGATTGTATCTACACATGTATGTATGTATG
The DNA here is from genome assembly GCA_007115665.2 of Sequoiadendron giganteum. Lineage (NCBI taxonomy): Eukaryota > Viridiplantae > Streptophyta > Pinopsida > Cupressales > Cupressaceae > Sequoiadendron > Sequoiadendron giganteum. Next base: position 58,939,037 of record CM021109.1, on the reverse strand, counting down.
CTTGTATGGATGTAGGATTGTATGTACATTTGTATTATGCTTGTACATATGTGTTTACTTATGTCTTTAGAGGGAGGGAGAATTTTAAGAGAGAGAGTTTGGAGAGAGGGAGAGGGGGTGGAAGTGAGAGTTTAAGAGAGAGTGAGTGGGAGAGAAGGGGTTGCAGTGAGAGGGAATTATCTAGGTAGGGTGGGAGGGATAGAGGGAGGGAGAGAGAGAGGGGGGGTGGGAGAGAGACAGAATTGAGAGAGAGGGAGAGAGAGAGAGGAGAGAGAGAGAGAGAGAAAGAGAGAGTTATCTAGGTAGGGTGCCAAAGGGAGAGACTTGAGAGTGTGAGGGGAGTGAGAGGGAGAGACTTGAGAGATAGGTAGTGAGAGGGAGTGTGAGAGAGAGGGAGTGGGAGAGAGAGGGAGTGTGAGTGAGAGACCTAAGAGAGGGAGAGGGTGTGGGAGGGAGTGACCTGATAGAGGTAGAGAAAGAGGGGGGTAGAGTGAGAGGGACTTATCTACGTAGGGTGGGAGGAATAAATAGAGAGATGGGAGAGAGACAAAGAGAGAGTTGCCTAGGTAGGTTTCCAGAGGGAGAGACCTAAGAGAGAGAGGGGGTGGGAGGGAGAGACATGAGAGAGAGGAAAAGAGAGGGAGTGGAAGACAGTGAGAGAGAGTGGGAGGGACATGAAGAGAGATGTATAGAGAGAGCGAGAGGGTGGTAGGGATTGATTGAACAAGAGGTACGTAGAAAGAGGGAGAGGGTAGATAGAGACAATTAGATAGGGTAGGAGAGAGGGAGGGAGGGAGAGGTGATATGTATAGATAGAGAAAAAGTGATAGGGGTTGAGGGATTAGGGTGGAGGACCTATAGGGTTGATGGGTTTTAGGGTATTAGGGTTTAAGGGTTGAGGGTTGAGGGAATAGGGTTGATGGTAGAGGGTATTGGGTTGAGGGTATAGGGTAAAAGGTCTAAGGGTTTAGGGTTGAAGGGTTAAGGGTTTAGGGTTGAGGGCAGATGGTTTAGGGTATAGGTTTGAGGGTATATGGTTGAAGGAATAGGTTCGGGGTCCAATATAAAGGGTAGAGGGTATAGGGGTTGAGTGTTTAAGGATTGAGGGTTGATGGATTAAGGGTTGAGGGTTGAGAATTGAGGGTTGAGGGTTTAATGTATAGGGTAGAGGGTAGAGGGTAGATGGTTTAAAGGTTTAGGGTTTAGGGGTTGAGGGTTGAGGGTTGAGGATTGAGGGTTTAAGAATGAGGGTAGAGGATTGAGGGTATAGGGTTGAGGGATTAGGGTTGAGGGTCCAATGTATAGGGTAGAGGTTATAGGGGTTGAGGGATTACGGTTTAAGGGTTGAAGGGAGAGGGTTGAGGGTTTAAGGGTTGATGGATTAAGGTTCCGAGGTTTAGGGATTAGGGGAGAGAGTTTTCTTTGATTTAAGGGTGCAAGGGTTGAGGGATTAAGGTTTAGGGTAGATGGTAGAGGGTAGAGGGTTTAAGCATTTAGGGTTTAAGGGTATAAGCGTTGAGGGTTGAGGGCTGAGGATTTAGGGTTGAGTGTTTAAGGGTTTAGGGTTTAGGGTTTAGGGTTGATGGATTAGGGTATAGAGGGAGGGATGGATGGATAGAAAGAAGGAGAGAAGAGGATGGAGGGACATATATATGTGAGGGTTGAGGATCCAATGTATAGGGTAGAGGGTTGAGAATAGAGGGTATAGGGTTGATGACCTATAGGGTTGAGGGCATAGGGTTGACGGATTAGGGTTGTGGGTACATATGGTTGAAGGATTAGGGTTAACAGTCTAATGTATAGGGTAGAGGGTATCGAGGTTGAGGGTTTAGGGTTTGAGGGTTGAGGATTGAGGGATTAAGGGTTGAGGGTTGAGAATTGAGGGTTGGGCGTTTAATGTATAGTGTAGAGGGTAAAGAGTAGAGGGTTTAAGGGTTGATGGTTGAGGGTGGACGATTGAGGGTCCAATGTATATGGTAGAGGGTATAGGGGTTGAGGGATTAGGGTAGAGATTTTACTAAGTGGGTTTAAGGGTTGAGGGATTAGGGTTGAGGGTAGAGGGTAGATGATTGAGGGTAGAGGGTTTAAGGGATGAGGGTTTAGGGTTGAGTGTTTAAGGGTTTATAGGGCAGATAGTAGAGGGTTGAGTGTTTAAGGGTTGAGGGTTTAGGGTTGATGGTAGAGGATTGAGGGTATAGGGTTGGGGGATTAGAGTTAAGGGTCCAATGTATAGGGTAGAGGGTATAGGGGTTGAGGGATTAGTGTTTAAGGGTTGAGGGATTAGGGTATAGAGTTTACTAAGTGGGTTTAAGGGTTTAAGGGTTGGGGGATTAGGGTCAAGGGTAGAGGATAGAGGGTAGAGGATAGAGGGTAGAGGATTGAGGGTAGAGGGTTTAAGGGTTGAAGGTTTAGGGATGAGTGTAAGGGTTTATAGGGTAGAGGGTAGAGGGTTTAAGGGTTTAAGGTTTAGGGTTGAGTGTAAGGGTTTATAGGGTAGAGGGTAGAGGGTAGAGGGTTTAAGGGTTGACGTTTTAAGGTTGAGGGTATTGGATTGAGGGTATAGGGCTAGGGGATTAGGGCTAAGGGTCCAATGTATAGGGTAGAGGGTATAGGGGTTGAGAGAATAGGGTTTAAGGGTTGAGGGATTAAGAGGGTATAGGGGTTGAGGGATTAGGGTGTAAGGGTTGAGGGTTGAGGGTTGAGGGTTGAGGGTTGAGGGATTAAGAGGGTATAGGGGTTGAGGGATTAGGGTTTAAGGGTTGAGGGTAGAGGATTGAGGGATTAAGAGGGTATAGGAGTTGAGGGATTAGGGTTTAAGGATTGAGGGTTGAGGGATTAAGAGGGTATAGGGGTTGAGGGATTAGGGTTTAAGAGTTTAGGGATTAAGAGGGTATAGGGGTTGAGCAATTAGGGTTTAAGGGTTGAGGGATTAAGGGTCAAGAGGGTTGAGGGATTAGGGTAGAGAGTTTACTAAGTGGGTTTAAGGGTTGGGGGATTAGGGTTGAGGGTTGAGGGTAGAGGGTAGAGGATTGAGGGTAGAGGGTTTAAGGGTTTAGGTTTTAAGGTTTTAGGGTTTAAGGGTTGAGGGTTGAGGGTTTAGGGTTGAGTATTTAAGGGTTTATAGGGTAGAGGGTAGAGGGTAGAGGGTTTGAGGGTTGAGGGTTTAAGGTTGAGGGTAGAGGATTGAGGGTATAGGGTTAGTGGATTAGGGTTGAGGGTTCAATGTATAGGGTAAAGGGTATAGGGGTTGAGGAAATAGGGTTTAAGGGTTGAGGGATTAAGAGGGTATAGGGGTTGAGGGATTAAGAAGGTATAGGGGTTGAGGGATTAGGGTTTAAGGGTTGAGGGTTGATGGATTAAGAGAGTATAGGGGTTGAGGAATAGGGTTTAAAGGTTGAGGGTTGAGGGTTTGGGGGTTAAGAGGGTATAGGGGTTGAGGGATTAGGGTTTAAGGGTTGAGGGTTGAGGGTTGAGGGATTAAGAGGGTATAGGGGTTGAGGGATTAGGGTTTAAGGGTTGAGGGTTGAGGGGGATTAAGAGGGAATAGGGGTTGGGGATTAGGGTTGAGGGTTGAGGGATTAAAGGGTTGAGGGTTGAGGCTGAGGCTGGGATTAAGAGGGTATAGGGGTTGAGGGATTAGGGTTTAAGGGTTGAGGGTTGAGGATTGAGGGATGAAGAGGGTATATGGGTTGAAGGATTAGGGTTAAGGGTTGAGGGATTAAGAGGGTATAGGGGTTGAGGGATTAGGATTTAAGGGTTGAGGGTTGAGGGATTAAGAGGGTATAGGGGTTGAGGGATTAGGGTTTAAGGGTTGAGGGTTGAGGGATTAAGAGGTTATAGGTGTTGAGGGATTAGAGTTTAAGGGTTGAGGGATTAAGGGTCAAGAGGGTTGAGGGATTAGGGTAGAGAGTTTACTAAGTGGGTTTAAGGGTTTAAGGGTTGGTGGATTAGGGTAGAGGGTAGAGGGTAGAGGGTAGAGGATAGAGGATTGAGGGTAGAGGGTAGAGGGTTTAAGTGTTTAGGGTTTAAGGGTTGAGGGTTTAGGATTGAGTGTTGTAGGGTTTATAGGGTAGAGGATAGAGGGTAGAAGGTTTGAGGGTTGAGGGTTTAAGGTTGAGGGTAGAGGATTGAGGGTATAGGGTTAGGGGATTAGGGTTGAGGGGATTAAACCCTTAACCCTTAACCCTGTAAACCCTTAACCCTTAAACTCTTAACTCTTAACCCTCTACCCTCTATCTCTCTCCCACTCCCTCTATCTCTCCCCTCTATCCTTAACCCTTTAAACCCTTAACCCTTAAACCCTTATCTCTTAACTCTCCACCCTCTATCTCTCTCCCACTCTCCCTCTCCCTTCCACTCTCCCTCTCTCCCACTCTCCCACTCTCTCCCACTCTCTCTTTCTCCCCTCTCCCCTCTCCCACTCTCCCACTCTCTCTCTTCTCCCACTCTCCCCCTCTCTCCCTCCCTCTCTATCTCCATCTCTCCCACTATCTCTTTCTTCCCACTCTCCCTCTCCCTCCTCTCCTCTCTCCCTCTAACTCTTAACCCTCTACCCTCTATCTCTCTCCACTCTCTCTCCCCTCTCTCTCCCACTCTCCCATCTCTCCCTCCCTCTCTATCTCCATCTCTCCCACTATATCTTTCTTCCACTCTCCCTCTCCCTCTCCCTCCCTCTCTACCCCTCTTTCTCTCCCTCTCTCTCCCTCTAACTCTTAACCCTCTAACCTCTATCTCTCTCCCACTCTCCCACTTTCTCCCACTCTCTCTTTCTCCCACTCTCCCCCTCTCCCCCTCTCTCTCTCTCTCCCACTCTCTCTTTCTCCCACTCTCTCTCTGAACCATACACCCTCTACCCTTAACCTTGACCCCTTAAACCCTAAAACCCTCAACCCTACCTCCCTCTCTACTATATATCTCTCCTCTCCCTCCCTCTACCTCTCTCTCTCTCTCACTCACACACACACACACACACACACACCTCTATCTCCTCTTCTATAAGGGTACATGGGAGAGATATAGAATTAGGGTAGAGGGTATAGACAAAGAGGGAGAAAAAAAATCTATTAAAAAAACCATTTTTCATATAACGCGAGCGCGTTTTGAAGAAGTAGAGATATGGCCGTTTTAGCAATAAATAACGTGCTCACGTTATAATGCGAGCGTGTTTTGTTTTCCACTAAAAATGGTAAAAAAACTCAATATACCCATGATCTCAAGGCCCACATTTTGCATACTCTCCTGGTTCTGCATGTGCTCTGACAAAAAGTAGCTTTTTGATGATGTTGTGAAGTGTGTAAGAATGTTTTTCACATTCCACCACCTTTTCCATGATCTTTCTACCACCTTTGCATGAAATAGCAGAGTTTTCACATTGAAAGACATATAATATCAATTCAAGTTTGAATTCCATTGAAAACTAATATACAATTAAAGTTTGGAGGGAAACAAGATTTTGAAAAAGTCAAATTGTTGAGGAGTTTGAAGAAAGGAGAAGCTAAGGCTACATAATTGGGTTGAACTCCTCCATTTGAAAGTCTCATTTTTTAGGTATGTGAAGTGTTTAAACATTTTCTTTCATTCTATTATGTCTTGCTTTCATTTTTGTTATTTTGCATATTCCATGTTGATCATTGTTTGTTTGACATTATAAACTTAGGTTGGCAATGCACATTTTAAATTACACAATTATATACACTTCCCAATTACATTTTAAAACCTGATGCAAAGAATCTACCAGGATCCACAAATCATCAAGGGTACATATGATCCTAACTTAAATTGAAGAAGATCAACCAACAAACTCAGTCATATTTTCGTCAAAATCCTTCAATTTCACTTGATTTCATATTTCCAGAAAACATTAGAACTTGGCTTCAACTCTTTCTTAGACTCAAAAACAAATTATGCATCATAAAATTGATTGTAACATAGCATAAACCTAATTAGAAACTCAGAACCATTCAATTCATTCATGATTCACTAATTCACTCTTCAATGCAACTTACATGACAAAATAACAACAAATCATGGAAGGTAACTACCAACCTTTATCCAGACATCCAAGACACTATAATCAACATGTTATTGATTGAAATAAACCAAATACACATTCACAAACCACTGATCCATCAAGCTCTTTAATTCTTGCAGTCATAACATCATTTTGCACAAGGAGTCAACTTCTATATTTATTGAGAGGACAACAACCAAACGATGGATTCTTGTTTTCCCCTACACAAAACAACATGCACACACCTTACACAGCCCAAAACTAACCTACTCCACCAAACTACAGAGCCTAGATCGTGGAGTAGTCATGATGAACCTTCTTAGACTCTCAAACCCCCCTAGTACACCAAAACCACATCTCTTTGAGGCATTTTTTTATTTAACAATTGACTTACCTTGTGTATTGATGCAATCAGGGGAGGTCCTATAATGTAACTCAACACAAAATCAACCAACAACAATAATTCACAATTAACAATTCATACAATTCTTCACTTACCAATTGGCAACTTACTAATGCTTTTTGCAATTTTGAAATGTAAACATTATAAACACCTAGGAAACATAAAAAATGACTCATTACAATGGAAAATGGTCTTATTGACCCTATTTAATGCAAAAATTCCAAAATCCTAAAGCCTAGACAACAACTTCTTGAATTGACAATTTTCATTCAATGGTGCTCCCACACCATGTATGCTTCCACATTTTGTATACATATATATATGAAATAAGTTGAAATTTTGTATGCTTTTCCATGCTTCCATTTTGAGCCTATATTGAAATCATGGCATGCCACATTACCACATTTATTTTTAAGGCATTCTGGATTGAAAAAAATCATGTGACCTTTGTCTATTCTAGGTTAACTCTTGTATAGAATGATTGTAAGTATTCTTTATGAAGCCTTGAATGACATATATTTTGATTAAATTCAATGGATACATTTTTTAGGAACTAATATTCATTTCATTACCATGCTACATATAAAATTATATGCCATGCTGAAGAAACAAACAAAGAAGAAACTAACAGACAAAGAGAATGAAGCCTTCAAAGAAAAGGAGAGAGTTCGAGGGGCGACATATCGTGAAAAGAAGAAATTGGAAACGATTGATGAAAACATGCCAATTAAAGAGGAACCTCAACCATCAAAAAGAGAAAAGGAATTGGCAGCACAAAAGGAATGAATGCGAAAGCATCGTGGTAAGACAGATTCAGATACCGTAGTTGGAGACACACCCTCTATGACAAGTGAATATGAAGGGACACCATTAAGCACAAGTGAATATGGAGGGACACCATCTACCATAAGTGAATATGGAGGGAAACCATCTACTACAAGAGAATATTGTCGGACACCATCCAACGCATCTCAAGTTGAGAGTACATCATCACACGGATTTGACGAAGAAGGTATGCCATCATCCCCACGTGAGCCTCAAGGTATGTCTTCTTCTCCACCCTCGATCGAAGGTACATAATCTAACCCACCTCAATTAAATATTGATGAAATTCCTAATGTTGAGATGTATGTACCTAGGAGAACACCACCTAGAATTTTGCGTAGAAAGCCAAAGTATTTGATTAATATTGATGACGAGATTTCGCAGCACATGGAAGGTAAGATTTCAAAACACACTTGTAGAAGATATGCTGATAAGATTTGGAAATTATTCTTTGAAAGGCTAAATGAGATCGCAAGATGTCAACTATTTGTTGAAATGATGTGGGTTCTAAATTATAGGAACATCATGAAGAATCTTGGGTTGAGAACATCGAATGCATCGAGTGAAGACACTATTATGAACAATCTAATGGATGCTTATGAGAGTGTGGGTAAGACCTCATGCTCAAAGGATAGTAATGTCACCCGACGTGTCATTACATCGACTTTGGTAAGCTGTCAAAAAAAGAGAGCTCATATCATTAGAAAGACGAGTTAACAAACGAGAATTAGTAGAAATTTTTTTATCAAGAGCCATTCAAAGGCAGCAAAAAATTGAGGGCACTAATTCAAATGAATTATGGGAATTCTCAGGGAGACTTCCATGAAAAAAGAAGAAGTTGTTGAAGCCTTGAGAACACTAATTGAAGAGTATTGGAAGAATAACACAAGGCCATCTCCGAATCAAAGGGATGTGGTAAGAAGGATAATCAATAGTCGGAACCTTGAGCCACATCCAAAGTATTTTTTGGATATGACTCAAACCCAATTTTTTCGTAAATTTGAAAATGATTATCCTCAAATTAGTATTTCTCAAAGATTTTTTGAAATGCTTAAACATTTTTATGTCAAGTTAAATCACACACACACACTACTTGTTGTTGTAGACTACATATTGAATTCTCTAACCATTATGATGTTTATCGTTCTATATGTTTAGATTTGCATACTAATGATGTTTTGCAGGATTGTGGCATAGAAGCCCCACCAAAATCTTCAAGAGAGTTCAGATTATCAAAAAAATTATGTGAAATAGAGGATGGCCAGATATTCTACAGGACAACATGCTTGGATGGTTCATGTGAGCATTGCGGTGGCTTCCAGCGTATGCCAGTATGTCAACATATGGAAAACATAGATGAGGTAGGATATAAACTAGTAGAGTTCAGGAAGTATAAAATAGTGGCATATGCTACAAAAGATGGGTCTCAAGAAAAAAGGTGTGATTTGGTTATTGAGAAGATTCCAGTGTACCGGTTTATGTCCATGTTTCGTGACAATATATTATCTGAGTATGCAATGCATGCCCATAGAGCTCGATGGTTGGACACACAATTCAAGCTATGAAAGGACACCTTTCTAGTTGGAAACATAGTATCAGTAGTTGAATTTGTGAAGAACTACAGTCTACAACCATAGTGTGAGGTGCAGTCATAGTATTACAACTCCACACAATTTTTTATATTTGTGCACATGGAATTCATTCATGCATTTGATAGTACAGAGGACCAAAGGAAGGTATTGAGGGAATACCACTTTTACATTAATGATGATCGCACACATTCACCAAAGTTTGCGCAAGGTTGCTTCCAGATATTCTACAGTGGTTTGGCTCAAAGGGGCATAGCATATGAATGACATATAATATGGTCAGATAACTGTACAACACAATTCAAGAACTCACGTATGTTCTACTGCTTGTGCAGGATGCATGTCATTGGGTGCTGCCACAATAATGGGTTACACTTTTTGGGACATCTTGATTTTTGCTGAAATCACATATTTTTTAAAAATATAATGATTTAAGCCTTAAAAAGGTTCCATTTTAAGGGTTTTAATTGAAGAGGGTTTGATCAAACCCACTTATATCAAACCCCCTTGGATAGAAAGCCGCTAGTTTTAAACCATACCTATAATGGAGTCTCCTCTATACCTATCAAAATGTTGATAAAAAACAACTTTTGATTTACCTTTTAGGGGATCAAATTAATTTATTTAAAATTATTTTTTTGTAAATATGTAGTCCTTATTATAAGCTTCCCAAAAAGTATAATTTTAAATATATTTAATTTTATTATTATATTTATTTTTTATTTCTTGTGAATGTAGGTTTTCCAATGAACATCAAGGTCTTTATTTCACACATACGGAAAAATAGGAAAAGAGAGAATTTTTTTCTTAAAAATCCATGTACACTAGCTATTGATGTCCTCATTCCAACAAAAAAAGAATAAGTTAATTCAAATGAATACAAAAAAAGTTATGCAGCTGAAAGTATAATATATCCAAATTATAATTACTCTGAATTAGAAAATTAATTAAAAATATATATATGCAAGAAAAAATTATGAAAAAATATCCATCCACTAGATAATGGCGTGAAAACACTGTAAAAAATTAGAATTGTATGCTTTCTATAAAAAAATTTATATAGCTGAAAGTATGCATCAGTTTTTGAAAATGATGTTTAGTAAAAAAAATAAGTTAATAAAAACTACATAAAATAATTCATAATTTATTTTTTAATTTTTTTTTAAAATATGATTTGATTCTCAACACAAAATATCACAAATCACTATTTTTCTTCATCTTCAAATTCTTAATGGTTTAGCTTCTATAAGCGTACAGAAGTGAAGATCTGGTGAAAAATGTTTATTTCAATTTCAAGTTTGGAAAAAACATGTAACCCATTATTGTGGGATCACTCCATTATGTGTGTTCAACATATGTGGAACTTTTGTGAAGCCGGGCATGGAAAAGGGGGAGCATGATGGTGCAAAAGCATGCATGAAAAGAGCATTAGCATGAGAAGAGTTAAAGTATAAAGACAGTGAAAATTTGATAGATGCAAGATCAATTATCGAGTGGTGTAATCCTTCAATGGGTTCAAGTAATGAAGGTACGTTTTCAGTTCATATATTTTTTTGGTTGATGGATGATACTAACATTGCACCATATGAGGACTATTGTACACTAACAAGATTGAGTGAGGTACACTCTTTCCTTAGCTCAAATGCAGGTTCATGGAGTGTCGATACACAAAAGATGGCATGCTTTTTTTCTTCATGTACAATGCAAGCCTAGAATGATTGCAAGTCAGGGGAGTGGGTTGACAAATGGTTGACAAGTTATCTTAGCCCACTTCACATGTATCGCCCTCCAACGGCATTGGAAATAACACAGATGAAATCATTGGTCGACTTTGACCACATATCAAATCTAGTTCAACCAAGTGATATATCTACTTGCTTATTTGTTGAAATTCCATATCGCTATTTTACTTTGTAGTGTATTCGTAATGTTGACTAATTTCAAGAGATTTGCTGCACATATCAATGTAGGGCATGTTTATGCAGTTATTACAGATGAAGACAATGAAGAGGGAACAAACTATTACTTGTGTCATCGTGTTGAGGCCAAAAAGAAATTGGAGGCCCTAGTTATAGATGGAGAAAACATCGAATACCCTACAGGCTTAGTTGTGGTTACTGGAACGTGGCTTAGAAGGTACCCACATTCGAGTGTTAGACATTGGTTATTTCAAGACTTTGACACACATCGTAAGATTCTTCATACTTTGAACCTTGTCATGGAATCCAATGTTCATTTGACCAAATATGGGGGTAGACCTTTGAAGAAGACCTTGTGGAAGGTTCTTGAGTCTGACCATGAGGCAATACTTGACACAATAAAGAGTAGAGCAGACCCGGATGGTTTCTTGGATTAATTTGTAAGTATATGCACATTGGTTCTTATTAATTTATAATTGTATGCACATTAATTTTTTTGATGCCAATGCTATCATCTTCTTTTATTTTGCCTATTTGTAAGTAACCTACTAAACATTGATTGGTGTCCCCTTGCAGAAAATGCAGATATATGAGCCATCCAAGAGAATGTCAACTAGAAAAGAAATGCAACATCCTTATTTTGATGATCTTGAAAAATATCAATCATGATTTTAAGCCATTACAAAAGTGTGTGCAAAGCTTGGTGAGGGAATTTCAAGTTATTCATTTGATGTTAACCTTATCATGAGTAGCTATGATGTAGAAATTATAAGAGCATCTCAAATTTCAACTTACTCTATTCATGAGAGGTGTTGTGTGGAATAGGTATGTTGGAATTCCCAGTGAAGATGTATGACTAGGAGTGACTAAGTTGTGAGACCTGCATGCATATTTGTAAGTGCCTTCCATCCATTTTCATTTTATTTCCATTTTGGATGCTCTTTCTTTTTCTCTTTTACTTTGCGTATTTGTAAGTAATCTACTAAATATTGATTGGTCTCTCATTGCAAAAAATGCTGATTTATGAGCCATCAAAGAGAATCTCAACCAAAAAAGCAATGCAACATTCTTATTTTGATGATCTTGACAAATCTCGACCATGATTTTAAGCCATTACAAATGTGTGCGCAAAGCTTGGCGAGGGAATTTCAAATTATTCATTTGAAGTTAACCTTATCATGAGCAACTATGATGTAGACATTATAAGAGCATCTCAAATTTCAACTTACTCTATTCATGAGAGGTGTTGTGTGCAATAGGTATGTTGGAATTCCCATGGAAGATGTATGACCAGGAGTGAATAAGTTGTGAGACCTGCATGCCTATCTGTAGGTTCCTTCCATCTATATTCATTTTATTTCCATTTTGGATGCTATTTCTTTTTCTCTTTTAACTACTAAAAATTGATTGGTCTCTCGTTGCAAAAAATGCTGATTTATGAGCCATCAAAGAGAATCTCAGCCCAAAAACCAGTGCAACATCCTTATTTTGATGATCTTGAAAAATCTCAATTATGATTTCAAGTCATTATAAAAGAGCGTGTGAAGCTTAGCGAGGGAATCTCAAGTTACTCAATTGAAGTTAACCTCATAATGAGCACCTATGATGTAGACATTTAAAGAGAATCTCAAATGTATGAGTGAAATTGTAAAAGATCTATGAGAAAAAAGTACCTAAGGCATTGTAATGAGATTTACTCAAATACTATAATTTTGGAGTTCATATTTGGTGCAATAGCACCTTGTTCTCTAAATGCCTTCAATAGGCAAATTTGCAAAATTTGAATTTAGAAATGTAAACAATGTGAAAAAAGTGATGTGAAGGTCATATGTAATGTATTCAAAGTCTTAAAGAGGTCATTAGGTGATTAGAGAAGTGATATAAAGCATGTAAGGTCGAGAAAAACAAAGATCTTTTGTATTCTTGAAGATTTACAATCAATAAAGTCCCTATTTTAGTGATTTTATGAGTTTTTTCAGTTGTTTATTCACTTGTACAACCTGTATAGTAGTTTGAGGCCTTGAATATCATTTTTTAAGATAGAATAGTGAATTATCTTTCATTTGAATCTATTTAGGAGGGTATCCATTGAGTTTATCATTAGTTTGAACTAATTTTTCTCAACTCGGTCTGTAAACCCTCAAAATTGGGGCTTTGAGACTCTAGATAACCAATAATGACTACTCCACTGAATTTGATAGTTTAGATCAGTGGAGTAAGTTAGTCTTAGGATGTTTTAGGTGTGTTTGTGTTTATTTGTGTAGGGGAATTCAAGAAACAAAGGTGGAGTTGCTGCTACAGGGTTTTATGATGAATTTCCAAGTGAAAAGTGTGGCTCCAAGTGGTGTTTTGAGGAAAAATTCTAAAATGAATTCACAAAAAAATGATTGATCTAGATAGCTATAATTGAGTTACAAAACATACTTCAAAATCAATAGTGACTATCTTGGAACATGTGCATAAAAAATGACCTTCTTCGTTGTCCTCATTAGGCTAACTAGGCCTAATTTACAAAGGAACATACCTTTAAACATTCAACAACCCCCTAAACTTGTTGGGGAAGAAATTATCATGTATCCAAACCCTCAGATCCATAATTTGTCTCAGGAGAAACTCGCTCCACCATGCCAAACCATAAAACCCTTATTTTATGCCAGTATGAGGAGGGTTTATTGAAAGGAATGGTTCCACACCTTACCAGAACATGCCACCACCTGAGATCTTCTTAAAATCACCTACAAAAACTCAAAAGACAATCACCCAACCTCTACATGCAATATTTTATCAAACCCTAGGGTGAAACCTCATTTTTCATGCCCTTTTCCATCAAAATCTACAAGGGTAGCAACACAAACCCCATAAAACTTATTCCCTTTCACCAAATAAGCACCCTAACATCAAAATGGGTTTCTAAATATGTATTGGGTTTGTGGAAACACAATCACCCTATACAGAACCGTACAGTTCAAGGAAACGTCGAATTTCTGGTAAAAATATAGAAAATGCAAGGAAACAATGAATTTTATTAATCTTCTTCTAAGTAAATGGTACATTTATGCTAGGCATGGTACATTTACACTAAACATGGTCCTCTTTCTCACCCAAACATGCAAAATCGCTTTGAGGTACGTTCAACCAGATCGATCCCTTAAGAGTCCAAAGTCCTAAATGACTGCAAACTTCAACATGTTGTTACTCGGATACCATGATGCTTAGAAACTTCTCGTCTGATCCTATAGGATCGCATTGGGCCCCTCTACAAAAAAATCTCTCGGTTTTGACTATCTTAGAGTGGTTTTCCCATGGCGATGGATTTTCACTTCATAGAAAAAGCGTCAAATGCAAGTAGTGCAAAGTTGCAAAGTGGTGCAACTTTCATTCTGCAACTCGTGTGACCAAGAGAATTGTTCCAATGTGCCTGAATAGGTATGTTTACACTAGGCATGGTCCTCTTTCATACCCAAATACGCGGAATCGCTCTGAGGTACGTTCAACCAAATCGATCCCTTAAGAGTCCAAAGTTCTAAATGGCTGCAAACTTTAGCATTCCATTACTTGAATACCGTGATGCTTAGAAATTTCTCATCTAATCCTATAGGATCATGTTAGGCCCCTCTACAAAAACCTCTCTTGGTTTTGGCTATCTCAAAGTGCTTTTCCCATGGTGGCAGATATTCACTTGATGGAAAAAGTGTCCAATGCAAGCAGTGCAAAGTTGTAAAGTCCAGTGCAACTTTCATTCTACAACTCATGTGACCAAGTAGACTATTCCAACACATCTGAATAGGTATTTTTACACTAGGCATGGTCCTCTTTCACACCCAAACATGTAGAATCACTCTGAGGTATGTTCAACCGAATCGATCCCTTAAGGGTCCAAAGTGCAAAATGACTACAAACTTCAACATGCTTTTACTCAGATACCATGACACTTAGAAACTTCTCGTTTGATCTTGTAGGATTATGTTGGGCCCATATACAAAAACCTCTCTCAATTTTGGCTATCTCGAAGTGGTTTTCCTGTGGTGGTGAATTTTCACTTCATGGGAAAAACGTCAAATGCAAGTAGTGCAAAGTTGTGCAACTTTCATTCTACAACTTGTGTGACCAAAAAAACTATTCCAACATGTTCGAATAGGTATTTTTATACTAGGCATGGTTCTCTTTCACACCCAAACATGTAAAATCGCTCTGAGGTATGTTCAACCAGATCGATCCCTTAAGAGTCTAAAGTGCTAAATGGCTGCAAACTTCAACATGTTGTTACTAGGATACCATGATGCTTAGAAAATTTTCATCTGATCCGACAAGATCACGTTGGACCCCTCTACAAAAACCTCTCTTGGTTTTGGCTATCTCGGATTAGTCTTTCCGTGGTGGTGGATTTTCACTTGATGGAAAAATTATCCAATGCAAGCAGTGCAAAGTTGCAAAGTGGTGCAACTTTCATTTTGCAATTCATGTGACCAAGAAAACTATTCCAATGCATCTGAATAGGTATGTTTACACTAGGCATGGTCCTCTTTCACACCCAAACATGCGAAATCGCTTCGAGCTATGTTCCATCGGATCGATCCCTTAAGGGTCTAAAGTGCAAAATGGCTTCAAACTATAGCATGTTGTTACTCGAATATCATGATTCTTAGAAACTTCTCGTCTAATCCTATAGGATGATGTTGGGCCCCTCTACAAAAACCTCTCTTGGTTTTGGCTATCTAAGAGTGGTTTTTTTGTGGCGGCGGATTTTCACTTGATGGAAAAAGTGTCAAATGCAAGCAGTGCAAAGATGCAAAGTGGTGCAACTTTCGTTCTACAACTCGTGTGACCAAACGAACTATTCCAATGCATTTGAATAGATATTTTTATGCTAGGAATGATCCTCTTTTGCACCCAAACACGTGGAATCGCTCTGTGCTATGTTCAACCAGATCGATCCCTGAAGGGTCTAAAGCGCAAAAGGGAAACAAACTTTGACAGGCTATTACTTGGAAACCATGATTCTTACAAACTCTCTATTTGAGCCTACGATATCTCATTGAGCCCCTCTACAATAACTTCTCTCGGGTTTTGTTATCTCAGAGTCATTTTCCTGTGGTGTCCAATTTTCACTTGATGGAAAAAGTGTCAAATGGAAGCAGTGTAAAGTTGCAAAGTGGTGCAACTTTCATTTTGTAATTTGTGTGACCAAACTAACCTCTCCAACGCATCCTGATAGGTAGGTTTATGCTAGGAATGGTCCTCTTTCGCACCCAAACACGCGGAATTGATCTGAGCTGCATTCAACTGGCTTGATCCCTTATGATGGCATTCAAAACAATGAAAAAGAGAAACATACACATGATGGTTGAGAAGTTCGAGTATTCCACACAAAAAGCGTATGATAATTGGTACAAAGCACCTTGTTCCTTCATTTGATGAAAAAGGTCTAGTTCAGTGGTTTTAATCATTATAATGTCAAATAAGGCCATGATAGCCCATTTTGTAATATTGCTTTTAGTTTTGAGTTAGTGTGGGGTCATTTTAGTCAATTATGTAAGTACAAATAAGAAAATAGCATTGGTAAAGGAATTGGAAGAGATTACTAATGCTTCAAAATTCAGAATTTAGGCCTTAAAAGCAAGGCTAGACGAGGTGAAAAGAAGAAATTGATTGAGAATAAATTAGAATAGGTTGGAAATAGGGTGAGGTTGTGGAGTTTGATGTGTTCAAATGGTCTGCAGGGACAAGGGAGGTCAAAAGTATGTCATGGCATGATTCCCTAATTGGGAATAGAGGGGTTTTGAATGGAAAAGAGAGGTTTGAGGGAGTAAAAGTGGGTAAAGTCAAGGGGCCACATAATTTGGTGGTCACTTAAGTTTGTGCAGGTAGAATGAAGAGTGTTGGAAGAGGTTTTGAGGTTGTATGATGCCTGGATATGGGGTTTTCAATAAACCCTAGTGAAATTTGAGAAAAGTGAGGGTTTAGAGGATAGTGGGGTTAGAGGGCCAATCACACCCTAAAAATTATGGATTTTGTGGATTTGCAGTCTGGTAAATGCTACCCAATGGTTTTTTGTAATTGGAAGAGTGATTGAGAGTGTGTTTCTTTTCTAAATAGACCTATTTGGGGGTCTAGGACAACGTTGAGTCCATTTCTTATTTGTATTATAAATTATAACTTGCTTTCTCCCAAGTCCATTTTGTATACAAGAAATAATATTTCAGAAAGTTGACATATAAATATTTTGACGTGTTTATATGGTGACACATCAAGAACATATTGGAATCTTTTTATGAATCATTTCATGGAATACCAATTGAAAACGTGTTTTTTTTTCTTTTAAAGATAAAGTTGTTTAGCATCAAGCAATTAATATTCAAGACAAACCATGAAGGACAACAATGATCAATGCTAGGGCTTACCAATTAATAAATATACACATGAATATGTCAAGCATGTACATGTGAATAAGGGAAGCACAAGAACTCAAAAATACATAAGCCTTGAAGTATACATATGAATACATAGTATACACAAATTAATACAAAGTATATGCATGAATACAAGGTATACACATGAAAACATGTAAGTCACAAAGTATACACATAATTTGTAAAGTATACAGTTGAATACACATAACTCATATCTATTGAACCATCAATTTAGAATGCAAATATGGACACCATCGATAAAAAATATTTGTATTAACCAAATAGCCATGTAGGCATACATCAGTATATGTCAAAATAAGTATGGAATATATGTACAAAATAGCCATATAGGCTTACAAGAATGCCATATTGGCATACAATGTCAAATATTCCAATATAAAACATGTACAAAACTGCCATGTAGGCATACAACAAAGGGCTTTGGAATCAAAAGTCATTGCTCTCCATGCTCTGGAAATAAATTATTTCCCTTTGCTTGTCAATCAGATAGCGATAGGTCTGTCACTCATTTGTGCTGCGCTCGAGGAGTGCTCCTGCTCCTCCTCCTAGTGTTTAGTTCATGGTGAAGTTTTCACTGTTACAATAAGAAGTAAAGACATGAATATATAGAAATTACATTATAAAAAATGATATATTTGACAAAATAATCACTTACCTCCATCTCATGATCTCTCTCCACGAGGGAAATATTCACGTGCCCATGCTCAGGCATGCTCAAGCCCTGTATAAACCATCCAAATAGAAATTAAACTACGAATCAATAATGGTTTGATTTTTCACTAACTAACATCTATAACAATTAATGTAATTTAAAATTTACTAATTTGCCTCATAACTCCCCTATCAGAGCCATTGAGGATTGTATAGTAGATGAAAAACCAATCTCCATTTCCCTCGTAACATTCAGAGGTGTTTCGGCTTGCAACATATGAAAATAAAACAACAAATTCATCAATGTAATCAACGATGTGCATATAAACTACACAAATATATTAAGTACAATTCATTAGTTAAAATATTTATTCTATTACATCCATGTAGGTTTGAGTAAATCCACTGGCACTGGGAGGTGTTCCCTCGAAACCTCCAATATTAGCTTGCTCAAAATCTAAAATCACATATTAAAATACCATTCGTAAAATAATGCTATTAACATGTAATGAATTTATAATTGTTTACTAGTTACATATCCCATCGATAGGTGTACTGCAAAAATAAGTAGGTGGATGGCCGGTGTATCTAGTCTCAACACTATGACCCTGCAATTTTATTAAAATCATAAAACATTTTTAGTTAATCTTCCTTTTCAAAATTGAAATTTAATAAATTAAATTCAATGAACATGCTAACTTTTACCTGACTATCAATGCCATATGCCTCATGCAAAATGTCAGCTTCCCTCTCCATCTCCATAGCTGCAGATGGATCTTATGTAGCAGCCTCCTAAGTGTCGGTGGGGTCATATGAACAAGTCTCCCTGCAAGATTGACACACATGGGTTTGAAGGCCACCACTCGAAGACTCCCCTGGATGGTGTTGTAGAATAGGGCTAGTATGATGGATGAAACTCTGGGTCAAAGTGCTGATCACCTGCAATGTCTCTATGTCAGCACTCTCCTTTGTAACAGAAGGCATAACAACGTGCTCATGAGGCGGCCTAGAGAGAGCTCATCTCCCTTGTCGTGTATGATCTAGATGTGAACCGGGTCTATCCTAGGCCGACCCCCCACCTCTCCCATGGAAGTCCCTCATATCAAAATTGAAAGAACCGAGACATAGATATTTTACAAGCACAATAGAGATATAATGCATAAACTCAATCTGTTTATTAGACAGTCAAGGGTCTCCTTATAAAGGAGAAATATCCAAGTGCTAGACAAAATATCAAGAAAATATCTAGCCTATGTCAACGAGTCATACATCAATAAATGCCTAAGTAGGCTTAGGTCAACCTATGTGTAGGCAAGCCATTAATGATAATGAATACACTGACACCCCCCCTTAAGTATAAATTAGGTAGGCATGGATTAAATGGGTCCTGACTACTAGCCATGTTAGGTACCCATGCACAAAGTAATCTCTCGTGAAGTGGAGAAAAGTAGAAAACCCTATGGGAAAAAACTACCCTCCAAAAGAGAGAAAGGATGCATGAAAATTATACAAATGAAGAAGAACTACTTCTTTCACTAAGTACAATATATGATTTCCTCGATAAGAGAGAAAATGATAGAAGGTCTATGAGACCCCCCCCATAATACATGTCTTGCTACATTAAAGTTGGATAGTTGACAGAGGATGCAGATGTAGTTCAAAGAATGCTTCACAATGTTCCTTCCCTTAGGAAGAAATGAAACCAACTGAAGATGCAGGATATCTTCCCATGTGAGAAGATGTATGTATGATCTTGAATAGAGTTGAAGCTCATCCAAGAATGATGATGATGGTGCCCATGATGTCTTCGAATGTTGCTCAGGATTCTCCAAGCCAATGCTGACATGTGATGAATACTGATGGAATGAATCAAGTATCATAGAAGATTCTGTAACAGGGACCACAAGAACCAGAGATGTATGGGAATAACTGGAACCACAAGAATATAATAATGTCACTAGAGAAGTCAATGTAGGTGAAGGAAGAGCAATCATATTTGAAGAAGACAAGGCTGATGCAACTTTATTGAAGTTGTCATAAAAAAGAAGACTGATGTCCTCAATGTGTGCTTCCATGTCAGCAATGCGGGACTCTACAAAAAGACATGAAATGTCGGGTAGATATGTATCCCAATCAACAATGCTAGGAAGAAAAATATCTTGTTGTAAAGAAGTGTTGGAAGCTTTCGAAGAAACGACTCTGAAATCCAATCAAGCAACAGGACAAGGTGGAGGAATGATGATTTCCTCTATGTCAAATGGACGCTCTGTATCTGAATCATGATGCGGGATGTCAGTTGTGATCATAGCAGGATCATGTGGGAATGGAGAAACATTGGAGTCTCCATATATTTCCCAAATTTTGATCCATAATGCATGTGGACATTCAATATCCATGATGACATACAAAGAGTCATATGGAATATGTAAACTAATTAATCCATGAATATGATCATGAATATTAAACCATTTATCCTTTTGAGATTGTTTACCTAGTTCGGGTATAAGTCCATACAGTTATGGCATGAAATTATGGAACTTGAGATGTTTTAGAATTCCTTCACTCCAAGACTTATAGTTTCTTGGTTTTAGGTTGATTACAAAAGAATGGGTTTCATATCCCATGATTACAAACAAGTTAATTCCTTAAGACAATAGAAAATCAACAAATTAAGAACCCCTCTAGATTAGGTGACCCCCCCTAGTTTGGCACTTTATAAGTTAGTGCATTTTACAAATGTCATAGTCATTCTAAAAGAATATTCCTCTTTTACAAATTTTTAACTATGACAACAAAAATTCTAACTCCCCTCCCTTACAAGCTTTAAATGAGCTCGATAAATAACCACACCATTAAAAGCTTAGTATAGACATTAACCTCAGTTTTAACATAAAATGTGAATTTTAATGCTAACAATATAAATGCTTATGGGAGATAATGATCAAGGCTATGGACGCCAAGTGAGCTAGACAATTTACAAAAAATGCCTTTGATAACATTTATATAAAAATATAAATGCATTTTGCTAAAAAAACAAAATTTAGAAAGCCCAATTTTAAGGCTGGAGCGTCGAACTAAAAAAAAGTTCAATACTTTTAGGGCATAATACCCAAAGAGGGCAGAGGCGGCCAAGCAGGTGCAATGGCAGTTTGCGCAGGGAGGATGACTTTAGGGGCTGGTGAATACAAGGCACAGGCTACTTCCTGTAGTGGAACAAACTCAGGGAATTATCCTCCAAATCACCATTGGATCGATGCCTCAAAAAAAAAAGCGAGTGCTCCAAAGAAGTGACGTCCACCCCCAAATCCTGGCTTCAGTCAAAAAATGCCACCTTTGTTTCAAAATCACAACCAACAAAGCCATGTGGTCTCAAATGAATGAGTAAGACTGGGCAAAACAACCAATCGCGGCCTCCTCCTGTAAGGTGTACCTTCAAAAAATCATTCACGATGGCCTGCGATAGTAGAACATGCCTACTCCAGAATTGAGTCTTCTAAAGAAGCTCGAAACTGCCAAAGAATGGTAGGGGTAACAGTTACAAATTGCCTCCACTTTTTTTGTGTTGATAGGAAATCTACTGATCACCGACTCTCAACTAAGGTGAATCAGCCAAGAGGAACACCTGAACCAAGGACGTCAAAAATTGCAAAAAAGCCCCTAATTGGCCTGCCACAGCGAATGCGGGAGTTTGGCTTATCCCATATCCTCACCAAGACTATAAGTGCAGGAAATGATGGAAGATTTGAAAGTCTTGCGTGGCAATGATAAACCCCAATCGCAAGTCTCCAAAAACAAATCGCAGCCTCCAAAGACAGGTTGCTCCTTCAATATTGAGAATGCGCCTGGGATTTCAAACACCCTCTCAAAATTGAGAGCGTACTATGAAGAAACCCACAAAATGCTTCAAGACCTGCATAGAAAAGAGTTTTCCTTCAACAAAGTCAACTTTGAATTCAACGATTTTAGACGCCAAACAGAGATCTTGAAATGCATGCCCAGATCTTCACGTTTTTACATAATCGCTATTTGCATTCGCCTATGACCTGAAACTATCTATCAAAGGCTCTGATACCATGAAAGAACCGAGACATAGATATTTTAGAAGCACAATAGAGATATAATGCATAAACTCAATATGTTTATTAGACAATCAAGGGTTTCCTTATAAAGGAGAAATATCCAAGTGCTGGACAAAATATCAAGAAAATATCTAGAAAATATCTAGCCTATGTCAACGAGTCATTTATCAATAAATGCTTAAGTAGGCTTAGGTCAACCTATGTGTAGGAAAGCCATTAATGATAATGAATACACTAACAAAAATAATTTGGGATTTTGTTTAATATGAACTCACTGTATAGTTTCCTAAGGAAATATTGTGGGACTTCACAATTGTTACACGGTGGGTAATCAAAGACCATGTACCACCTATCATAAAAATGGTTCCTAATCTGTTGGTGGTGGCACCAATGAATAGGAAACCTCTTTGCATTGAGGGTAAGATTTTGATTTGTGCATGGGTCAGTGAATAATGAGCACAAATCACCTTTTGTAATTTTTAAATCCTTTACATCTTTATATGATAGTTTATTCACATAATAAGCCCTAGCCACCTACCTCATATCTTGCCATCCAGTTATTTGTTTGCTAATTGAATCTACATTTTTTAACATATCTTTCAATGAACTTGCTAGGGTCATTCTTTCTATGGTTGAACCATTTGGATCACTCAACCTACTGATTAAATCCTCAATTTTCTTTTTGTTGTTCTCAATTTCACTCATCAAATTTTATTGACTGCTAGGAGGGGGTTGAGTGATTAGCCAGAGGAGGTTGTTGTTGTGGTTGATTTTGTTCTTGAGCATTTGGTTGCTCTTCTTGTTGAGGATTTTGAGGGTTTGTAGGTTGATTTACATGTCTTAAAAATTCAAAAAAATATATATCAAATACAATCTAAAACTAACAAATTCAAAACAAAAAGAAAACAATCCTTACCTCTCACACCTCCTCCTCGTCATGACACCATCGTTATGGAGAAATAGCAACTGTTGGTGAATATTTTTTCACAATGCCTCCTCCTAGAACGTGAGCGTGAAAAATGGGGGTTTTGGCCGTGGGCACAACAAAAAGCACAGTCGAAATGAAGAATGATGAGTTTCACTTTTTTTTTTGCTTTTAACATGTCATAACATGAGCGCGTTATAACATGCTTGCGTTATGGGATTGTTGTTGTCGAGCCTCAGGCTCAGACCAACAAGCCATAATGCGAGTGTATTATAACGCGCTTGCATTATTACTTTTCAAAACTATTTTTTGAAAGTGGCCACAAATTGGCTACCCATTTCCATGCACCCACCCCATGTAAAAATAAGGGTTTTCATCCTCATTTTTCCACATAACAAGTTCATTTTTCCACCTTCACTCAATCTTCACAATCACTCTTCCACTTAAGCTTCTGAATAAAGTAATCAATCAAAAGGGCATCACAAGAAAAACTCCATTGGAACTAATTCTTGCATGTTATAGACATCTTCAACAAAGGATTTGGTAAGTGTTGCTATTTGCTTCACCATTCAATCATCTTTCCTTCCTTTGTTTCTCATTTAGATTTGATTATCAAAATGGGGTTTGACTAAGGCAAACCCCTAATCTCTAACCCTAACCCTTGTCTCTTCTTTGTATGTGTGATTTGCAGGTTTTTGTATGTAGGTTTGTCAAGGAGAAAGGTGATTAGAAGGTGTTCTCAACTCATCAAAGGCATTCAAGTCAACAAATCCCTAATTGAAATTTGGAGACCCCTTTCAACCCATTTTCTGAAGAATCTAAACCAGACACCTGTGGGGATTTAGAGTGCAGATCGAAGGCCCTAATCTCCACTTTTAGATTCCTAAAAACCCAGAAGAGGACTAGGTCTCCCATAATGGCGACCTAGTCCCTCTGAGCTTGTTTTTCGAGGATTTTGACATGTCTGGGTACCCATTTGACTTAAACCCACTTCGATAGATTTTCTCGATATGAGGACTAGGTCGCCCAACTTGGTGGAAGTTTCTGTGTGAAGATTTTTGACAGATTCCAGAGAATTTCAGAGCCATTCATCTGCAACATCTCATTTCCAGGTGCACAAGTTCTGATCTTTCCAGTTTCCTTTCTATTTACATACATTTAGGCCATTTATTTCACATTGCATGTAGTTTAGATTTATAATTGGTTCACATTCCATAGTTAGCTTATTTCATTACATTCCAACACTTAGCCACACATTCTCACACATATCACAAACCCTAATCAATCAACCCCTTCCTTTGAATGAACCTCACCCAAAAGCATATCACTAGGTGAAAGAGAGCTATTCCTAAACCAAGTGCTTCTAGGGTGAAAAACCCTATGAGCCTAGTAAAAGGAATCCTATTTCCCTTGTTTGTATATGTTTTTTGTGGTTCAAGAATCATAAATTAATTTTTGGCATAAGGAGGCCATTCAAATCAATATTTTTAGTCAATTTTTTTATTTTTTTATCAATTATAGCAAGTAAATCATTAAGAATTTTAAGACAATATAAAATAACAATCCATATAGATTCTAAATATATATTAAAATATTCAAAAATAGTTTATCTTATTTTTAATTATTTATTAGTAAATATTTCATTATACTTAAATTATTTTTGATGAGTAATGTTATCAAAAATTAAATGATATGTTAAACTTAATTTTGGAGATTAAAGTGAATAGCTAACATTTATTGATTGGTTGTTAAAGATTATAGAGTGAATGGTAATTGGGTGGACTTGGGCAGAGTTAGTCAAGCTTTGGTCCCCATCCAGACTACGTTACTGGCAGTTAGACTTAGCTCGGAGCAACTGGAGGACCGTGCGGTCTGGATTGATGATCCCACGGGTAATTTTTCTGTGCCTTCTACTTTTGCTAAGCTCACTTCATCTCTAGATCATCCTCCCTTTTGGTCTAAAGCTTGGTGCAATAATCTAATACCTAAAATTAACATCTTCTTTTGGATCTTGCTTCAAAATAAGTTGCTTACTATTGACAACCTATGTAAATAGGGATTTCAAATCCCTAATAGATGTTGTCTTTGTAAGATGGATGCAGAATCTGTAAATCATTTATTCCTTCATTGCTCTTTTGTTGCTTCTCTTTGGGAAAATTTTATCAGGTTATGGAACCTTTCTTGGGTTTTCCCGATGCTCATTGAAGATCTCTGCTCTCAATGGAAAGCCCCAACAAGGAATCCTTTACTTAGATTTTTTTGGGAGTTATCCTTCCCTCATATTGCTTGGGGCATCTGGAAAGAACACAACAACATAATTTTTAGGGGCAAAGAAGCCTCTGTGGACTATGTCTTTGATAAAATTGTCAGATCTCTAAAGGAAAACTTAAGTGTCGTGGCCCAAAAGGATAGGAAGACCTTGAATGCGGAGTTTTCGAACTATGATCTTTGTGTTGCTAAGGATTGGAACATAAATCCTATTCTGTCTAGCTTTACTATGAAGGCTAAAAAGGACAGAGAGGGAGTTTGTTGGACTTTCCCGCCTAATGGGTGGATTAAAGCTAACTTTGATGGTGCGGCTAAAGGCAATCTGGGGGTGGCGAGCTGTGGAAGAATTATAAGGGATTCCAATGGCAATTTCATAGGTGCGATTTCCTCTCCTCTTAGCTGTCAAACTAATCACCTGGTGGAGGCAGCTAGTGCTTACCATATCATAAATTTAGCCCAAAGTCTCAACATTAAAAACTTATGGCTTGAAGGAGACTCCAAAAACATAATTGACTACCTCCATGGCAAGTCTCCTCCCTCGTGGACCATCAAATCATGGATTGATGAAGCTAAATTGAAAATGGTCAAGTTTGAAAAAGTTAAAATATCACACGCCTATAGAGAAGCCAATGCTGTTGCAGACTTTTTTGCTAATAAAGGAGTTAAGAGTAAAGAAGTGAGTACCTAGCTAAATAATAGCAATCTAAATATTAAAGTTTGTGCCCTATTAAATTATGATAAATCACATGGTAAGGCATCGTGCTATCCCTTTAATGAGGACAGGTTGGATTTTTCACATCACAATCATTAGATTGTATGGGACTGAGCTCTGTGGAGTAAAAGCAAAAGCAAAGCTTGGTCAAAATTGCTAACAGTTAATTTGATGTTGACTCCATAAAATATATATGGAGAAAGGTTCTTCGGGCCATTATGGAGTATATCACGGTGGATGGGCATTTTACTAAAGTTTATGGGTACCACTTCGCTCTCCTCAACCATTTTCATCACAAGGTAAGGGTCTCCATCCCCTATTATCTCTTCTACTCTTTGAAGAAAAGTTTGGAGGACAATAAAAAAAACCCCAAAATATTTCCTATTCTTCATATTGGGTTAATTAGGCTTATTGTTGAACATCTGCATGTGCCTGCCCCTGCTACCTTGGAAGCCAACCTTGATGATGAGAGTGATGATACTGAGCCCAGTGGCTCAGAGTATTTGTCTAACCCTAGCCTGGGTCCAAAAGCCCCTAGTTTGCATGCTGGCCCTTCCAGTGAACCGGCTAAAATCCGGGTTGAGCTTGAGCCTGACTGTCCTCCTCCTAAGAACAACCCATCTGGCAAGACTACCCAGGCTAAAAGCCTTGTCTCTTACACCGAAGATTCCTCTGAGTTGGAGGAAGTTGATACCAACATCTCTGAGTGCTGTGTGGACCCTTTACTGGACATACACAATGTTGACAATTCCCCTGTTAACACTGGAAAAGAGCCCTCCCTTGATTATCTCTACCTGGCTAAAACCAATTATGAGTCCCATTCTAAACTCCTGGATTGGACCTTCTCTGAAATCAATGAGCTCAAAATTAAAAACTGGGCCCTACAAAGTAAGATCGAGGAAATGGGTGTTAAGATTGTTGAAATGGGTAAGAAAGAAGCGGCGCATAGTAACAGGAACATTGATACCGATGTTGAGCGCTTAAGGAATACCATCAGAACTATCATGGAACAAAATAATCATATAGCAAGACATAATGCTATAATTATTAATGCGATGACTGAAAAGCTTGACAAAGCCCAGCAAGGATCTCTGGTGGTTGACCTGGAAGATACAGAAGATAAAAGCCAGGACATGGATGGTGGCATTTCTAGAAGAACCCATGCCAATTTGAAGCGCAAGGCCCCCCTAACTCTGAAAATGGTTCAAACCTTTAAAAAAGGGGTTAAAGATATGCAGGATTTGGAGGCGGAGACAGAGACTATCCTTAGGTCTCTAAAGTAATTCTGTGTTCTTTCTCTGTTGTCCTTTCTTTCCTAACCCTTCTGGTCTTTTTTGCTTGATTGCTGTTGGTTTCTTCTCAAGTAGCTATTTTTTTGGTGGAACTTTGGTGTTCTCTTCTCTATTTTGTAAAATTTGTGGTTTTAGGTCCCTATAAAACCCATTTTACCCTTTTATCAAAAACATTTATTGATTGGTTTTCTTAGTATTTCTTGTTTAGATTCAAAAGTAAATTTCTTACTATGATTTAATCCTAGACTAGATAATTATGGTTTACAACTTTCAAATCCACGGTTCCATTGTCTAATGGTTACCAAGACAATATCTATTTATTTTACTCAATTTTCACTGTAATTTCTCTAGAACCTTATATAAAATCAACTTTGCCTAATTGAAAATTTCTTGACTTTTTGAATTGAGGATTATGATTATATGCATATGATGTTTATTTTAATTCATAATGCAAGCACTCTTATAACAATAGCTTTGATTATTCTATACATACTAAATTGTTTTATTTATTAATACTAAGTATACTTTCAATGACTCTATTCTTAAATCCATCTAATTTGAAGGAAGATAATTTTAACTTGACTATTGGAATTTATTCTAAAAATTTCTTATATAAGTTTTAAAGGAAAGAACATTCCTTTGTTGGAATTCATGTTTAATAGTTTTCATTGTAATGATCTATTATTGAATTTCTTTAATGGATTGAATGTATTTTTAAAATTCATCAATTTGGGAAGTTTTTAACTTAAAATTTTACCATTACATTTTCCTACCTTTTTAAAAGTATAAAAATAGTTACTATACATTACATTAATTATTTAGTTACAATTAGACTATTTAACTTCCTATTGAATGATTCATAAATTTAGTAAAAAAGTTTCTAAAAATCGTTAACTAATTTTAACTATAATTTTCTCATTTTAAATTTTAAATTGTTAAAATCCATCATTGATTATTTAATTATCATCATTTAAAATTAATGAATGCCTTAATCGGCTCTAGAAAAATTCACCCCTAGCAATTCACTCACGGAAAATTCATCGCCAACAATTCATCGTGGCGGAAAATTCACCGTCAAGTAGAATTCACCGCGATGGAAAATTAACCACATTAATATTTTTTAATATATATTTCAAAAAGATTGATTTTATTAAAAATATTAATGTGGTTAGTTTGATGCTGGCGGTGAATTTTACTTAGTAGTGAATTTTCCTTTGGTGGATTTTTCGCCATAGTGAATTGATGGCGATGAATTTTTCGTATGCTGCCTTAATCATATTATCAATAAAGAGGTTTACTTCTTGTAGTAATCATGAAATAAATCCTTCTTTTAACAAATAACTAATTTTTAGTTTATATAAATGATCTTCATTTGTTTTCAACTTTCAGATTGTTATTTTATTGTTCTTGTTACATTTGTGATTGTAGGTATTTGATTTCATTTAGGCACCTATTTAGAAAAGATATATGATAGGAGAAAAGTTTGTCTCAACCACTTCTTTTATCCTCATATACAATGGCAGTAGATTTTATTAGACCCCATTTTAATTTTCAGCTACATCTTATATATATTCACATTCTAGTATAGGGTCGATTTGGAATTTATCTCTAGTTTCCTAATCTATTATAGGAAGAATTGGCTACAATCTAAAATCGTTCCTTGGCACAATGATTGGAAACTTAACTTGGAATTTTTTTGAATGTTCATATTTACAAAAATTATCCATCTCCAATTAACCACCATTTAGAAAAAGCCTATGCATGGACAGTCAATAAAATATTGGGCATATTTTCTCAACATGAAAATATCTAAAGCACAACATAGATGTATCCAAAATGATATGATATCAACTAATTACATCAATTGAACGAATCTAAAGCTAACATGATTTAGATACCATAGATGCGCATAGATCAGTAATAATGATAATCACATTGTTGAACTATGTAACATAATCATAATCAAACATAACAAATATAATCGTTATGGATACATCCCGTAATACATAGTTAGACACCACGATGTCAGTTCAAAAATCATAAGTAAAGCATATATCAATTAAAATACAAAATATTGGTAAGTATGATATCATTCTCAAAAGAAAATTAAATGAATAGACAAGACACATAAGACTGAGGCATTACACATTTTCATAATATTTATTTAACGATCCATCATATCACTTTACATAAAATTACACCAAACTTGGTAAAAGAGATAGTAAGTAATATTTACACAACCAAAAAGTCATCATAAATTTCTTTGACCCTTATTTCTAAACTATTTTTAATATAGATGATTTGGTAATCTTGGTGTGGGGATTGCATGCAATTGTTTAGCCTTCTTCAGTACTATTCCAAAGGTTTCACTCATGTCTATTTTCTCATAATTCATCCCTATTGGAAGGGTCCAGTTAAATGAATGAATTAAGGAAGCTATAATAAAATGAACCATTTGATGAGCCAAAGGAAGTCGTAAGCATATTCTTCTTCCAGCTCCAAATGGTATCAACTCAAAATCTTGTCCCTTATACTTAATCTTACTATTCTCACAATTAAAAAACCTCTTTGGCATAAGTTTTAAAGGTTCCTTCCAAATTTTAGGATCTCTTCCAATTGCCCACACATTCACAATCACCAAGGTGTGCTTGGGTATCATATACCCTGCCACCTCACACAAGTTGTCTGCTCTATGAGGCAATGATAAAGGAAGTGATGGGTGTAGTCGAAACACTTCTTTCACTATAGATTGGAGATAAGGTAGATGATCAATGTCAGATTCTTCCACTCTTCGATTGAGACCAATTATCTCTTCTAATTCTTTTTGTGCTTGTTTCATTACATGAGGATTGGAAATGAGTTCCACCATAGCCCATTCTATTGTTGTAGTAGTAGTGTCACTACCAGCAGATAAAAGTTCCTACATGATCATAAAGAAATGATTTATCAATCATACAAATTTAATTTGTTTTTTCAAATGAAACACATGAGTTAAAGTAGGAATCAAACAATTAAGCAATTCATTCAAATGAAAAAAGTGCCAACTGTTCTTGTTTATCTAGCTTTTTTCCTAATTTAAAAAATTAAAATCCTACATGATTTAGTTAAATGAATATGATTGAACATTTAATTTTTATTTATTTTTATTATGATCTAAGGATAGAGAAAAAATTAGTTTGCACATATTTTGGTTGTTTAGGTGCATGCTCTATTTATATATCAAATAATTCAACTTTAAATAGTCAATAACAATTCAACAACTCATTGAAACATAAAATAATAAATAATTATCTTATTTTTAATAGCAAAAAACTAATATAAGTTTTTATATTATTCAATATTTTGGATCATACTTATATGGATGGGTGCCATTCGCACAATGAAGCAACGATGTAAATCTTTTGAATATCAATTTTTTTTTGTGTTTACGTAGCAAAAAAAAATATTTTGGATCATACTTGCATGATCCATCATTAAGATGAGCAAGCAAGTAATGTTTTTGGATTAGATTATGTAGATCAAGGAAGTCAAAAAAACTTTTTTTTTATTGAATAAGCAATCAAAAAGCAATGATACAAACAACAAATAACTAAGCTGTAGCAGAGGAAGCTACAACAACAGCTGAAACAAACAACAAAAACAAGGCTGCAGCAGACGAAGCTACAACAACAACTGAACAATAATTATATAACCCTCATAAGGAGCCTTACGTTTAGAACATGAAATCATGACCTCCAGTACAAGAATAATTACTGTGTCAAGGCAGAAAGAAAGAGAAGCAAAACCCTGATATAACCAAATAAAGCAAACTGTTCTATCTGTGCCGACATACAATATGTTGACATACAAAACCAACCTTCAAAAATAATACTTACTTGCTTATCTTGATGATAGATCATATAATACGCTCTATAACATTGATTAAATACACTTACACAAAAAAATTATGTCTTTAATTAGTTAGTTAAGACACTTACCAAAATTATAGCCCTCATGTTCACCGGAGTGAAATCATCGGCAGCCAAATCGAGCAGAATATCCAGAAAGTCCTTTTCCTTGGGAAGACCGACGCCTTGCCTCCTCGCCGCCATCCGATCTTGTATGAAAACATCTAAGTAGTTATGTAGCCGCTTTGTTACGTAGGTTAGATCACGGCTCAGGCCCTGAGGATCGAGGGACCTGAGAAAGGGATAAAAGTCGTAGTTGGGTTTACTGGCCAACCTCGCCGATTCACTAAAAGTGTTCCTCAATTCTGCAGACTCTGGATTGTTGGGATCGAACAAGTTCTTACTGAAGATGATGTTGCTCATGAGATTGAGACCCTCGTAGTACACCAGATGTGCAATATTCAAACTCTTTCCCCTCTTCTCGAAGACCATGCGAATTGTCTCAGAGACTTGATCTCTTCTCAGATGTTGCAGGGCTTGGAGTCTGGTGGGAGTGAAGAGCTGTGTGGTGGCAACGCGCCTCAACTTCCGCCAGTAATCTCCATACTGAGCAAACGCTATTGAGGATTTGTGGTTAGAAAGAACCTTTGCTGCTTCTATCAGACTCCGTCTGCAAAGTTTTGGTCGTGGGTTTTGAAGACCTCCTTTGCCATTTCAGAGGAGGAAACCACCACTGCAGTCTTCATGCCGAGAGAGATAGTCATGAGTGGGCCGTACTGCTGAGCAAGAGCACACAGAGATTCGTTGGGCTTTTTCCCCAGCTGGAGAAGGTTTCCCACGATAGGCCAGGCAGGAGGTCCAGGAGGAAGACTTGCCCCGCTTTTCTTCTTTCTTCTCCCTATTAAATCTAATAAGAAATATGCCAATACGCTGCTTACCAGCGCAGAAAGCCATATGAGCCATTGCCCTTCCATTGAATGAATTTCAGATCTGCTCGGAAAGCTATGATTTCGTTTCCTAATATATCTTGCAATCGAACGGAATCTGTCAAAAGACGTCATTTTCCCTCAGAAGATTTGTATATATAAAAATCTATGCACCATTGGGATAACTTACTATCTGTGAGCTAAAGATACCAAGCACAGCTTTCATGTCTCTTTCAATCACACGGAATCTGCAGTCCATTTGTATATATACAAACATGTTTATTAACGGCCATTGACGTTTTGTATATATAAAAATGTATTTGGCAATGACATTTTTATATATAATATGTTCATGTCTCTTTTGTTATAAAACTGAATTGTGATTAAAAAATATAATTTGATATAAAATAGAAGAGAGTTTATTATTAAATTAAATTGTAAAAGATTGATATTTCATAATGCAAAAATAGTGGGGTATGTTGTTTTAAAGGTTATTTTTGACTTCATGGGTGTTAGAATTCTTTTATTCTTTCTACACTTAAAAAAAATGTCTTTTATATAGACATTATTGTTTTGGGCTTGTAAAAGATCAACACTTCATAATGTAAAATTAGTGGGGGTATGTTGCTTTATAAGCTATCTTTGACCTCATGGATGTTAAAATTCTTCTATTCTATCCTACACTATAAAAAAAAATGTCTTTTAGATAAACATTATTGCTTGGGACTTCTACTCCACACACTTGGTAATTGAAAAAAAGAAGATAGATATGGATATGGAAATTGACAAATTGATTGTGATATTTAATAAATTTTTAATTGTAATATTATATAACAAGTGGCACAAGCGTCGAGTTCCTGCCGGAGGGTGATGCATTTTGATTTAGAGGAGAAAGCAGATAAAAAAGTAGTGAACATTTGTGTCATGAAATTAATATATTCGTGTGAAAGGGTGCAAAAATCTTGTTTCAAGCTCAAGAATCTAATTGCTCTAAATTCCATCGTATCTATTTTACTCTAGTACTATGAATTTCATGATAGAGGCATTTGAAATTAAGGTTGAATATAATGTATGTTGTTGTAACTGACCACAAACCTATGACAAATTTTGGTCTACACAAATTGAAACCCTAAGTTTCTAAATCTTTCCTCTACTGATACAAAGAACATAACTTGCAAAAAGTTTTCTTTTCATTAATAAAAGGTTGAGAAATTTTTTCTCAGCATTATCAAATGCTTGTTGTTCTTCATGAGCAACAAGATAAAAAATCAGAATTTATCACTTGAATATTTTAATAGTAAGATATATTTCAAGGGAGAATTTTTTTAAGTTATGTAAAGTAGATGTAAAGTGCAAAACTCTTTAAATCCAAAACACTGACAATACTTTAAATATATTCATTTATATTCAAAGAAAGTCAAAAAATTCATTCATTAGACTTCATAAAATTCAAACGATTTCAAAACAACAACTTAAAGTCAATAAATAGATTCATAAAATTTCCAGTTAAATTCATACACGTGTCATCTTACACGACATTGATAATAATACAAAATTATTTGTAACATAGGTTTACAATTTGAGACTTAGGCATTCTGTGGCCTTAAGCTTTACAATTTGAGACTTAGGCATTCTGTCACCTTAAGCTTTACAATACATAATCCAAGAAATAATTAATACATAATTGAAGAAAACATCCTTTGATCTTCAATCCAATAGCTTATCTTCAAACGTGAAGACGAGAACAAGAATCAGACACTTTTTCCGCCCAACCTCGAAGCTTACGCTTCCCCGGAATTCCTTAGTCATTCAAGGAATACCCGACCCTACACGAATCGCTTAGCAAAAAGAAGTTGACAAGCAGGATGGAATCTGGTGCGAGCCTAGTATAACTAGTAATACCACAAGCATTTTCATTTTTCTAATTCATTTAAGAAACAAGCAAGTTCGATACTAGGATATGGTAAAGAGTTAATTCATTCCATCTATTTCAATGGTCCTTAAGTTACCTTGCCAAGTAAAATGTCATGCACAACAAACAAAAACAGTTTTGGAAAAGCATAACTACACTCTCTAATAACCCATATTTGACACCCGTCCTGGAAGGTAACTTTCCAAACCCATGACATGCACATTCATTTATCAAGCATGCATGGTTCCAATCAAATAATAATATAATCTTTCACAAACAATTTAACGTCAATCTTGTTTCAAGCAAGATGGTTTAAATGCAGTATTTTCATCATTTTAAAACATAAACTTTATTAAATTAATATTTAATTCGAATAATTAAAATAACAAAAAAAAGGTGTATCTTAAGTATGTAAATTAAATACATAATTAAATAGGCGTAAATGAGCACATGTTCTTTCATTCTATTTACTCATTTAATTTATTTCCACTTTGAAATAATCCTGTTCAATTCATTTTGTTTCCAAATAATTCATATTCTAATTTACTTGAGTTATTTTCTGTTTTTCACGTTTCTAGAAAATAAAATAATTACTTTTTCAAAAACACGTTCAAAACTCATTTTCATTTCTATTTCGTAATAATTTGAGTTTTATTCACAAAATTCACTAATTTTTATATTTTTCAAACACATTTAATATTCAAAAAGTATTTTATCATATATGTTTCATTCGTGGTGAAATTTAAATCTATCTCTTGCTGTTTGGTTTTTCTAAAGTTCTTCTAAATCTGAATGAAATAAATGTTTCTCTGTGTGAATCTTTTCTAAATCAGAATAATAAATCAATTGTCTTGAATGTTTTCTATTCAAATTTATCCTACAATTTTCTGTTTCTAACTTGTTCAATGGTTTTTCTGGAAAAACACAGATTGATGTTTAAAATTGCATCAAAATTCAATGGAATCAGTGATACTTTTGATAGATAATATAAAATTAAAATCTGGTGTTTGATCTTTTCCTAAATTGATAGAAATGAAGATTTTCTTTCCAAGTCAAAACTAAAATACAAGAATTAGAAAAGAATTTTAGCTTGTTATTAAACTAACTGGGTGACCCCACAATAATGGGTTACACTTTTTGGTCAAACTTGACATTGAAATCAACATTTTTCATGAGATCTTCACATTCTTACACATATAGAAGCTAAACCATTAAGAACTTGAAGATGAAGCAAACTAGTGATTTGTGAGATTTTGTGTGCAGATTCTAATCATATTTTTTTATAAAAATTAAAATATAAATTGTGAATCCTTTTATGTAATTTTTATTAGCTTATTTTTCTACTAAACAACATTTTCAAAAAGTGTTGTTTACTTTCAGTTGCATAACTTTTTTATAGAAAGGATACAATTCTAATTTTTTAAATACAATTTTTTCACACCAATATTTGGTGGATAGATATTTTTTCATAATTTTTTGTTGCATATATATTTTTAATTAATTTCTTAAGTAAAAGTAATTATAATTTGGAAATATTATACTTTCAGTTGCATAACTTTTTTTGTATGCATTTGAATTAACTTATTCTTTTTTTGTTGTAATAAGAACATCAATAGCTAGTGTACATGTATTTTTTAGAATTTTTTCTCTCTTTTCCTATTTTTCCATATGTGTGAAACAAAAACCTCGACGTTCATTAAAAAAACATACAATAAAAAATAAAAATAATAATTAAGTTAAATATATTTAAAATTATACTTTTTGGGAAGCTTATAATAAGGAATACATGTTTACAAAAGATAAATTTTAAATAAATTAATTTGATCCCCCAAAAGGTAAATCAAAAGTGGTTTTTATCAGCATTTTGATAGGTGTAGAGGAGACTCCATTATAGGTATGGTTTAAAACTAGTAGGTTTCTATCCAAGTGGGTTTGATCAAACCCTCTTCAATTAAAATCTTTTAAATGGAACCTTTTTAAGGCTTAAATCATTATATTTTCTAAAAATATGTGATTTTAACAAAAATTAGGATGTCCCAAAAAGTGTAACCCATTATTGTGGTAGCACTCAACTGTGAATTTGTTTTCATAGATCCTACCGAGTAATTTCATGAATCTGGAAATAACTATTTGTTTTCTCTGTAATTTTCTCTTCTGTTGCTGATTGTGATTTCTCCATACTCTTTCCTGTTGCTGGGATGAAGTTTACACTCCTTGGAAATTCATTTATTTCCTGTCAAATGCCCTGCCTCTTTCCTTCTCTCCACCTATCTTCTTCCTATCTCCTACTACCTTTTTACCTCACTCCCGTACTGTTGTTCCTTCTCCTTACTCATTCCTGCCTTCAATACTTCCCAACGTGCCTCCCCCTTCTATCTTTCCACCCTACTGCCTCTCCTTCTTTCCTTGGCATGCCCTTCCTCTCCTTCATGTGCTTCACCTCCCTTTTCTCTCCCTTCCTATCCTCATGCTGTCTCCTTACAGGTGTGCATGGGAGTTTTTTTGAATAGAAGATCAAAAAAATATTAAACTTAAAAATTGCGCCCCTTCTCTCTCTCTGGCCGCCCCTAATGGGGAAATAAGGAGAGTGTTATTACTAACCAAAAATCACCATAACGCAAGGATCCTCTGGTCTGGTCATGCATGGGTGAGTCCAACAGTCTTTTTTTTAAAGATAAAATCAAATCCGTTTTGTTTTTGCCTGCTTCTCCCCAATAAAAATCAAAGAACTCCAAACTCTTCTCTTGGTCATGCACGCAAAGTATCTGGAATAAAATAAAACTAAAAGCTCTCTTTTCCTTTTAATTCTGCTTCAAAAATAGATTTTACTCCTCTCCTAATTTTGAATTTCTTCTCTTCCATCTCATGCAAAATGTTGGAGTTTCATAATATCAGATCCACCATTTCAGTTTGATCTCCAGTTCAAAGTTAGCCATGACTCCTAGTTTCATTTTCTGATTGCATTCACATTAATTGAAAGATATTTTCTTTTCAATTTGTTAACTGTTGATTTGAATTCCATTTTCAATTTGACGTATTTGTTTTCAATAAATTGGTTTGTTATATTTAATTATTTGAAATTATATTTCCTCTCTCAATTTACTTAATGAGAAAATATTCAATAAATTAATAGCACTATTTTACCTTTTTATAAATTTTTCACAATTAAAACTCTATTCCATCAATTTGAAATAAAAGAATCATTATTTTTAAGTAATAATAAAATATTGGCATAAGGAATTAAATTATTCGAAAAAAATTCAATTTCCTCACAAAATAATCAAATCGCCTTTTAAAGCAAACATATACTGTTTCACATATATTTGAGAAATCAATTAAACTTAATTTAAAATTTCCCATAATAATCATCATGAAATGCGTTAAAATAATTACTAAGTGTGTGTGTGAGATTCCATCATCCTCATAAACGTCTAATGGCTAAAATGACTCTACCTGATCGATGTTCTTGCCTTCATTCTCGTTCACCTGTTCCTGCATTCACTTGCACTTGAATTTTCATTAGTAATGACAAACCCCAAATTTAATAAAAATGTATTTCAAATCATTGCAATTGCATTTCAATTTCAATTTCAATTTAAATTTCACTTTCACTTTCAATTTCAATTTAAATAATCATTTTACATAATAATTAACAATCTCATGATTAATAATTGTATTTAAATAATCGACAAAATCAGTATGTGACAACAGATTTAATCCTATCATGAAGAGGCCCCTGAACAATGCCATCCTAGATAATATCTTTTGGGCTTTTTCATGTTTCATTCAAGCTCTTTTGGATTTCCTCCCCGGCTAGTTAATTGGCATAAAATTTAATAAAGCATAGTTACAATGGTTGGAGTGAGATTTGATAGAATAAACACCATGAGACAATATTTCTAGACAACGGATGTGGGGCTTGAGTGAAGGAGCTACACATTTAAATTTAGAGGAATTAAGTATGTCCTCTAGTTTAAGCAGAGTTGTGATTGCAACATGATCTCCTATCGTAGGAGCTACCCTGAGTCTAGAGAAATGTTCCCATTGAGGGGAGGGGATAGCTAAAATTTCTTAGCTTAGGTGCTTCTAAGATGAATTGGAAGACTTTTCCTGCTAAGCGGCTCTATGGATATTTCACTTCTTATTGATAAGAACTTTGGCATGCAAGTGACAAATTTTTTCATGATAAATTAGAGAAACTATCTAGAAATAGATGGTATATATTTTATACATCCTCTAAGTTGGTAGGGTAAACTTTCAACCCCCTTCCAACACCAGCTTAAAGCTTGCACTTGTATTGTATACAAAAAGATTCATTTTGTTCCTGTAGGTGCATTTTTCTAGTACTATGGATTTGTTTAATAAAATATAAATAGTAACCCAATCCCCTTTCATGGGAATGCATATTGAGATCCATTAGATGCTGAGGGCACCATGCCTATTTGGACTGTGAAACAACCTTTCATTTTCTGTATTGCCATGGGTAGTGATCTTGTGGAGGAGGCACCTAAATTTTCTCTAGAGATAAAAGATTTCAAATATTTTGTAAAGTTGTTTGCTTGATCAATACAATTCACTACTCGTAAAGCAATTTCTAAGAAAATTTAAACCATACAAGTGTGATCCTACAAGTTTTAAATCATTTCAAATTTGATTCTCAATACTCTAAAAACAAGTTGCTCTATTACTACAAGCCTTCATTTTATAATTCAGACCACAAGTCAAAAAAATTTCTTAAGTAGAGTGACCCTTGAGAGCAACAAAAGAGCTGTAATAGCTTACAAAAGTGCAAATGTTTATATAACATGGTATGTGTTGATGTCTTGATAATCTCAGAAGGTCCAAAAAGACTTGCATGCAATGAAACCTCTCCTAGAACATGCCCTAATGCTATAAAATGGGCATAACCAAAATAAAAACCAATCAAGATACATTAAGGGCCATTCATGAATGCTTAGTTTTACACAGTAAGTTCAAACTGGAAGCAAAGGAAAAATTTGAAAACCAAAGTACAAAATTCTGATATGGAGAAATTGGTAGATTGACCTTGCAAACAATACCCTCAAAGCAAGGCCTTTCACAAAATTAAAAATAGACAAAAAATCCTTTTAATGGTTAAAAAAGGTGGTACTTGGCTGCAAACAATAGGTTACTACAAATTGCAAAGTAAGATTTATTGGCTGAAAAATAGTCCCAATTGACCTGAAAGTGCCATCTTGATTATTCCATTTTAATTTTTAATATTTTGTTTCGAGCATTAAGAGGGCAAAGATAAAGTAGGGAAAATCAAAACATTTTATTGTAATTCAAGTCAATAAAATCTGCCTTTTTTCTTTTTTTTTTTGCTGGCAAGGTTTCTTGAGAATCTTGAGGACATTATATTATAGGTCGGATCCATTTCAATTTAACATATGTATTATTTTTTTCTTCCTGTTAGGGTTTCTTGATAAACCAGCTTCCAGCATGTTGTTTTAAAGAAGGAAGAAAAATGAGCTTGAAGATCTAAAAATTGAATTAGGAGAACTAATAAATAAATTGAGAAGTTAGTTGGACAATACTTGCTCATTCTTTGATTGTCAAAGCATACAATTTAAAACATTATATCAAGAACAACAAGTATCAAGTCATTGCGAGTTGAAATTCGAAGGAGAATTTTTCCTTCTTAAGCATCACATTGTGCATTGTATTAATGTGCAATTTTCTATTGTATGTCCTTCAACCGTGCAAAGAAATTACATGTTTAGATAAGGTTTTTTTGCAAATTACAATTCAATTACATATTCAAATAACCATTTTTGCAAATTACAATCTTTTAGTTTTATTGTATCAAAAAGTAAGTACAATGAATACCGATAAATAGTTGTATAAACTAAAAATAAAAAAATTGAATAACATAATGGCTTCACCCTATCAAAAATTCTGTTGATTGAAATAATAACAAAGTATATTGGCCTACAATTAAATATTGGTCTACAAGTAATAAATTTGTATCAATTAAATATTTATATTTGTAAAAGCAAGAAATTTATAACAACTAAATATTTACAGAAATTTATTCAATTACATTTCTTACTTGTAAGAAATTTGTATTAATTAAATATTTATATTTTTATAAATTTATTCAATTTTTTTTAAACAATTAAATTTGATAATTAAAAATAAATTATACATAGAAAGTAGGAATTTTTAATGGATTTGAAATGTTTTATATAGAATATATAGAATAATATAAATAAATAGAAATTTTTTGCCTGGGTTTTGGAGTTTAAGAGAAATAACTACAACAATTCTTAACTAGAATCGATTTGCTAATGACATATGGAGGGATAACAGAAGAGGGCACATGGAAATGATTTGGTTTTCACTCTACTAATGCATTTGACTGTCATTTGGCCTTTTAAAACTCCCTACATAGGCTCCCATTCAGCCTTTAAAAAATGACGATAAAAAAAGGAATATTCAAATTGACAAAAACAATAAATGTTAAATCAATATATTTAATAGAAGTTGTCCATTTTTTTTGCACCATTGGAATATATGGATGAGACACATTTTGATCCATCCAAATATTTTCCTTCTCACGCGTGCTTATACAACAAGGCATCAATACTTTTTTTCCACTCACTCTGTTCTACAACGTTGCTATTTTTGTGGCCAGCTGTTATTTTTGTTGTCATATTTTTGACACCTATAAACTGTATTGACATTTGTTAAAATATATTGTTACACGACATTGTATTTTCTATAACCATTACACATTGTAAAAACATTTTCTAAATTGTAGTTTCATTTTCTTAATGGACAAGCTATTGATTCCAGAGTATTTTTTGAAGCCGGTTGCATTATTTTGGAAGCCTTTTGCTTTGTAAGATTTCTGGCTAGGTTTAAGCAGATCACTGGGTTCATCACAAAAAATATATTTTGTTTTACTTTCCATCTTCAAAGGATGCATCGAGTGTTTCTTTTCAGGTTTGATGTATTGTCTAT
Source organism: Sequoiadendron giganteum (assembly GCA_007115665.2). Lineage (NCBI taxonomy): Eukaryota > Viridiplantae > Streptophyta > Pinopsida > Cupressales > Cupressaceae > Sequoiadendron > Sequoiadendron giganteum. The sequence goes on along the minus strand of CM021109.1, from coordinate 58,898,221 downwards.
GTGATGACCTATTTACTGATTTAAAAGCTAGCAATTTGAAAAGTGACACTTTAAGTTTATAATGTTCATATCAAAGCATTGCATGGTTCAAGTATTCATTAAACTTTTACATCAACAGAGAGAAATGTAATTTGATTACTTGTTCAAAGCATAATTTAGTTGGATTTTTACAATATACAATACCACCACTTACAACCAGTATTGAAGTTGAGATCTTGGTCCAGTGTAAAAATCATATTTGAGCTATGCCAGAACATTTTTCCAATCACTGGGGTAGCATAGACAATGAATATTTTAAAAGAAGATACCCAAGCTTTGTGAGAGTAAGTCTAATAAACAAAAATGTATAGAATCTAATGATATTGCAAAGAAAATGCATTTGAAGTTAATATCTTGGTCGACTAGGAAAACCATAATTGCCTTTAGAACCCTTAGTCTTGAGATGCTTCTAGCAAATCATCTAGAGTATTGAGTTGCAAACTCCTTACAAATCATAATCCTCATTTATGTTGTTATTCATACAAAATTCAGGCCATTCGCATGTAGGTAGTCCATATGGATTATCCAGAAATGCAAATGTCAGTAGCTAAAACTGCATAATAATTCTTGACACGGTCTATTCCACTAACCTGTACCTCATTTGAGTTGAATGCAACCTTTTACACTGGAAATTTGAAAAAATCAAGTGTACAAGAATCTTATATTTTCCAAATGCACCTGATAAAATATTATGTATTGATAACAGATAAACATATATGTGTCAAATTGCAGCAAAGGCAACATTTCAAACTATGCACCATTATTCCATCATGTCCCCTTATACCAAAAAATCTTGGCTGGAAAATCCATAAAGTATTTTGCATTACAACATAAGCATCACTTATTATTTGATGAGTGAAGTTATGACCTCAAAGAAATTAATAGATCCAGCCAAATGGAAGAAAGTGCCCAAGAAAAACTCAGAAGAAAGGCCAAATTAAACCACACCAGTAGAAAAAGATCAATGCTTGACACAGAAGAGATTAATGAAACATAAAATATGATGGGGGAATGCTTCAGGACATAGTATGCATAGAGTCAAGCTCCATGTTGAGACAAGTTAGGAGAGGGGCCTACACTACATCTAATCTTGTATCTCTATTCTTTTGCATTTCACAAACAAAACCTTTTTTGTAGGGAAAATGAGATTCTTTTCTGCGAACAAGCAAGCTACACTAGGAAGAAATCAGTGGCATCCAACCATCAATTCACCCTTTAAAAGCTATAACAACAACAGAGCAGCAAGACAAAAGGCCATGGTTGTATCCAAAACCTGATTTCAGCATAACTTAGTTATTCATCAAGCCTTCAAGGTACCATTTTATATTACCATTTATTTCAGGTGCATAGAAAATCCAATTTTACTTAAGTTTCTGCTTTAACAAACTTAAAAAACACCTTTTTATGATGAGATGAATATAGTGTTGGAAATTGATATAGATTTAGTTCACAGATATTTCTTGTAGATTTTTTCTAGGGTCGGATATGATTTACACCAAAATAATTAAGAAAGGACATGTAACCAAAAACAACATAGAGAGTCACAATCGATATCAGATTTTATTCACATGAATTTTGATTCACTATGATTCCTAAACCTGTAAAAATAGATACAATTTCGATCTCCTCCAAACACATCCTTTAACGATATTGAAATGCTCAGGGAAATGATCAAATGATTAATTGAATTGATTTTTTTTGAATAATTCATAAGATCAAGTTCAAATTGTCTGATAAGGGCAAGAGGACACCTGCCATTTACTCTTTTCTTCAAAGATTTCAAGACTTCTGCAAGTAGTCTCATCATGGAATGGGGCACAAAAATATGAAAACCCTCCTTTAAAACACTACCAAACAATCGTAAGATACATAATTAGTTTTCTCTTGCTTTCAGTTGTATTTTAAGTAAGATATGGCATGTGCATGACTGTCTTGCCATTTGGTATAACAAATTTAATGTGCTCTGGTCCGCTAACATTGAACCCAAGAAAGCTTGCTTTAAATGGCTAATGGTATGCTGTGGGGAAAATTTTTAAAGATTGGGAATGAATGTTGATTATTGGTCTGTTCGTGATTTTCCTGAAACCATAGAGCCATGAGAGTGGAGAGCCATTGAAAATAATACATTGACCTTATTATGAGAAGCATTTTTTTTTTTTTTGAACAACTGTCCACTCTTTTGAACCATGATCTACAGAGACTTCAAACTCAGACTCTAAAACCTCCCCAAAAACCATTAGAGTTCATGTGTCCTCCTTGGGTAAGGAGGAAGGCTTATTCTCATAGGACTGCCTGGAAATAGACACCTCCATCTATAAAATGAAAAGACACCACCTCTGTCATTGCAGTAGGTAAGACCTTTGCTGGCTGCCTCCATCTTTGAAACAAAGGATACCGACTTTGATTAAGATTTAGGATTAAGATGATTAGGAGAAATGGAATGAAGGCTTAAGTCTGCCCCTTCCCCCCAGGTAGCCTCCTTCGAAGCTTTGTACTTTTTAGACTTGGGGGAGGAATTTGGCACCAATCCACCAAATGTCCAGTAGATAAACACCATACTCTACACCAAAAGGTAATTCCCTCATAGTCCAGCTGTTGCTTCCATAAACGATTACCCACCTTGAGCCAAACTTCAAGTAATAATTCAGAGAGATCTAATTCCACTAGTACTCAAGCATAGATGGAATGAGAGTAGAGCTCTAGTAAATTTGGGACCACAAGAGTGTTACTAATCAAATCTCCAATGAAGGATAGAGTGCCTTGAATCCAAAATTGCAATGGAAGATTGTCACACCTACACTGGTGCAACAAAGGTCTCGGTTAGGGGATTAAATTTAGGGTACCATGGTTTTAGACACAAGGAAAAATTCCCCATGTCCAAGGAGCCCCTTCGAGGAGCATATCCCTATCAATTGAAGAACGAAAAATAATCCAAAAAAGTCCTTTGCACATGTGCCAATAAAAATCCTCTTTCAACAAAGGCTTCCCTATATCCATAATCTACAATTTGAGCCGATATAGGTGGAGAACCCCCATGTACAAAGAAAAAGAATTGGATTGACTGTGTTCAACCCAAACCTAGCACCACTCAAGCCTGTATACACACCCCTCAGGAAACTGACCATCTTTGTGTGTCCATGAACTTACAACACCCATATTCATTTTTGATGTCCTTTGTCTCCCATTGATGGCATGAACCCTGTTGATTGTAGCCTCCTGGTAAGAGTGCCCGATGCCATGAGCATTCACCAGAGTGGAGTAGGACCTTAATCCCATTGTTGTTTCACCTGATCCCTATTCACATGCTAATTTAGGGTTTACAATCCTCTTGAAAGTTGTGCACATTCCATCTGATGATTCATTTGCTTGCCAAAGAGAGAAAAATGTGAAGCATAGGAGTTCCCAAAAAATAAAAAACTCTTCATATTATATTTAGACTGGAGTGATTGCACATATTACTCTTAATCAATTCTTTAGTAAGCTATGGCTTATTATGCCCACATAGATTCTTTGTTTTTCTTTCTGGAAGAAAAAAAACATTGCATTACAACTCAGGATCCTAGTGAATGATCTAAGAAGGTTCCTAATAATGGCTACATCAGACACTCTCTCAGAACCTCTCAAAAAGTGATTGATGAGGCTATTATAGCATATGAGGACAAGGAGATTCCAAACTGGAATGACAATGTGCCTCCTCTTGTCCAAGTTATGAGACCAAGTCCTTGATTAGTTCTAGAGCTTTAAAAACATGCAAATTGTGCAGGCTATAGCTCAAGATATCAATGCAATAGGGCCAAATATCCATAATATTGTGAGGGGAAACCCAATTCAGCTGAACCAACCATCAGTGCAGGCAAGACCATCAAGACCAGGTAGTTCAGGAAGTGCAAATGAGAGCTTTGTTGGGGGCAAATTTGCTGGTAATGGTGCTTTGATTAGAGAAGACGTACAAGATCAAGATGTTGTAGATGGAAAAATGGGAAAAATTTGGAGAGAAAATATTACGAAACCCTACCAAACCAGTCTATTGATGTCGTGCCAGAAAGCCAGCCGGTGGCAATGACTGCTGAATTAGTTGTTGTTTCTGTTAGGCTATGAGAAATTAAAAGAAGTAGAGGCACAACACACATATGGTATTGGCACTCCAGAAATAAGAAACGTTGCATAGGTGAAATAACTATGCATCGCTGAGCATGTTTGTTGTTCATTGATGTTTTTGTGTGTTGTTGCCATGAAGGTTATGTAGGTTTCCATAGCTTCTAGTAGTTTCTCCTATGTATTTAATTAACTATAATGTTCAGGTAAAATTATTGTGATAACTTAATTTCTCAAGTTTTTTTAAATGAAAAAGAATTATAGAGCTACTCTAACCAATGAAAAAATAGATAAATAATAATTTTTAAATATAAAAAATATGTTCTAAAATATAAACTATACAGATAAAAGAAATATACTTAAATGGAGCCGACTAACTGCTAGACAAAATTCACCTATGTACATCGAAAAGGCATTAAAAACATACATAAGAACATACATGGATACATACATAACATGACAAGACGTCGTAGTGCGGGGCCCACTGAACACCTGAAATCGACGGACGGGACAAAACGTTCGAGCGATGGTCAAGCGAGAGTTAGCGGCGCCGTTAGGTGCGTTTTCCCGCCCATTGCCGGGAGAAAAAGCGGGCGGGTTAGCTTCGTCGGCAAGTTTCTTTTGTCTGGCATGGGAAAAGTGGAAGGGAATGACGTGGGCCTTTTTTGTTTGGAGAAAGCAAGGCAAAAATACTATTTGTTTTGTTTCTTGTCTGCATGTTGAAAGGGAAAGATGAAGGTCTGAGTGCACGTGGATGAATTCGAGGAGAAGGCCTACTGACCAAATAAGCTGAAGTGTGGAGTGCATGTGGAGGATTTACAGGAGAATACAGACGAAATCGAGGTGAGGGGTACAATTGTTGCAAGAAGAGGGTTTTACAAGATGTTTTAATTTGAAATTTGGAAAGCACAATGTGGAGTATCTTAGTTGCTTGAATGTCCTTAAATCACACATTCCATTGTTGGGTTTAAATTTTGCACCATTTAAAAAAAAAAATTGCAAAAAATAATTCCGAATGGGAAACGCAGTGCTGGGTTTCAATAAAAAACTGTACAAAATAATTCTGAATGGAAAACATAGTATTGGGTTTCATTTATTTGAATTTCTTTGTTTAAATTTAGAGGGTTTTTCAATTTCTTTTAATTTGAAATTTGGGAACACAATGTGGAGTATTTTAGTTGCTTGAATGTCTTTAAAATCACACATTCCATTGTTGGGTTTAAATTTCTCACCATTTAAAAAAAAAACTGCAAAAAATAATTCTGAATGGGAAACGTAATGCTGGGTTTCAATAAAAAATTGTACAAAATAATTTTGAAGGAGAAACACAGTGCTGGGTTTCATTTATTTGAATCTCCTTGTTTAAATGTAGAGGGTTTTACAAGTTCTTTTAATTTAAAATTTGGGAACACAATGTGGAGTATTTCAATTGCTTGAATGTCTTCAAAATCACACATTCCATTGTTGTGTTTAAATTTTGCATCATTGAAAAAAAAAATTGCAAAAAATAATTCTAAATGGGAAATGCAGTGCTGGGTTTCAATAAAAAACTGTACAAAATAATTCTGAATGGGAAACACAGCGCTGGGTTTCATTTATTTGAATCTCATTGTTTAAATGTAGAGGGTTTTACAAGTTCTTTTAATTTGAAATTTGGGAAACACAATGTGGAGTATTTCAGTTGCTTAAATGTCTTCAAAATCACACATTCCATTGTTGTGTTTAAATTTCGTACCATTGAAAAAACAAACTGCAAAACATAATTCTGAATGGGAAACGCAGTGCTGGATTTCAATTAAAAAACTGTACAAAATAATTTTGAATGGGAAACACAATGTTGGGTTTCAGTTATTTGAATCTCCTTGTTTAAATGTAGAGGGTTTTATGAAGGGAAAAACATACATGGATCTAATGACCCAATAGTGTGGAATACATTCCCTTAACACTAATACAACAGAGGAGAAGAGCATAAACTGGTTCCTAATAGCTTTCTAAAACTACTTGAGATGAATACAACCAGTAAAATAGATAACAAAAAATAAGCATTCACAAATGACACAGTATTTACGTGGGAAAACCTTTTCAGGTAAAAAAACCACCACATAAAGTCAAGACAATTGTATTACAGTAACAAAATAGTTACATACAATGTTAAGTCTTCTCTGATAAGCTCTCAACAACACTTGCAATTCTAACTCACTATTACAATGTTATTCTCTAACATACAATTTGGAAAACCTCTTACTCATGCAATATGGTACTCGAATTCATAAGTCATACGTTGCATTCAATGTTATCAACCAATCGCCGACCATTAGGTTCATGAATCTATCATCCAATCATGCAACCGATCTACCCATGTCGATATCCCTGCATCGAGCCACTCAGGCATTAATGCCATCACCCAAATCGAGTCCTGTTCGCTAGCCTAAGTCAACCTGCACCTGCTGCAATTACTTATTTGGTTTCTAACCAATCATCAACTGACACTGAGCCACGTGTCCTTCCTGCATTCCTTGTCGCTCTTTGACTTTCTGGTCCAATTGGTCAAACTTGGTTGACCGAGCTCTGAGCTCGTTCGAGCTCTTACCGCGCTATTGCAGCCCTGTCGAGTTCGACTCGCGGTATGGCGGTGAGCTTGACCAAGCTCACCCCAAGTCATCACTGAGCTCTGGCCTTCTCTCTACTGCACTGCTGTAGTCTGGTCAAGGTTTAATTGTGGTATGGAAATAGCCATCTTGGCAGACTGCAGGCGGTCTCACCGCGGCCACCGCTGGACCTGACCGTAGGCGGTCTCACTGCGGTGAGTGGAACCACCACCCTTGGTATGGCAGTAACCACCAGACCCAACCGCAAGCATTTTCACCGCGACCACCGCAGTGAGTGGAACCACCACCCGCGGTATGGCGGTAACCGTCAGACCCGATCGCAGGCGGTCTCACCACCGCCCACGGTATGGCGGTAACTGCCAAGGCCACCATAGGTGGTCTCACTATGGCCACCATGGTCAAGGACTTAACCACCCACGGTATGGCGGTGATCGACAAGACAGGCCGAACAAAATCCAACCACAGTCATCACGGCCAAGGAAAAGACCGTGAGCGATAGCGAGGTAACCGTCAGGGCTTTCAATGCAGTACTGCCAGGGGCAGAAATAAGTCAGGCACGATATGGCTGTAACCTGCAAAAATGCCAGAATTTTGCCAAGTCATTAAAATAGGGGCTTCAAGCTGGAAGTTGAGACATATATTCTCAATAATTTCCCACTTAGCGAACACTTCCAGCTTCCCCATGACTTGAAAAAATTACTGTCTATCATAGGCCCCAATGCCCATCAATTCTGTGCACCATATAAACTTGTCTGTGCTAACTAGCTTTGTTAAAGCGTTTGCAACATTCTTCAAAGTGTCCATCTTTTCCAAATTGGCCTTGCCATCTTCAACCATATCCCTCATGAAGTGATATTGCACATCAAAGTGCTTGGTCCTAGCATGAAAGGTCAGATTTTTTGCCAAACAAATGGCACTCTAACTATCACAGAAAATAGTGATCCGCCCTGCATTAAATCCAACATCTGAACATAAATGCCTCAGCCAAACAACTTCCTTACAGGCATGAGTTGTCGCCATGTACTCTACCTCTGTCATGGATAAAACAACTATAGCCTGTCACTTACTCATCCAACTGATTACTCCACCATTAAGTATGAAAGTGTATCCACTGGTGGATCGCCTATTGTCAATGTCCCCTATCCAATCTGAATCAACATACCCATGAATGCTGAGAGTCCTTTGTGATGCAACCAAACTACCATGGTAACATAGAGCGTAGTCTGAAGTCCCCTTCAAATACCTGAATACTCTCTTCACATCATCCCAATGTGATCTTGGATTTTCCATAAATCGACTTAGAACTCCCACTGCTTGGGCAATGTCTGGTCTAGTGCAGACCATAACATACATCAAACTGCCAACAACACTTGCATAGGGCACATTGGTCATGTCCTCCATCTCAGTAGTAGACTTTGGACATTCTTCAACAGATAGCTTCGTTCCATGCATGATTGGAACAACTAGCTGCTTGCAATCATCCATGTTAAACCTCTCCAGAACTATTTTCACATACTTACTCTAACTGACCCAAAGCTTTCTGCTAGTTCTGTCCCTATTTATCTCCATTCCAAGAATGTACCTTGCTGCGCCAAGATCTTTCATTTTGAACTTTGCAGAAAACTGAGATTTAAGATCAAAAATCATAGACTTGCTATTCCCAATGAATAACATATCATCCACATACAGGGTGATAACAAGCACACGATCATTCTTAGATTTATAATAAATGCAATGATCAGATTTTGATCTCACAAATCTAATTGACAACAAAAACGTGTCAAATTTATGGTACCACATTCTAGGAGATTGCTTTAAACCATAGAGAGATTTATTTAACTTACATACCAGATTTTGTTTACCTCTTCCAACAAAATGCTTAGGCTGGGACATATAAATTTCTTCTTCTAGCTCACCATGGAGTAACGCTGTCTTCACATCCATCTGTTCAATTTCAAAGTCATACACAGCTTCCAATGACAACATAAATCTGATAGATGTCAGCTTTGCTACAGGGAAAAAAATATCTCCATAATCAATTCCCTCAATTTGAGAAAAACCCTTTGCAACCAGTCGTGCCTTATACTTCTCAACATTGCCATCAATGCCTATCTTTTTTTTGAATATCCACTTACAGCCAACAGGCTTTCACCCTTTAGGCAGTGGTACCAAATTCCAAGTATCATTCTTTTTCAAAGAATCCATCTCTTCATTCATGGCTTGCAACCAAGAATTCGAATCAGCCATGTTGATTGCTTCTTTCACAGTCATAGGCTCATCAGTGTTGGTTATTAAAGCATAGGCACAGTTTGAACTTAACAGTGAGAAACCATACCTTTTAGGTTGCCATTTTTCTCATGTAGATCTTCTTATAGGCTGAGGTTGTTCTTCTTTATCAGAACTTCCAGAGCTGCTTGAACTCTCCTCAGTCTCAGGTAAACCATGTAACTCTTCCTTTTCTAGAGTTTGGGGAATCTCAACTGCATCCTTCTTCTTGTCACTCTGATCTATCTCAAGCTATTGATCACTTACTGAAGGTTTTAGCTCACGAAAGATCACGCTTCTGCTGTACAAAACCTTCTCAGTAATAGGGTTTCAAAGCTTGTATCCCTTCACACCAACTCCATAGACAATGAGAATACACTTGACAACTTTGTTATCCAATTTAGATCTCTTTTCATTTGGAACATAAACATATGCCTCATAGCCAAACACACGGACATGCCTCAGAGAGGGCTTCTTACCAGACCATGCTTCCAAAGGCATTTTATCAACAAGAGCAGAGCAAGGAGATTTGTTTATTAGATAACATGCTATAGCCACTGCCTCAGCCTAGGACTTCTACTCCAGACCAGCACCACTCAGCATACTCCTTGCCTTTTACATCAGTGTCTTGTTCAGCCTTTCAGCAACTCCATTTTGTTGTGGAGTGTAAGGTGTTGTCTTATGCCTTTTAATTCCATGATTAGTGTAATAACTTTCAAAATATGCAGAAGAAAATTCACCGCCATTGTCTATCCTCAAACATTTGATTTTCCTTCCAGTCTGATTCTCTACCAAAGATTTAAATTATTTAAACTGACTGAACACTTATGATTTACTTTTAAGAAAGTATAAAAATGCCCTTCTCGAACAGTCATCAATAAAAGAAACATAATATCTAGACTTCGATAACAAAGGAACATTAACTGGACCAAATACATATGAATGAACATAATCCAGTATACCAGAAGATTTATGAGGACTAGAATAAAATGAAACATGGTGCTGTTTTCCACAGATACAATGTTCACAAAAATTGAACTCAAGGTTACAATCATCAAGCCCTTCTACAAGATTTTTATTCTTCAAGTTTGTAAAACCTTTCTCACCTATGTGACCAAGTCTATGATGCCATAGCATAGTCTTCTAAGCTGGGAGTTTTACCTCCAATGCATTTGCAGACAGAGAAGTGTCTTCATCTTTCTCTACGGGAGCAACATTGCTTGACTTTATAGAGACACTATTACAAAGAACAGGATGTGCATCCACCTTATACAAAGTGCCAATACGAGCACCCTTAGCCACCACCATTGCACCTCTAGCCATTTTACATCCTCTACTTAAAAAATAAACTTCTACACCAGCATCATTTAACTTACTGAAAAAAAAAGATTTCGAACCAGTCCTGGTATGTGAAGTACACTACCAATACCTTTGAATCTCTCATCAAAAAATTGAATTTTGACTCTTCCTTTGCCAACTATCTCCAACATTGAATCACTTGCCAAGTACACCTTTCTACCCTCATACTTCTCATATTTAGAGAACCATTCTCTATTGGATGTCATGTGAAAAGACGCACCTGAGTCAACCAGTCAGACATCATCAGATTCCTAAGTTGTCAAGGTTGTTGCAATGAAGGCATTTGCATCACTTTGAGAAGATTCATTGTCAGAGACATTCTTGTTCTTCTTCTCCTTGCAGTCCTTCCTGATATGACCAGGTTTCCCACAGTTCGAGTGTCTCACCTTGAACTATTTACTAGGAGACTTTGATCTCCCTGCAGATTTGGATTTCGACTTCTTGTCTTTCTTCTTGCCTTTCTCCTTTGGTCTACCTCGAACAACAAGAGCCTCTTTGGCCATCTCAAAAGACTTCCTTCACATTTCTTTAGACAAGAGTGAAGCAACCATGTCATCCATCTTGATTGCAGTGGTTGTGCTTCCAATAGCCATCACCAAATGATCTCAATTGTCAGGTAATGAAAACAACAAGAGCATGCAACGATCCTCATCCTTAGTCTTTACATCTACATATTCCAGCTAAGTAACACTCATGTTAAACGAGTTCAGATGGTTTGCAATAGATGCACCTTCATCCATCTTCAAGGAGTACAACTTCTTACATAGGAATAACTTATTTACCAGAGACTTTCCCTGATAAATATCACCAAGCTTTTTCCACAATGAAGCTACAGACTGATCCTCATGAATTTTTAGGAGAATAGAATCGGCCAGACTCAGTCTTATCAGACCTCTTACCTTTCTATTAGCAAGATCCCAAGCCTCTTGCATCATACTTTGTGGCTCAGTTACAGACATTGCTAACCAGAGGTCTCTATCCACCAACAAGTCTTCCATTTTGAGTTTCCATAACTCAAAGTTGCGGCCATTAAATTTTTCAATATCTACTCTACCTGATGTATATGAATGTTGATGATGTCTCTGAAAGCTGCTCATGTGTCTCCTTTCCTAATGAAGATGAACATTCCACAACCCACTCAGGTACATACCCAATCAATGTAGAAGGTGACAAATCAGGATGATGCAGAAACTGATGCTGAACATGATCCAAAGACTGCATTGTGATGTTCCTTCCATCGAAGGAATAGATGGAGACTTGATTGCCCCCCCATAATGAAGTGTCCTCAAAACCACTCAAAGAAGACTGAAGCCAATCTAATGGTAGATGCAAAAGAAACTCCGATGAAGATGGAGGAAGTCTCATATATGAAATCTCTAAATAGAGGAGTGATATCCCCTCAAGAATGTCATCCAAACCTATAGAAATAGCCAAGTCAACAATCCCTGAAACAAAGCCATCCTATGATGTCAAGTCTGGAAAACTAAATGTGTCTTGATGAATGATAATGATGGAAGCCTCAATCAATGAATCTGAACAAGGAATCACTGAATGTGAAGGGATACCAACTATCTCAGATGGAGAAGAAGAATCATCTAAAGCAACCTTGTCAACCTCTTCGGAAGATTCAAGGCAATGCAAACAAACAACCTCCTGCATAGCAATATCATCATGGGGTACTTGATCTGAAACCTGACATTCTGAAACCTGATCATCGAGGAAGGATGGAGTATCTGAATCTCCATATATCTCCCAAAGCTTAGTCCAAAGGATGTGAGGACTATCACAATGATCAATAGATTCCAAAACATCACAATCAACATGCATTGCAATCAGCTCTAAAACATTATATCTGTTGCAACTCCAAGCAAATTTTTGAACACCTTGACCTGGATGGGGAATGGTACCATACAAATATGGCAACAATTCAAGTGATTGGAGATGGTGGATGATCCCATCTCGCCATTGTTTATAGTTTCCCGTGTGCAACATAGTCAAAGAAGGATAAGATGCTAACCCCATAACGTACAATCAAATTTCTCCAAAAATACAAAGACAATGACCTTTAATAGAAAATAGAAACTCCCAAAACTGATATGCAACTGAAGTCATGCCACCCAAATAAAAAACCTTTTCCCAAGCTTCAGGATATCCAAGTTATTGAACAAATGCACCAAATTGAACAAAACCAATGCAAGAGTACCTGGATCTGAAACTGATCAAAGTCACTAGAATGATGAAAAGAGCTTTGAATTACCTTCCTGATGTCGCTGGAATCACTGAATTTTGATCAACGGTTGCGAAGATATGAGCCTTTGAGTCCAATTTAGGGTTTTGACTTTAGTTGACTGTAGATTGTTCTGATAGAGAAATTCTGAAAAATAGACTACACCACTAGAAAGTAGGCTGAATCCTCTTTTCGACGATATCTCGTTTGTTGAATTTTGATACCGTGGCGCAAACATATGGCGATTTAAAAAAATCTGCCCTATTAGGGCCAGCAGGCTAAACAGGTGCAAAAATCAAGCACCCCCAGGCAAAAAAAAATTCGGCCCTCGGTCACTGATATGAGCGCAGGGTATAAAGTTGGCAAAGAAAATGCACCACCCGGCTTGGTGGCAGTGGGGCTGAGCAGCTAGGCGGAGTGGAGCAGAGGGTGGCGCCGCTTGTGAAGGGCCCGCCTGGTTGTCGGCAGAGGATAGACCATCCGGTGGGAAGGAAATTCGACAGGGGGTGAGATGTAGGTCAGCGACGGCCGAAAAAATCCCCAAGTCAAGAAGATGTGACCGGTAGATGGCGACGGCGGGCAGGCCCCAAGTGGCCGACAACACAGTACTTCACCCCCTACAGAAAAAAAATGAATGCGGCCGACCCAACAATATTGTCTGCGGATTATAACAACCAACCCAATTTTGTTTTGAATAATGCCAATATTCGCAATTCAAAAAAAAATAAAAAATAAATGCCAATGTCGATGGATTTAAATAAATCCAACCCCAACTATATAAGCCGGAAAAAATAAAATTTGATGCCGACTGTCAAATAAAATAGCAGGTCGCCCGCAGATTTGATTTTTGCCCAAACTATAGAAAATTTTTCCCGAATGGAGAAATAAAAAATGCCCAATGACTTAAAAAAAAATTTCCATGATGGAGGATTGATAGGAGATATTTTATTTCTGCAAAAACTGTACGGATCGTACAAAAATGCAAAAAACCCTAGATACCTCAAATGGCTCCCGGATGAAATATGTCCAAATCGGACGAATGGGCAGGCGATCTTAGGGTTTTGAGGCCTTCTGAGTGCAATGGAGAGGTCGGATAGAGCCTGATCTACACCAAAAAATAGCTTGGTCTCCGGGTAGAACCAACTAGCCTGCAAAGAAAACCCTCAAGCCTGCAAAAATTTATGTAGCCCAACTTTCTTGATACTGGGATGAACCTTCAATGGAATGGCTATGATACCATGTTGGAATAATGGATGTTGAATCATCCAATGAAGCTGTGCACACTTCAAAAGGTCCTGCCAAGAAGAAATTCAACCACACAGAAAGTGTTGCAACAAAGGGCATGCAAATAGAGATTATCTGATTGATATTTAGAATATATTGAATGATCTATCTGATATAGATATTTTACAAAGAGTACATATGCCTAATTATATAGGAAAGAGAAAAACCTAAAATGCATAAGATGTTTCCAAGTGTTCAAATCAAACTTCATGTGACAACAAGAAACCCTAATAACCTACCTAGGGAATGATAACAAGATGGAGATAAGTTCTAGAAAAGACAACTCATCTTCTAGAAGGGAATCTTATCTCAACAACTTTATTAAATGATAAAAAGTAACCTAGGACTAATATGATTAATTAACCTAAGTTAACTTATGCTAGTGTAATAATTAATTAATTACACTAACACATAGTTGTTGTAAGCGGGCCTCCTCTCGTTTCCTTATGATTGTGAATCGATTGGTTTGCATTTTGGAGTATCTTTCAAAAGATAATGGTGGTTGAATGCGAAGATCATTTAACGATTGAACTCTAGATATGGCTGTAAACGTTAGTCCTTTCCTATCTATTTTACCAATATCAATTGTTGCTTTTTGCAGTGTTAGGCCTTGAGCTTTGTGTATAGTAATAGCCCATGCCATTGTGAGAGGTATTTGCCTTCTATTGCCTAGGGAAATAGGTATTATTGGTATGCTCTTGGGGTCAAGCTCATTCCATGGTGGCCCGCTGTAGGTGTTGAACCTTATTACAACATACATGGGAACATCTAGCGGTTTGGAACTTGGACTGTAAATGATTTCAGCAACTTCCCCAAGAGCTCCATTCACTAGTCCTGCTTGTGTCCATATGTTGGATGTGAGCATTATGCGTTGCCATTTACAAAGTAATACTTATTTTTCAAGTTGTTCATCATTAGCTACAGTATCCATTCCACATTGAGTGCTTGTTGCAACACTTATCGCAATTGGATGATTCAATGATTTTAACATTCTTCTATTGTGTAGTCTAACTAAATCATTGGTAGCAAACAAGTACATTGAATTGTCAAACTCTTCTTTTTCTCTTGATGTGAGCTGCTTGTCTGTGCATGTCATTAAAAGGTGCCAATCTTCTTCTGTTGCTTCTACATTACGTATGTTTTGCAATAGTTGACGAAATCTTTGGTGTGTTGAAGTCTCACCTTGTTGACGAAAGACTGTTTGTAAGGTGACAATAGTTGTAAATAGGTTCCACAGTGTTTTTGCAGTTGAGTGGGATGTGTACAAAGGTTTTCCCATTACGTGTGGCAATTGGGCGAGGTCACTAATCAATATTATAGACACTCCACCAAAGTGTACATGTTGTCGGTGTGCGAAAGCCTCATGTAGTCTTGTGTCTATTTTTAGTAGCAACTTTGGACCTATGAAGCTCATCTCATCAATCAAAATGTATCTTATATGTTTCATATCTTCTTGAAATGTTGTTAATGGATGTCCTTGCAGTGGGTTCATGTCTTTAATAGGGATTCAGAGCGTTGAATGTATAGTTGATGCATGAATGTTAAATGCAGCCACCCCTGTAGGAGCTAATGTGAGCATCTGGCTTTTTATTCTAGGCTCGTACTTGTGATTGATTTTCTTATGCGAGCAATCAGGTACAATTTTCCTATCCCTGCTGTTCCTTGAATAACCATGTGTAATGATTTTTTTGAGGGGCGTTGACTATGGTCAATGATAATTGTGAGTGCTAGTTTTTATTGTGCTGATAGTTTATAGTTAGGGACATCCAAGTTCCCTGCCATAGTCTGTTCTTGGCTACATGTCTTTTTCATGGGTATGAACTGGGTGGCAATTTCATGAATATCTTGGGGTATCTCTAGTTGATCCCATTTATTGTTGCTATCAAACTCACGCCTACCAAGCATTTGAAGTTCATTTAGACTTACATTGTTTGAGGGACCCATTTGTGAAAATAATTCCCATTCGTTAAGTTCTGTTGTATCCCTTGTGGCCATCTCTGTATCGCTCTCATCTTCTTCTTCAGTGGTTGCTTCCATTTCAATTGTGTGATTGACATGCCATACATCATATTTGGTTGCGTACATTTGCTTCCAATTTGCAATTATTGTATCCTTAGAAAGCCCTACCTCACTTTCTATTCTTTGAAAATGTTTGTATAATAGTAGCTCGCTCTAGCAAAAAGTTTCAAAGTTTTCTGAGTTCTCCTTTGAGATGCTATAGAACTTTGGGAAAACATTAACAATCGCTTTTACCTCTCTCTCTTTCCATTTGCATCCTTTGCGCCTTGCATTATAGGAAAAAGATCTTACATATTCAAGTAGCCTTATTGTTTCCATTTCTTCAGGCCGATTAATGTAGGAATGCAGGTAGGCAGTATGGAGGTGGATTTCATCTATTTTTCTTGTTATTCATTAGAACACTTTCCTACCAACATTCAAAGACATGAATGGTCGATTACAAACAATGAGAGGTAATTTTTGAAGCATATGACATGTTTCTTGGGCTCCTATATCACGCTCTACAACAAGCTCTGTCATGAATTTTTGAAATGTTGTGACAGCCAAGTCATCTATTCTCTGGCATGCAGATATTCTTATTAACATATCAGTATAAGACTCAGATGCTCTCTCTGCTTTTGATGCATACTCGGCAATGTATTTTAGTACAAGTGCTCGTGAGATAACTGGTTGGCAATCTATGTTGGCTCTCCGTACCGAAAGCATTTATGGATTATGTATGTTTAGCCTATCATCATTTCTTGTAGGTGCATATTCTTTCTTCCCATTATCATCACATGATAAGGTAGATACTATTTGTTCTTTCCATGGAGCTTTGTATCGACACTGTAGTTGTTTCCCCTTTTTGTGTAAGCATGTTCTCTCTCTGCATTTTGTGTGCCTCTGGACACGGTCAATTATCTCCTCATAGTCATGAGATGGATTTGTAGATAATATCTAAGCTGTGTCTAGCATGTATGGGTCATCATGTTGGGGATGGTAGACTGTGTTGTTTCTAAGTGAAGCAAGGCGAGGGTTCCAAGCGCTTACATACTTGTCAAAGAATTTCCTTGCCTGTTCAACTTTTGTGTTGTTCTCCCAATCAATTTTATCCATGTCTAGTGCATTTTCAAGCCAGAGTAATCCATGCACATGTGCAGTGCCTTGATGTTGCCATTCATATCTATACCAATAATCTTTCACACCAAGAAGTTTTTGGATGACCTCTTCATGGAATACTGTAAATCGTTGGTGCAGATACAATGATGTGGTGTGGGGATTATTGATTACATTGTCCAAGCGTTGTTTTTTTGTTTGTATTTCAACTATTGTGTCATTTGAGAGTAATCGTTGTAGGTCTGGCCACTTTGTATCTGTTGCACTCAATGTGAAAAATAGAGTGGGAGAGCCTATCTGGTTGATCATATTTGTTAACTCATAATGACACTTGTTCCAATATGTTCTTGTGCCTCAAATTGAATATCCAAAGTGCATGAGCTCTTCAACTAATTGTGTGTCAGGGAGGCTTTTCAAGTGTGCACGAAGGTTTTCAATAGTCGTGAGGATGTTTTCTTCTGCATTTTTTTTAATGAAAACTGTTGCAAGCCCTTGGCCACAGTGTCGCAACATAAGATTGAACATAAAATATTGAAACCTTGGATGCCTCCCAAACCTTTGGTCATGGAACCTCATCAAGTGCAGTGCATACTCGGGCATTCGGACTTCCCTAATCCGTGGTTGCATTTGTAGTGCAACCCCATTGCGGAAGAGCATTGGAAATGCCATATCAAGCAAGCCTTCGGTATTGTATTCATTTATTGGTGATGAGTTCATCTCAGGCCAATCTATAGTGGTATTTGTGTTGTCCTCAAGCTCTAGTGCTTGCTTAATAATTTCTAGTTCATGACGTCTATTTGGCAACTTAGCCATAAACGATGATGTGTGTACTATGCTCTCCTCAATTTCATCTTCATCAATGGTGTTCCCACTATTTGGCACCCCTGTACATTCACTAGTAGCAATGGTGTGCAACTTGCTTGAAATGTTCGTGCTAACTTCAAGAATTTGAACCAAGCCATCGACACTTATGGCAACATCATTATAGTATGGGTCATATTTCACTTTGTATTGCAATGCATGGGTATGTGTAGGATCATCATGGAAAAAACAGGTCCTTAAGTGGCAATGAAAATTCAAAAAATCAGAGTTGAGCAACTTGACATAAAAATTTGAATAAGTTATCTATATTATTTCAAAAATATGTAAGAATAGAATCTGTGGAAAATTGAATGTAGTTTCTAAACTACTAGGTTTATTTTTGTAAAAAAAAAATCTATTTCGTGAAAATTTGAAATTTCAAGGAAAAAATAAAAAGTAGGTGTCTGTCTAACCACCCTAACCATAATAAAATCATAATATCTTTTTATAAAATTTTAGATATACGTAGAGGACTCATGTCTGGATGTGATGCATATTTTTTTGTAATTTTTTTTAAAATAAATAATTAATTATGAATTTTTTATTACAACTTTTTAAAAATATAAAAACT
>CM021109.1:58868541-58879697 GCA_007115665.2 Sequoiadendron giganteum | reverse complement strand
AGTCCCTCTGAGCTTGTTTTTCGAGGATTTTGACATGTCTGGGTACCCATTTGACTTAAACCCACTTCGATAGATTTTCTCGATATGAGGACTAGGTCGCCCAACTTGGTGGAAGTTTCTGTGTGAAGATTTTTGACAGATTCCAGAGAATTTCAGAGCCATTCATCTGCAACATCTCATTTCCAGGTGCACAAGTTCTGATCTTTCCAGTTTCCTTTCTATTTACATACATTTAGGCCATTTATTTCACATTGCATGTAGTTTAGATTTATAATTGGTTCACATTCCATAGTTAGCTTATTTCATTACATTCCAACACTTAGCCACACATTCTCACACATATCACAAACCCTAATCAATCAACCCCTTCCTTTGAATGAACCTCACCCAAAAGCATATCACTAGGTGAAAGAGAGCTATTCCTAAACCAAGTGCTTCTAGGGTGAAAAACCCTATGAGCCTAGTAAAAGGAATCCTATTTCCCTTGTTTGTATATGTTTTTTGTGGTTCAAGAATCATAAATTAATTTTTGGCATAAGGAGGCCATTCAAATCAATATTTTTAGTCAATTTTTTTATTTTTTTATCAATTATAGCAAGTAAATCATTAAGAATTTTAAGACAATATAAAATAACAATCCATATAGATTCTAAATATATATTAAAATATTCAAAAATAGTTTATCTTATTTTTAATTATTTATTAGTAAATATTTCATTATACTTAAATTATTTTTGATGAGTAATGTTATCAAAAATTAAATGATATGTTAAACTTAATTTTGGAGATTAAAGTGAATAGCTAACATTTATTGATTGGTTGTTAAAGATTATAGAGTGAATGGTAATTGGGTGGACTTGGGCAGAGTTAGTCAAGCTTTGGTCCCCATCCAGACTACGTTACTGGCAGTTAGACTTAGCTCGGAGCAACTGGAGGACCGTGCGGTCTGGATTGATGATCCCACGGGTAATTTTTCTGTGCCTTCTACTTTTGCTAAGCTCACTTCATCTCTAGATCATCCTCCCTTTTGGTCTAAAGCTTGGTGCAATAATCTAATACCTAAAATTAACATCTTCTTTTGGATCTTGCTTCAAAATAAGTTGCTTACTATTGACAACCTATGTAAATAGGGATTTCAAATCCCTAATAGATGTTGTCTTTGTAAGATGGATGCAGAATCTGTAAATCATTTATTCCTTCATTGCTCTTTTGTTGCTTCTCTTTGGGAAAATTTTATCAGGTTATGGAACCTTTCTTGGGTTTTCCCGATGCTCATTGAAGATCTCTGCTCTCAATGGAAAGCCCCAACAAGGAATCCTTTACTTAGATTTTTTTGGGAGTTATCCTTCCCTCATATTGCTTGGGGCATCTGGAAAGAACACAACAACATAATTTTTAGGGGCAAAGAAGCCTCTGTGGACTATGTCTTTGATAAAATTGTCAGATCTCTAAAGGAAAACTTAAGTGTCGTGGCCCAAAAGGATAGGAAGACCTTGAATGCGGAGTTTTCGAACTATGATCTTTGTGTTGCTAAGGATTGGAACATAAATCCTATTCTGTCTAGCTTTACTATGAAGGCTAAAAAGGACAGAGAGGGAGTTTGTTGGACTTTCCCGCCTAATGGGTGGATTAAAGCTAACTTTGATGGTGCGGCTAAAGGCAATCTGGGGGTGGCGAGCTGTGGAAGAATTATAAGGGATTCCAATGGCAATTTCATAGGTGCGATTTCCTCTCCTCTTAGCTGTCAAACTAATCACCTGGTGGAGGCAGCTAGTGCTTACCATATCATAAATTTAGCCCAAAGTCTCAACATTAAAAACTTATGGCTTGAAGGAGACTCCAAAAACATAATTGACTACCTCCATGGCAAGTCTCCTCCCTCGTGGACCATCAAATCATGGATTGATGAAGCTAAATTGAAAATGGTCAAGTTTGAAAAAGTTAAAATATCACACGCCTATAGAGAAGCCAATGCTGTTGCAGACTTTTTTGCTAATAAAGGAGTTAAGAGTAAAGAAGTGAGTACCTAGCTAAATAATAGCAATCTAAATATTAAAGTTTGTGCCCTATTAAATTATGATAAATCACATGGTAAGGCATCGTGCTATCCCTTTAATGAGGACAGGTTGGATTTTTCACATCACAATCATTAGATTGTATGGGACTGAGCTCTGTGGAGTAAAAGCAAAAGCAAAGCTTGGTCAAAATTGCTAACAGTTAATTTGATGTTGACTCCATAAAATATATATGGAGAAAGGTTCTTCGGGCCATTATGGAGTATATCACGGTGGATGGGCATTTTACTAAAGTTTATGGGTACCACTTCGCTCTCCTCAACCATTTTCATCACAAGGTAAGGGTCTCCATCCCCTATTATCTCTTCTACTCTTTGAAGAAAAGTTTGGAGGACAATAAAAAAAACCCCAAAATATTTCCTATTCTTCATATTGGGTTAATTAGGCTTATTGTTGAACATCTGCATGTGCCTGCCCCTGCTACCTTGGAAGCCAACCTTGATGATGAGAGTGATGATACTGAGCCCAGTGGCTCAGAGTATTTGTCTAACCCTAGCCTGGGTCCAAAAGCCCCTAGTTTGCATGCTGGCCCTTCCAGTGAACCGGCTAAAATCCGGGTTGAGCTTGAGCCTGACTGTCCTCCTCCTAAGAACAACCCATCTGGCAAGACTACCCAGGCTAAAAGCCTTGTCTCTTACACCGAAGATTCCTCTGAGTTGGAGGAAGTTGATACCAACATCTCTGAGTGCTGTGTGGACCCTTTACTGGACATACACAATGTTGACAATTCCCCTGTTAACACTGGAAAAGAGCCCTCCCTTGATTATCTCTACCTGGCTAAAACCAATTATGAGTCCCATTCTAAACTCCTGGATTGGACCTTCTCTGAAATCAATGAGCTCAAAATTAAAAACTGGGCCCTACAAAGTAAGATCGAGGAAATGGGTGTTAAGATTGTTGAAATGGGTAAGAAAGAAGCGGCGCATAGTAACAGGAACATTGATACCGATGTTGAGCGCTTAAGGAATACCATCAGAACTATCATGGAACAAAATAATCATATAGCAAGACATAATGCTATAATTATTAATGCGATGACTGAAAAGCTTGACAAAGCCCAGCAAGGATCTCTGGTGGTTGACCTGGAAGATACAGAAGATAAAAGCCAGGACATGGATGGTGGCATTTCTAGAAGAACCCATGCCAATTTGAAGCGCAAGGCCCCCCTAACTCTGAAAATGGTTCAAACCTTTAAAAAAGGGGTTAAAGATATGCAGGATTTGGAGGCGGAGACAGAGACTATCCTTAGGTCTCTAAAGTAATTCTGTGTTCTTTCTCTGTTGTCCTTTCTTTCCTAACCCTTCTGGTCTTTTTTGCTTGATTGCTGTTGGTTTCTTCTCAAGTAGCTATTTTTTTGGTGGAACTTTGGTGTTCTCTTCTCTATTTTGTAAAATTTGTGGTTTTAGGTCCCTATAAAACCCATTTTACCCTTTTATCAAAAACATTTATTGATTGGTTTTCTTAGTATTTCTTGTTTAGATTCAAAAGTAAATTTCTTACTATGATTTAATCCTAGACTAGATAATTATGGTTTACAACTTTCAAATCCACGGTTCCATTGTCTAATGGTTACCAAGACAATATCTATTTATTTTACTCAATTTTCACTGTAATTTCTCTAGAACCTTATATAAAATCAACTTTGCCTAATTGAAAATTTCTTGACTTTTTGAATTGAGGATTATGATTATATGCATATGATGTTTATTTTAATTCATAATGCAAGCACTCTTATAACAATAGCTTTGATTATTCTATACATACTAAATTGTTTTATTTATTAATACTAAGTATACTTTCAATGACTCTATTCTTAAATCCATCTAATTTGAAGGAAGATAATTTTAACTTGACTATTGGAATTTATTCTAAAAATTTCTTATATAAGTTTTAAAGGAAAGAACATTCCTTTGTTGGAATTCATGTTTAATAGTTTTCATTGTAATGATCTATTATTGAATTTCTTTAATGGATTGAATGTATTTTTAAAATTCATCAATTTGGGAAGTTTTTAACTTAAAATTTTACCATTACATTTTCCTACCTTTTTAAAAGTATAAAAATAGTTACTATACATTACATTAATTATTTAGTTACAATTAGACTATTTAACTTCCTATTGAATGATTCATAAATTTAGTAAAAAAGTTTCTAAAAATCGTTAACTAATTTTAACTATAATTTTCTCATTTTAAATTTTAAATTGTTAAAATCCATCATTGATTATTTAATTATCATCATTTAAAATTAATGAATGCCTTAATCGGCTCTAGAAAAATTCACCCCTAGCAATTCACTCACGGAAAATTCATCGCCAACAATTCATCGTGGCGGAAAATTCACCGTCAAGTAGAATTCACCGCGATGGAAAATTAACCACATTAATATTTTTTAATATATATTTCAAAAAGATTGATTTTATTAAAAATATTAATGTGGTTAGTTTGATGCTGGCGGTGAATTTTACTTAGTAGTGAATTTTCCTTTGGTGGATTTTTCGCCATAGTGAATTGATGGCGATGAATTTTTCGTATGCTGCCTTAATCATATTATCAATAAAGAGGTTTACTTCTTGTAGTAATCATGAAATAAATCCTTCTTTTAACAAATAACTAATTTTTAGTTTATATAAATGATCTTCATTTGTTTTCAACTTTCAGATTGTTATTTTATTGTTCTTGTTACATTTGTGATTGTAGGTATTTGATTTCATTTAGGCACCTATTTAGAAAAGATATATGATAGGAGAAAAGTTTGTCTCAACCACTTCTTTTATCCTCATATACAATGGCAGTAGATTTTATTAGACCCCATTTTAATTTTCAGCTACATCTTATATATATTCACATTCTAGTATAGGGTCGATTTGGAATTTATCTCTAGTTTCCTAATCTATTATAGGAAGAATTGGCTACAATCTAAAATCGTTCCTTGGCACAATGATTGGAAACTTAACTTGGAATTTTTTTGAATGTTCATATTTACAAAAATTATCCATCTCCAATTAACCACCATTTAGAAAAAGCCTATGCATGGACAGTCAATAAAATATTGGGCATATTTTCTCAACATGAAAATATCTAAAGCACAACATAGATGTATCCAAAATGATATGATATCAACTAATTACATCAATTGAACGAATCTAAAGCTAACATGATTTAGATACCATAGATGCGCATAGATCAGTAATAATGATAATCACATTGTTGAACTATGTAACATAATCATAATCAAACATAACAAATATAATCGTTATGGATACATCCCGTAATACATAGTTAGACACCACGATGTCAGTTCAAAAATCATAAGTAAAGCATATATCAATTAAAATACAAAATATTGGTAAGTATGATATCATTCTCAAAAGAAAATTAAATGAATAGACAAGACACATAAGACTGAGGCATTACACATTTTCATAATATTTATTTAACGATCCATCATATCACTTTACATAAAATTACACCAAACTTGGTAAAAGAGATAGTAAGTAATATTTACACAACCAAAAAGTCATCATAAATTTCTTTGACCCTTATTTCTAAACTATTTTTAATATAGATGATTTGGTAATCTTGGTGTGGGGATTGCATGCAATTGTTTAGCCTTCTTCAGTACTATTCCAAAGGTTTCACTCATGTCTATTTTCTCATAATTCATCCCTATTGGAAGGGTCCAGTTAAATGAATGAATTAAGGAAGCTATAATAAAATGAACCATTTGATGAGCCAAAGGAAGTCGTAAGCATATTCTTCTTCCAGCTCCAAATGGTATCAACTCAAAATCTTGTCCCTTATACTTAATCTTACTATTCTCACAATTAAAAAACCTCTTTGGCATAAGTTTTAAAGGTTCCTTCCAAATTTTAGGATCTCTTCCAATTGCCCACACATTCACAATCACCAAGGTGTGCTTGGGTATCATATACCCTGCCACCTCACACAAGTTGTCTGCTCTATGAGGCAATGATAAAGGAAGTGATGGGTGTAGTCGAAACACTTCTTTCACTATAGATTGGAGATAAGGTAGATGATCAATGTCAGATTCTTCCACTCTTCGATTGAGACCAATTATCTCTTCTAATTCTTTTTGTGCTTGTTTCATTACATGAGGATTGGAAATGAGTTCCACCATAGCCCATTCTATTGTTGTAGTAGTAGTGTCACTACCAGCAGATAAAAGTTCCTACATGATCATAAAGAAATGATTTATCAATCATACAAATTTAATTTGTTTTTTCAAATGAAACACATGAGTTAAAGTAGGAATCAAACAATTAAGCAATTCATTCAAATGAAAAAAGTGCCAACTGTTCTTGTTTATCTAGCTTTTTTCCTAATTTAAAAAATTAAAATCCTACATGATTTAGTTAAATGAATATGATTGAACATTTAATTTTTATTTATTTTTATTATGATCTAAGGATAGAGAAAAAATTAGTTTGCACATATTTTGGTTGTTTAGGTGCATGCTCTATTTATATATCAAATAATTCAACTTTAAATAGTCAATAACAATTCAACAACTCATTGAAACATAAAATAATAAATAATTATCTTATTTTTAATAGCAAAAAACTAATATAAGTTTTTATATTATTCAATATTTTGGATCATACTTATATGGATGGGTGCCATTCGCACAATGAAGCAACGATGTAAATCTTTTGAATATCAATTTTTTTTTGTGTTTACGTAGCAAAAAAAAATATTTTGGATCATACTTGCATGATCCATCATTAAGATGAGCAAGCAAGTAATGTTTTTGGATTAGATTATGTAGATCAAGGAAGTCAAAAAAACTTTTTTTTTATTGAATAAGCAATCAAAAAGCAATGATACAAACAACAAATAACTAAGCTGTAGCAGAGGAAGCTACAACAACAGCTGAAACAAACAACAAAAACAAGGCTGCAGCAGACGAAGCTACAACAACAACTGAACAATAATTATATAACCCTCATAAGGAGCCTTACGTTTAGAACATGAAATCATGACCTCCAGTACAAGAATAATTACTGTGTCAAGGCAGAAAGAAAGAGAAGCAAAACCCTGATATAACCAAATAAAGCAAACTGTTCTATCTGTGCCGACATACAATATGTTGACATACAAAACCAACCTTCAAAAATAATACTTACTTGCTTATCTTGATGATAGATCATATAATACGCTCTATAACATTGATTAAATACACTTACACAAAAAAATTATGTCTTTAATTAGTTAGTTAAGACACTTACCAAAATTATAGCCCTCATGTTCACCGGAGTGAAATCATCGGCAGCCAAATCGAGCAGAATATCCAGAAAGTCCTTTTCCTTGGGAAGACCGACGCCTTGCCTCCTCGCCGCCATCCGATCTTGTATGAAAACATCTAAGTAGTTATGTAGCCGCTTTGTTACGTAGGTTAGATCACGGCTCAGGCCCTGAGGATCGAGGGACCTGAGAAAGGGATAAAAGTCGTAGTTGGGTTTACTGGCCAACCTCGCCGATTCACTAAAAGTGTTCCTCAATTCTGCAGACTCTGGATTGTTGGGATCGAACAAGTTCTTACTGAAGATGATGTTGCTCATGAGATTGAGACCCTCGTAGTACACCAGATGTGCAATATTCAAACTCTTTCCCCTCTTCTCGAAGACCATGCGAATTGTCTCAGAGACTTGATCTCTTCTCAGATGTTGCAGGGCTTGGAGTCTGGTGGGAGTGAAGAGCTGTGTGGTGGCAACGCGCCTCAACTTCCGCCAGTAATCTCCATACTGAGCAAACGCTATTGAGGATTTGTGGTTAGAAAGAACCTTTGCTGCTTCTATCAGACTCCGTCTGCAAAGTTTTGGTCGTGGGTTTTGAAGACCTCCTTTGCCATTTCAGAGGAGGAAACCACCACTGCAGTCTTCATGCCGAGAGAGATAGTCATGAGTGGGCCGTACTGCTGAGCAAGAGCACACAGAGATTCGTTGGGCTTTTTCCCCAGCTGGAGAAGGTTTCCCACGATAGGCCAGGCAGGAGGTCCAGGAGGAAGACTTGCCCCGCTTTTCTTCTTTCTTCTCCCTATTAAATCTAATAAGAAATATGCCAATACGCTGCTTACCAGCGCAGAAAGCCATATGAGCCATTGCCCTTCCATTGAATGAATTTCAGATCTGCTCGGAAAGCTATGATTTCGTTTCCTAATATATCTTGCAATCGAACGGAATCTGTCAAAAGACGTCATTTTCCCTCAGAAGATTTGTATATATAAAAATCTATGCACCATTGGGATAACTTACTATCTGTGAGCTAAAGATACCAAGCACAGCTTTCATGTCTCTTTCAATCACACGGAATCTGCAGTCCATTTGTATATATACAAACATGTTTATTAACGGCCATTGACGTTTTGTATATATAAAAATGTATTTGGCAATGACATTTTTATATATAATATGTTCATGTCTCTTTTGTTATAAAACTGAATTGTGATTAAAAAATATAATTTGATATAAAATAGAAGAGAGTTTATTATTAAATTAAATTGTAAAAGATTGATATTTCATAATGCAAAAATAGTGGGGTATGTTGTTTTAAAGGTTATTTTTGACTTCATGGGTGTTAGAATTCTTTTATTCTTTCTACACTTAAAAAAAATGTCTTTTATATAGACATTATTGTTTTGGGCTTGTAAAAGATCAACACTTCATAATGTAAAATTAGTGGGGGTATGTTGCTTTATAAGCTATCTTTGACCTCATGGATGTTAAAATTCTTCTATTCTATCCTACAATATAAAAAAAAATGTCTTTTAGATAAACATTATTGCTTGGGACTTCTACTCCACACACTTGGTAATTGAAAAAAAGAAGATAGATATGGATATGGAAATTGACAAATTGATTGTGATATTTAATAAATTTTTAATTGTAATATTATATAACAAGTGGCGCAAGCGTCGAGTTCCTGCCGGAGGGTGATGCATTTTGATTTAGAGGAGAAAGCAGATAAAAAAGTAGTGAACATTTGTGTCATGAAATTAATATATTCGTGTGAAAGGGTGCAAAAATCTTGTTTCAAGCTCAAGAATCTAATTGCTCTAAATGCCATCGTATCTATTTTTACTCTAGTACTATGAATTTCATGATAGAGGCATTTGAAATTAAGGTTGAATATAATGTATGTTGTTGTAACTGACCACAAACCTATGGCAAATTTTGGTCTACACAAATTGAAACCCTAAGTTTCTAAATCTTTCCTTTACTGATACAAAGAACATAACTTGCAAAAAGTTTGCTTTTCATTAATAAAAGGTTGAGAAATTTTTTCTTAGCATTATCAAATGCCTGTTGTTCTTCATGAGCAACAAGATAAAAAATCATAATTTATCACTTGAATATTTTAACAGTAAGATATATTTCAAGGGAGAATTTTTTTCAGTTATGTAAAGTAGATGTAAAGTGCAAAACTCTTTAAATCCAAAACACTGACAATACTTTAAATATATTCATTTATATTCAAAGAAAGTCAAAAAATTCATTCATTAGACTTCATAAAATTCAAACGATTTCAAAACAACAACTTAAAGTCAATAAATAGATTCATAAAATTTCCAGTTAAATTCATACACGTGTCATCTTACACGACATTGATAATAATACAAAATTATTTGTAACATAGGTTTACAATTTGAGACTTAGGCATTCTGTGGCCTTAAGCTTTACAATTTGAGACTTAGGCATTCTGTCACCTTAAGCTTTACAATACATAATCCAAGAAATAATTAATACATAATTGAAGAAAACATCCTTTGATCTTCAATCCAATAGCTTATCTTCAAACGTGAAGACGAGAACAAGAATCAGACACTTTTTCCGCCCAACCTCGAAGCTTACGCTTCCCCGGAATTCCTTAGTCATTCAAGGAATACCCGACCCTACACGAATCGCTTAGCAAAAAGAAGTTGACAAGCAGGATGGAATCTGGTGCGAGCCTAGTATAACTAGTAATACCACAAGCATTTTCATTTTTCTAATTCATTTAAGAAACAAGCAAGTTCGATACTAGGATATGGTAAAGAGTTAATTCATTCCATCTATTTCAATGGTCCTTAAGTTACCTTGCCAAGTAAAATGTCATGCACAACAAACAAAAACAGTTTTGGAAAAGCATAACTACACTCTCTAATAACCCATATTTGACACCCGTCCTGGAAGGTAACTTTCCAAACCCATGACATGCACATTCATTTATCAAGCATGCATGGTTCCAATCAAATAATAATATAATCTTTCACAAACAATTTAACGTCAATCTTGTTTCAAGCAAGATGGTTTAAATGCAGTATTTTCATCATTTTAAAACATAAACTTTATTAAATTAATATTTAATTCGAATAATTAAAATAACAAAAAAAAGGTGTATCTTAAGTATGTAAATTAAATACATAATTAAATAGGCGTAAATGAGCACATGTTCTTTCATTCTATTTACTCATTTAATTTATTTCCACTTTGAAATAATCCTGTTCAATTCATTTTGTTTCCAAATAATTCATATTCTAATTTACTTGAGTTATTTTCTGTTTTTCACGTTTCTAGAAAATAAAATAATTACTTTTTCAAAAACACGTTCAAAACTCATTTTCATTTCTATTTCGTAATAATTTGAGTTTTATTCACAAAATTCACTAATTTTTATATTTTTCAAACACATTTAATATTCAAAAAGTATTTTATCATATATGTTTCATTCGTGGTGAAATTTAAATCTATCTCTTGCTGTTTGGTTTTTCTAAAGTTCTTCTAAATCTGAATGAAATAAATGTTTCTCTGTGTGAATCTTTTCTAAATCAGAATAATAAATCAATTGTCTTGAATGTTTTCTATTCAAATTTATCCTACAATTTTCTGTTTCTAACTTGTTCAATGGTTTTTCTGGAAAAACACAGATTGATGTTTAAAATTGCATCAAAATTCAATGGAATCAGTGATACTTTTGATAGATAATATAAAATTAAAATCTGGTGTTTGATCTTTTCCTAAATTGATAGAAATGAAGATTTTCTTTCCAAGTCAAAACTAAAATACAAGAATTAGAAAAGAAT
>CM021109.1:58827888-58863080 GCA_007115665.2 Sequoiadendron giganteum | reverse complement strand
GCATCAATACTTTTTTTCCACTCACTCTGTTCTACAACGTTGCTATTTTTGTGGCCAGCTGTTATTTTTGTTGTCATATTTTTGACACCTATAAACTGTATTGACATTTGTTAAAATATATTGTTACACGACATTGTATTTTCTATAACCATTACACATTGTAAAAACATTTTCTAAATTGTAGTTTCATTTTCTTAATGGACAAGCTATTGATTCCAGAGTATTTTTTGAAGCCGGTTGCATTATTTTGGAAGCCTTTTGCTTTGTAAGATTTCTGGCTAGGTTTAAGCAGATCACTGGGTTCATCACAAAAAATATATTTTGTTTTACTTTCCATCTTCAAAGGATGCATCGAGTGTTTCTTTTCAGGTTTGATGTATTGTCTATGTGATGACCTATTTACTGATTTAAAAGCTAGCAATTTGAAAAGTGACACTTTAAGTTTATAATGTTCATATCAAAGCATTGCATGGTTCAAGTATTCATTAAACTTTTACATCAACAGAGAGAAATGTAATTTGATTACTTGTTCAAAGCATAATTTAGTTGGATTTTTACAATATACAATACCACCACTTACAACCAGTATTGAAGTTGAGATCTTGGTCCAGTGTAAAAATCATATTTGAGCTATGCCAGAACATTTTTCCAATCACTGGGGTAGCATAGACAATGAATATTTTAAAAGAAGATACCCAAGCTTTGTGAGAGTAAGTCTAATAAACAAAAATGTATAGAATCTAATGATATTGCAAAGAAAATGCATTTGAAGTTAATATCTTGGTCGACTAGGAAAACCATAATTGCCTTTAGAACCCTTAGTCTTGAGATGCTTCTAGCAAATCATCTAGAGTATTGAGTTGCAAACTCCTTACAAATCATAATCCTCATTTATGTTGTTATTCATACAAAATTCAGGCCATTCGCATGTAGGTAGTCCATATGGATTATCCAGAAATGCAAATGTCAGTAGCTAAAACTGCATAATAATTCTTGACACGGTCTATTCCACTAACCTGTACCTCATTTGAGTTGAATGCAACCTTTTACACTGGAAATTTGAAAAAATCAAGTGTACAAGAATCTTATATTTTCCAAATGCACCTGATAAAATATTATGTATTGATAACAGATAAACATATATGTGTCAAATTGCAGCAAAGGCAACATTTCAAACTATGCACCATTATTCCATCATGTCCCCTTATACCAAAAAATCTTGGCTGGAAAATCCATAAAGTATTTTGCATTACAACATAAGCATCACTTATTATTTGATGAGTGAAGTTATGACCTCAAAGAAATTAATAGATCCAGCCAAATGGAAGAAAGTGCCCAAGAAAAACTCAGAAGAAAGGCCAAATTAAACCACACCAGTAGAAAAAGATCAATGCTTGACACAGAAGAGATTAATGAAACATAAAATATGATGGGGGAATGCTTCAGGACATAGTATGCATAGAGTCAAGCTCCATGTTGAGACAAGTTAGGAGAGGGGCCTACACTACATCTAATCTTGTATCTCTATTCTTTTGCATTTCACAAACAAAACCTTTTTTGTAGGGAAAATGAGATTCTTTTCTGCGAACAAGCAAGCTACACTAGGAAGAAATCAGTGGCATCCAACCATCAATTCACCCTTTAAAAGCTATAACAACAACAGAGCAGCAAGACAAAAGGCCATGGTTGTATCCAAAACCTGATTTCAGCATAACTTAGTTATTCATCAAGCCTTCAAGGTACCATTTTATATTACCATTTATTTCAGGTGCATAGAAAATCCAATTTTACTTAAGTTTCTGCTTTAACAAACTTAAAAAACACCTTTTTATGATGAGATGAATATAGTGTTGGAAATTGATATAGATTTAGTTCACAGATATTTCTTGTAGATTTTTTCTAGGGTCGGATATGATTTACACCAAAATAATTAAGAAAGGACATGTAACCAAAAACAACATAGAGAGTCACAATCGATATCAGATTTTATTCACATGAATTTTGATTCACTATGATTCCTAAACCTGTAAAAATAGATACAATTTCGATCTCCTCCAAACACATCCTTTAACGATATTGAAATGCTCAGGGAAATGATCAAATGATTAATTGAATTGATTTTTTTTGAATAATTCATAAGATCAAGTTCAAATTGTCTGATAAGGGCAAGAGGACACCTGCCATTTACTCTTTTCTTCAAAGATTTCAAGACTTCTGCAAGTAGTCTCATCATGGAATGGGGCACAAAAATATGAAAACCCTCCTTTAAAACACTACCAAACAATCGTAAGATACATAATTAGTTTTCTCTTGCTTTCAGTTGTATTTTAAGTAAGATATGGCATGTGCATGACTGTCTTGCCATTTGGTATAACAAATTTAATGTGCTCTGGTCCGCTAACATTGAACCCAAGAAAGCTTGCTTTAAATGGCTAATGGTATGCTGTGGGGAAAATTTTTAAAGATTGGGAATGAATGTTGATTATTGGTCTGTTCGTGATTTTCCTGAAACCATAGAGCCATGAGAGTGGAGAGCCATTGAAAATAATACATTGACCTTATTATGAGAAGCATTTTTTTTTTTTTTGAACAACTGTCCACTCTTTTGAACCATGATCTACAGAGACTTCAAACTCAGACTCTAAAACCTCCCCAAAAACCATTAGAGTTCATGTGTCCTCCTTGGGTAAGGAGGAAGGCTTATTCTCATAGGACTGCCTGGAAATAGACACCTCCATCTATAAAATGAAAAGACACCACCTCTGTCATTGCAGTAGGTAAGACCTTTGCTGGCTGCCTCCATCTTTGAAACAAAGGATACCGACTTTGATTAAGATTTAGGATTAAGATGATTAGGAGAAATGGAATGAAGGCTTAAGTCTGCCCCTTCCCCCCAGGTAGCCTCCTTCGAAGCTTTGTACTTTTTAGACTTGGGGGAGGAATTTGGCACCAATCCACCAAATGTCCAGTAGATAAACACCATACTCTACACCAAAAGGTAATTCCCTCATAGTCCAGCTGTTGCTTCCATAAACGATTACCCACCTTGAGCCAAACTTCAAGTAATAATTCAGAGAGATCTAATTCCACTAGTACTCAAGCATAGATGGAATGAGAGTAGAGCTCTAGTAAATTTGGGACCACAAGAGTGTTACTAATCAAATCTCCAATGAAGGATAGAGTGCCTTGAATCCAAAATTGCAATGGAAGATTGTCACACCTACACTGGTGCAACAAAGGTCTCGGTTAGGGGATTAAATTTAGGGTACCATGGTTTTAGACACAAGGAAAAATTCCCCATGTCCAAGGAGCCCCTTCGAGGAGCATATCCCTATCAATTGAAGAACGAAAAATAATCCAAAAAAGTCCTTTGCACATGTGCCAATAAAAATCCTCTTTCAACAAAGGCTTCCCTATATCCATAATCTACAATTTGAGCCGATATAGGTGGAGAACCCCCATGTACAAAGAAAAAGAATTGGATTGACTGTGTTCAACCCAAACCTAGCACCACTCAAGCCTGTATACACACCCCTCAGGAAACTGACCATCTTTGTGTGTCCATGAACTTACAACACCCATATTCATTTTTGATGTCCTTTGTCTCCCATTGATGGCATGAACCCTGTTGATTGTAGCCTCCTGGTAAGAGTGCCCGATGCCATGAGCATTCACCAGAGTGGAGTAGGACCTTAATCCCATTGTTGTTTCACCTGATCCCTATTCACATGCTAATTTAGGGTTTACAATCCTCTTGAAAGTTGTGCACATTCCATCTGATGATTCATTTGCTTGCCAAAGAGAGAAAAATGTGAAGCATAGGAGTTCCCAAAAAATAAAAAACTCTTCATATTATATTTAGACTGGAGTGATTGCACATATTACTCTTAATCAATTCTTTAGTAAGCTATGGCTTATTATGCCCACATAGATTCTTTGTTTTTCTTTCTGGAAGAAAAAAAACATTGCATTACAACTCAGGATCCTAGTGAATGATCTAAGAAGGTTCCTAATAATGGCTACATCAGACACTCTCTCAGAACCTCTCAAAAAGTGATTGATGAGGCTATTATAGCATATGAGGACAAGGAGATTCCAAACTGGAATGACAATGTGCCTCCTCTTGTCCAAGTTATGAGACCAAGTCCTTGATTAGTTCTAGAGCTTTAAAAACATGCAAATTGTGCAGGCTATAGCTCAAGATATCAATGCAATAGGGCCAAATATCCATAATATTGTGAGGGGAAACCCAATTCAGCTGAACCAACCATCAGTGCAGGCAAGACCATCAAGACCAGGTAGTTCAGGAAGTGCAAATGAGAGCTTTGTTGGGGGCAAATTTGCTGGTAATGGTGCTTTGATTAGAGAAGACGTACAAGATCAAGATGTTGTAGATGGAAAAATGGGAAAAATTTGGAGAGAAAATATTACGAAACCCTACCAAACCAGTCTATTGATGTCGTGCCAGAAAGCCAGCCGGTGGCAATGACTGCTGAATTAGTTGTTGTTTCTGTTAGGCTATGAGAAATTAAAAGAAGTAGAGGCACAACACACATATGGTATTGGCACTCCAGAAATAAGAAACGTTGCATAGGTGAAATAACTATGCATCGCTGAGCATGTTTGTTGTTCATTGATGTTTTTGTGTGTTGTTGCCATGAAGGTTATGTAGGTTTCCATAGCTTCTAGTAGTTTCTCCTATGTATTTAATTAACTATAATGTTCAGGTAAAATTATTGTGATAACTTAATTTCTCAAGTTTTTTTAAATGAAAAAGAATTATAGAGCTACTCTAACCAATGAAAAAATAGATAAATAATAATTTTTAAATATAAAAAATATGTTCTAAAATATAAACTATACAGATAAAAGAAATATACTTAAATGGAGCCGACTAACTGCTAGACAAAATTCACCTATGTACATCGAAAAGGCATTAAAAACATACATAAGAACATACATGGATACATACATAACATGACAAGACGTCGTAGTGCGGGGCCCACTGAACACCTGAAATCGACGGACGGGACAAAACGTTCGAGCGATGGTCAAGCGAGAGTTAGCGGCGCCGTTAGGTGCGTTTTCCCGCCCATTGCCGGGAGAAAAAGCGGGCGGGTTAGCTTCGTCGGCAAGTTTCTTTTGTCTGGCATGGGAAAAGTGGAAGGGAATGACGTGGGCCTTTTTTGTTTGGAGAAAGCAAGGCAAAAATACTATTTGTTTTGTTTCTTGTCTGCATGTTGAAAGGGAAAGATGAAGGTCTGAGTGCACGTGGATGAATTCGAGGAGAAGGCCTACTGACCAAATAAGCTGAAGTGTGGAGTGCATGTGGAGGATTTACAGGAGAATACAGACGAAATCGAGGTGAGGGGTACAATTGTTGCAAGAAGAGGGTTTTACAAGATGTTTTAATTTGAAATTTGGAAAGCACAATGTGGAGTATCTTAGTTGCTTGAATGTCCTTAAATCACACATTCCATTGTTGGGTTTAAATTTTGCACCATTTAAAAAAAAAAATTGCAAAAAATAATTCCGAATGGGAAACGCAGTGCTGGGTTTCAATAAAAAACTGTACAAAATAATTCTGAATGGAAAACATAGTATTGGGTTTCATTTATTTGAATTTCTTTGTTTAAATTTAGAGGGTTTTTCAATTTCTTTTAATTTGAAATTTGGGAACACAATGTGGAGTATTTTAGTTGCTTGAATGTCTTTAAAATCACACATTCCATTGTTGGGTTTAAATTTCTCACCATTTAAAAAAAAAACTGCAAAAAATAATTCTGAATGGGAAACGTAATGCTGGGTTTCAATAAAAAATTGTACAAAATAATTTTGAAGGAGAAACACAGTGCTGGGTTTCATTTATTTGAATCTCCTTGTTTAAATGTAGAGGGTTTTACAAGTTCTTTTAATTTAAAATTTGGGAACACAATGTGGAGTATTTCAATTGCTTGAATGTCTTCAAAATCACACATTCCATTGTTGTGTTTAAATTTTGCATCATTGAAAAAAAAAATTGCAAAAAATAATTCTAAATGGGAAATGCAGTGCTGGGTTTCAATAAAAAACTGTACAAAATAATTCTGAATGGGAAACACAGCGCTGGGTTTCATTTATTTGAATCTCATTGTTTAAATGTAGAGGGTTTTACAAGTTCTTTTAATTTGAAATTTGGGAAACACAATGTGGAGTATTTCAGTTGCTTAAATGTCTTCAAAATCACACATTCCATTGTTGTGTTTAAATTTCGTACCATTGAAAAAACAAACTGCAAAACATAATTCTGAATGGGAAACGCAGTGCTGGGTTTCAATTAAAAAACTGTACTAAATAATTTTGAATGGGAAACACAGTGCTGGGTTTCAGTTATTTGAATCTCCTTGTTTAAATGTAGAGGGTTTTATGAAGGGAAAAACATACATGGATCTAATAACCCAATAGTGCGGAATACATTCCCTTAACACTAATACAACAGAGGAGAAGAGCATAAACTGGTTCCTAATAGCTTTCTAAAACTACTTGAGATGAATACAACCAGTAAAATAGATAACAAAAAATAAGCATTCACAAATGACATAATATTGTCATGGGAAAATCTTTTCAGGTAAAAAAACCACCACACAAAGTCAAGACAATTGTATTACAGTAACAAAATAGTTACATACAATGTTAAGTCTTCTCTGATCAGCTCTCAACAACACTTGCAGTTCTAACTCACTGTTACAATGTTATTCTCTAACATACAATTTGGAAAACCTCTTACTCATGCAATATTGTACTCGAATTCATCAGTCATACGTTGCATTCAATGTTATCAACCAATCGCCGACCATCAGGTTCATGAATCTATCATCCAATCATGCAACCGATCTTCCCATGTCGATATCCCTGCATCGAGCCACTCAGGCATTAATGCCATCACCCAAATCGGGTCCTGTTCGCTAGCCTAAGTCAACCTGCACCTGCTGCAATTACTTCTTTGGTTTCTAACCAATCATCGACTGACACTGAGCCACGTGTCCTTCCTGCATTCCCTGTCACTCTTTGACTTTCTGGTCCAATCGGTCAAACTTAGTTGACCGAGCTCCGAGCTCGTTCGAGCTCTTACTGCGCTATTGCAGCCCTGTCGAGTTTGACTCGCGGTATGGCGGTGAGCTTGACCAAGCTCACCCCAAGTCATCACCGAGCTCTACCCTTCTCTCTACCGCGCTACTGCAGTCTGGTCAAGGTCTAACTGCAGTATGGCAGTAGCCATCTTGGCAGACTGTAGGCGGTCTCACTGCGGCCACCACGGTGAGTGGACCCACCACCCGCGGTATGGTGGTAACCGCTAGACTTGATCGTAGGCGGTCTCATTGCGGTGAGTGGAACCACCACCCGTGGTATGGCGGTAATCACCAGACCCAACCGCAAGCAGTTTCACCACGGCCACTACAATGAGTGGAACCACCACTTACGGTATGGCGGTAACCGCCAGACCCAATTGCAAGTGGTCTCACCGTGGCCACCGTGGTGAGTGGAACCACCGCCCACGGTATGGCAGTAACTGTCAAGGCCACCATAGGTGGTGTCACTATGGCCACCGTGGTCAAGGACTTAACCGCCCGTAGTATGGAAATGATCGACAAGACAGGTTGAACAAAAGCCAACCATAGTCATCGTGGCCAAGGAACAAACCGTGAGCAGTAGCGAGGTAATCGTTAGGGCTTTCACTGCGGTACCGCTAGGGGCAGAAATAAGTCAGGCACGGTATGGCGGTAACCTACAGAAATGCTAGAATTTTTCCAAGTCATTAAAATAGGGGCTTCAAGCTGGAAATTGAGACACATATTCTCAACAAGCTCCCACTTGGCGAACACTTCCAGCTTCCCCATGACTTGAAAAAATTAATGTCTGTCATAGGCCCCAAGGCCCATCGATTCTGTGCACCATATAAACTTGTCTGTGCTAACTAGCTTTGTTAAAGCTTTTGCAACATTCTTCAAAGTGTCCACCTTTTCCAAATTGACCTTGCCATCTTCAACCATATCCCTCATGAAGTGATATTGCACATAAATGTGCTTGGTCTTGGCATGAAAGGTCATATTCTTTGCCAAACAAATGGCACTCTGACTATCACAGAAAATAGTGATCTTCCCTGCATTAAATCCAATATCTGAACATAAATGCCTCAGCCAAACAACTTCCTTATAGGAATGAGTTGTAGCCATGTACTCTACCTCTGTCATGGATAAAACAACTACAGCCTGTCGCTTGCTCATCCAACTGATTACTCCACCATTAAGTATGAAAGTGTATCCACTGGTGGATTGCCTATTGTCAATGTCCCCTGCCCAATCTGAATCAACATACCCATGAATGCTAAGAGTCCTTTGTGATGCAACCAAACTACCATGGCAACATAGAGCGTAGTCTGAAGTCCCCTTCAAATACCTGAATACTCTCTTCACATCATCCCAATGTGATCTTCTTGGATTCTCCATAAATCGACTTAAAACTCCCATTGCTTGGGCAATGTCTGGTCTAGTGTAGACCATAATATACATCAAACTACCAACAAAACTTGCATAGGGCACATTGGTCATGTCCTCCATCTCAGTAACAGACTTTGGACAGTATTCAACAGATAGCTTCGTTCCATGCATGATTGGAACAACTAGTTGCTTGCAATCATCCATGCTAAACCTCTCCAGAACTATTTTCACATACTTACTCTAACTGACCCAAAGCTTTCTGCTAGTTCTGTCCCTGGTTATCTCCATTCCAAAAATGTACCTTGTTGCATCAAGATCTTTCATTTTGAACTTTGCAGACAACTGAGATTTAAGATCAAAAATCATAGACTTACTATTCCCAATGAATAACATATCATCCACATACAGGGTAATAACAAGCACACGATCATTCTTAGATTTATAATAAATGCAATGATCAGATTTTGATCTCACAAATCTAATTGACAACAAAAATGTGTCAAATTTATGGTACCACATTCTAGGAGATTGCTTTAAACCATAGAGAGATTTATTTAACTTACATACCAGATTTTGTTTACCTCTTTCAACAAAATGCTCAGGCTGGGACATATAAATTTCTTCTTCCAGCTCACCATGGAGTAACGCTGTCTTTACATCCATCTGTTCAATTTCAAAGTCATACACAGCTGCCAATGACAACATAAATCTGATAGATGTCAGCTTTGCTACAGGGGAAAAAATATCTCCATAATAAATTCCCTCAATTTGAGAAAAACCCTTTGCAACCAGTCGTGCCTTATACTTCTCAACACTACCATCAATGCCTGTCTTTTTTTTGAATATCCACTTACAGCCAATAGGCTTTCACCCTTTAGGTAGTGGTACCAAATTCCAGGTATCATTTTTTTTCAAAGAATCCATCTCTTCATTCATGGCTTGCAGCCAAGAATTCGAATCAGCCATGTTGATTGCTTCTTTCACAGTGAGAAATCACACCTTTTAGGTTGCCTTTTTTCTTATGTAGATCTTCTTATAGGCTGAGGTTGTTCTTCTTTATCAGAACTTCAAGAGCTGCTTGAACTCTCCTCAGTCTCAGGTAAACCATGTAGCTCTTCCTTTTCTGGAGTTTGGGGAATCTCAACCGCATTCTTCTTCTTGTCACTCTGATCTATCTCAAGCTGTTGATCACTTACTGAAGGTTTTAGCTCACGAAAGATCACGCTTCTGCTGTACAAAACCTTCTCAGTAATAGGGTTTCAAAGCTTGTATCCCTTCACACCAACTCCATAGACAATGAGAATACACTTGACAACTTTGTTATCCAATTTAGATCTCTTTTCATTTGGAACATAAACATATGCCTCATAGCCAAACACATGGACATGCCTCAGAGAGGGCTTCTTACCAGACCATGCTTCCAAAGGCATTTTATCAACAAGAGCAGAGCAAGGAGATCTGTTTATTAGATAACATGCTATAGCCACTGCCTCAGCCTAGGACTTCTGCTCCAGACCAGCACCACTCGGCATACTCCTTGCCTTTTCCATCAGCGTCCTGTTCAGCCTTTCAACAACTCCATTCTGTTGTGGAGTGTAAGGTGTTGTCTTATGCCTTTTAATTCCATGATTAGTGCAATACCTTTCAAAATCTATAGAAGAAAATTCACCACCATTGTCTATCCTCAAACATTTGATTTTCCTTCCAGTCTGATTCTCTACCAAAGATTTAAATTCTTTAAACTGACTAAACACTTATGATTTACTTTCAAGAAAGCATAAAAATGCCCTTCTTGAACAGTTATCAATAAAAGAAATATAATATCTAGACTTTGATAACGAAGGAACATTAACTAGACCAAACACATATGAATGAACATAATCCAGTATACCAGAAGATTTATGAGGACTAGAATAAAATGAAACATGGTGCTGTTTTCCATAGATACAATGTTCGCAAAAATTGAACTCAAGGTTACAATCATCAAGCCCTTCTACAAGATTTTTATTCTTCAAGTTTTTTAAACCTTTCTCACCTATGTGACCAAGTCTATGATGCCATAGCATAGTCTTCTAAGCTGGGAGTTTTACCTCCAATGCATTTGTAGACAGAGAAGTGTCTTCATCTTTCTCTATGGGAGCAACATTGCTTGACTTTATAGAGGCACTATTACAAAGAACAGGATGTGCATCCAGCTTATACAGAGTGCCAGTACGAGCACCTTTAGCCACCACCATTGCACCTCTAGCCATTTTACATCCTCTACTTGAAAAATAAACTTCTACACCAGCATCATTTAACTTACTGACAAAAAAAAGATTTCGAGCCAGTCCTGGTATGTGAAGTACACCACCAATACCTTTGAATCTCTCATCAAGAAACTGAATTCTAACTCTTCCTTTGCCAACTATCTCCAACATTGAATCACTTGCCAAGTACACCTTTCTACCGTCATACTTCTCATATTTAGAGAACCATTCTCTATTGGAAATCATGTGAAAAGATGCACCTGAGTCAACCAGTCAGACATCATCAGATGCCTGAGTTGTCAAGGCTGCTGCAATGAAGGCATCTGCATCACTTTGAGAAGATTCATTGTTAGAGACATTCTTCTTCTTCTTCTCCTTATAGTCCTTCCTGATATGACCAGGTTGCCCATAGTTCAAGCGTCTCACCTTGAACTTTTTACTAGGAGACTTTGATCTCCTTGCAGATTTGGATTTCAACTTCTTGTCTTTCTTCTTGCCTTTCTCCTTTGGTCTACCTCGAACAACAAGAGCCTCTTTGGCCATCTCAAAAGACTTCCTTCACATTTCTTTAGACAAGAGTGAAGCAACCACGTCATCCATCTTGAATGCAGTGGTTGTTCTTCCAATAGCTATCACCAAATGATCTCAACTGTCAGGTAATGAAAACAACAAGAGCATGCAATGATCCTCATCCTTAGTCTTTACACCTACAGACGCCAGCTAAGTAACAATCATGTTAAACGAGTTCAGTGGTTTGCAATAGATGCACCTTCATCAATCTTCAAGGAGTACAACTTCTTACATAGGAATAACTTATTTACCAGAGACTTTCCCTGATAAATATCACCAAGCTTTTTCCACAATGAAGCTACAGACTGATCCTCATGAATTTTTAGGAGAATAGAATCAGCCAGACTCAGTCTTATTAGACCTCTTACCTTTCTATTAGCAAGATCCCAAGCCTCTTGCATCGTACTTTGTGGCTCAATTATAGACACTGCTAACCAGAGGTCTCTATCCACCAACAAGTCTTCCACTTTGAGTTTCCATAACTCAAAGTTGCGGCCATTAAATTTTTCAATATCTACTCTACCTAATGTACTTGCCATCTCAAACGGAAACAAGTTTCAACAATGCAAGACTCCCACTGAAACAGTATTAGCACAAAAAACTGAGCTTTCTCTCAAGGATAACACAATGGGCCAGGCTCTAATACCACTTGAAGGGAAAGACATACATGGATCTAATGACCCAATAGTGCGGAATACATTCCCTTAACACTAATACAACAGAGGAGAAGAGCATAAATTGGTTCCTAATAGCTTTCTAAAACTACTTGAGATGAATACAACTAGTAAAATAGATAACAGAAAATAAGCATTCACATATGACACAATATTTATGTGGGAAAACCTTTTCAGGTAAAAAAACCCACCAAACAAAGTCAAGACAATTGTATTACAGTAACAAAACAGTTACATACAATGTTCAGTCTTCTTTGATCAGCTCTCAGCAACACTTGTAGTTCTAACTCACTGTTACAATGTTATTCTCTAACATACAGTTCGAAAACCTCTTACTCATGCAATATTGTACTCGACTTCATAAGTCATATGTTGCATTCAATGTTATCAACCAATCGCCAACCATTAGGTTCATGAATCTATCATCCAATCATGCAACTGATCTTCCCATGTCGATATCCCTGCATTGAGCCACTCAGGCATTAATGCCATCACCCAAATCGGGTCCTGTTCATCAGCCTAAGTCAGCCTACACCTGTTGCAATTAATTCTTTGGTTTCTAACCAATCATCAACCGACACTGAACCACGTGTCCTTCCTACATTCACTGTCGCTCTTTGACTTTTTGGTCCAACTGGTCAAACTCAGCTGATCGAGCTCCGAGCTCGGCTGACCTCTTACCGAGCTACCACGGCCCTTTTGAGTTCGACTCACAGTATGGCAATGAGCTCGACCGAGCTCACCCCAAGTCATCACCAAGCTCTGCCCTTCTCTCTACCGCGCTACCGCAGCCTGGTCAAGGTCTAACCGCAGTATGGTGTAGCCATCTTGGCAGACTGCAGGCGGTCTCACTGCGGTATGGCGGTAGCCATCTTGGCAGACTGCAGGCGGTCTCATCATGGCCACTGCAGTGAGTGGACCCACCATCCGTGGTATGGCGGTAACCACCGGACCCGACCGCAAGTGGTCTCACCATGGCCACCACGGTGAGTAGAACCATCGCCTATGATATGGAGGTAACCACCGGACCTGACCGCAGGTGGTCTCACCACAACCATTGTTGTGAGTGGAACCATCGCCTGCGGTATGGTGGTAACCATCCGACTCAACCATAGGCGGTCTCACCATGGCCACCGCAGTGAGTGGAACCATCGCCCATGGTATGGCGATAACCACCAAGGCCACTACAGGCGATCTCACCATGACCACTACGGTCAAGGACTTAACCGCCCGCGGTATGGCAGTGACCGACAAGACATGCCAAAAAAAATCCAACTGCAATCACCATGGCCAAGGAATAGATCACGAGTAGTAGCATAACCGTCAGGGCTTTCACTGCGGTACCACCAGGGGTAGAAATAAGTTAGGCACGGTATGGTGGTAAACTGCAGAAACGCTAGAATTTTTTGAAGTCATTAAAATAGGGGCTTCAAGCTGGAAGTTGAGACACATATTCTCAACATTTTACAAGTTCTTTTAATTTGAAATTTGGAAAACACAATGTGGAGTTTTCAGTTTTTTGAATGTCTTCAAAATCACACATTCCATTGTTGTGTTTAAATTTCGCACCATTGAAAAAAAAACTGCACAAAATGATATTAAACTACTATTTTATACTACTAATACATAAGAAAAGAGACAAAAGCCATAATTTTTTTCACCAAAATAATAGACCAAGGCCTTAGTACATGAAAAAATCCAATACCCACCTTAGACATCAATGAATTCACATAGACGTCATATGGGCTCAATCAATGAGACCCTAAATACAAAATAAAACTGCAAAGACATGTTCGACCCATAACTATCTTATGGATTAAATCCCTAGATATAGTTCTCTATTTTGGAGCCACTAACACATGTGGGACTCATTTTTATGACAATATTATCAACTTCTTCTTCTAGTACTTAAGAAAGAGAAAATAATTTAAATGAGTCTAAAGTCAAATGTAATATGAAAAATAATGCCAAGGTTACCATTAGAATATAAATAGAAGATACTTCTATAATTATACACTATAGGAATCCAAATTCACATTCTAAGAGTGTTCGAGATGCATGAGATAGAAATATGATTACAATATAAATAGAATCTTAATCCAAGCAATGTATTTGTACAATCCTTATGAAACAATCTCACTTTAATCTCAATTTTAGTAACATCCATATTCACCTATTTATGAATTTTCTTCATCCTTAATTTCATTCTCAACTTCATTCTTGAACCACTTTAGGAATCTATGTTGAAGATTAAAACCATCATTGAGTGATTTCATTTTAGGCCATAGTCTCCTTGATAGAATTATTATTCATTTTAGTAGTTGTTTATATATTCTTAAATCTAGGGTTATCAATAAACTCAATTGAAGAACCAATGATATCTAGGTATTTTCCTTTTGTATTAGAGGGAGGGGAAATGATATCAATAGGGGAAACATTAGATGGATCACCTCAACACTAAGATTAGAGGGGGTAGGACTTCTACTAATACTAGCTCTACCAATAGGTCTAATAAGTTTAAAGAAGATAACACTAGGAATAGTGAAGATTTAGTGGGATCATTTGTAGTTTCCTCACCAAGACTAGACCTCTTGTAAGATTTAAAAATATTGGAACTATAGGGAGAAATTTTAGTGATCACATTTTTCAGGGTTAGAGAATCTTTTCCCACATAAAAGAGACTTGATTCTTATAAAATAAGAGCACTTTTTCATTAACAACCACCTTATGGTTGGATTTGAGAAGTAAGGAATTGGATTTATTACAATTATAAAGTTAAATTAAAAAAATTTTGGTGTAGTGGACCATTCTTTCTTACCTAGAATCTCATTCATGACTTATTTCTCGATATATAATGAAAGGTACAAAGCAAAGCATACTAGGTAATTATGCCTTATATT
This sequence comes from Sequoiadendron giganteum, assembly GCA_007115665.2. Classification (NCBI taxonomy): domain Eukaryota; kingdom Viridiplantae; phylum Streptophyta; class Pinopsida; order Cupressales; family Cupressaceae; genus Sequoiadendron; species Sequoiadendron giganteum. The sequence continues at coordinate 58,848,210 of CM021109.1, read as the reverse complement.
GTTTACAAAGGGAAAGTTATTTAACAAAAGATAGATAATTTATACTTCTCATTTAGGGTAAAAGATTTAATGAGAAATAAGTTGAATTCATTTTAAGGAAGAGCCTCCTTGAGATATCTTAATTATCATTTAATGAGCTTCTCAAAGCCTTTTACGAAAGTGTCAATGTTTTCTTTTCTTTGACATTTTCTCGCTTGATGGGTCTTGGCTCTTTTCTTAGACATGATAGCAACTACAATGTTGAACTCTTTAGAGTCTTAAAATTTCAGATCCCTCACAATAACCTTCTTACTCTTCCATTGTACAATGAAATCTCTATGAACTAATGGATCGTAACTATCTATGTATTATATAAATGGATTTAGCTCACCCTTCGCAAGGATTGCCAAATAGTAATTTTTTTATTGTATTATTGACAATAATAAGCCTCTATTCATAGTCTCTCATCTCCCATGATAATCTTCCATAAGTACTAGTCCATAAACAAGTAGAAAATGATGGAATTATTAAGTCTCATTGGAAAAAATGAAAGAAGTTGATTCCCAAAGAGGGATCAATAAGGAGATTGATTGATAGGTAGTATCCTTTACAAATAAAGAGAAAAATGGTGATATCATTGACCTCTAAGTTGTAGATTGTGATAAATCTAAAGGAGTAACCCAAATAAATATTTTGATAAACTTCAATTATTATCAAGTCATTCAATAATTTTCCCAAGATCACATAATTGCAATCAACCCCACTTCTCATAATTATTCCACAAGTAATTTTACTAGGAAAAGATTTTCCATCATACCAATGTGATGTTTTCCATAAAACAACTCATATTGTCTAAAGAAATAGTTTTTCCACTACCTCCATGGTAGAGATGATCAATTGTTTCCTCATTTATGGAGTGAATTTTCTTATAGATTTTAATACTTTTTAAGATATTGCAAGAGGGGGAGAAAAGTAATTGAGGTAGTTTAAAATACCGAGGGAATCTCCATTCATCATTAAGGGTGAGAACTTGATATTTAGATAGAGTAGGTGAATAAATATTCTAGAAAAAATGTGAAAAATAGACTCAACATTATTCTCACAAAGATCACACCTATTTGGGATTGTAATGGCTCTATTTTTAAGATTATCAATAATCAATAATTTACTCTAACAAGCAGCCTACTAGATGTCATTGAATTTATGTAATATATTCTTGTTCAAAATATTCTTCTTTTCAAACACCTCAACATGCATATCATGTTATAGGAGATAAGTAGATGCAATAGTACACTTCCATATGGAAGAACCCAACCAAATGGTCTATTTTTTCCTATTAAAATAGACTATATAGAACTCTTTAACTTCTCTATAAGGTAGCTAATAACCTCTTGATTGAGATGATTGAGAGGAGTAAATAAATTAATCAACTTTCTACATTAAGTACCATATTCCTAGTAATTAGCCACATAGTATGAAAATAAAGAAGAAAGACCATCCTTGATAGCTAAACAAGGGATTAAAAAATTATGGAGAGTGTTTCCCAACCAAGAATCATACCGAAATCTAGCCCTCAACCTATTTCCTACATTTCAAATTGGTCTCTTTCTAATGAGTTATCTATAATTTTTTACTTTAATTCATATAAGTAGGACATTATATAAGTTATCCAAATTTGGAAAATCAATAACAAGTAACCCATTGAAGTATTTAGCCTCCACTATATTAGTTCAATTGTTATTCTCTTTTGCAAGTCTCCAAATAATTCTGGATGGGAAACACAGTGTTGGGTTTCAGTTATTTGAGTCTCCTTGTTTAAATGTAGAGGGTTGTCTCATGGTGGGTTTCTTGCTTCTTAAACCCATGGTTTTGCAATATGGAATGTTACAATACAGTATGACTATCTTCCAAATCACACATTCCATTGTTGTGTTTAAATTTTAGTCGATTGATAAGAAAAATGCACAAAATAATTTTGAATGGGAAACATAGTGCTGGGTTTCAGTTATTTGAAACTCCTTGTTTAAATATAAAGGGTTGTCTCATGGTGGGTTGCTTGATTCTTAAAACGCACTATTTTGCAACATGGAATGTTACCTAAATGTCTTCCAAATCACACATTCCATTGTTGTGTTTAAATTTCGCAACATTGAAAATAAAAAAGTGTAGAAAAGAATTCTAAATGGGAAACATAGTGCTGGGTTTCAATTATTTTAATCATCCACTTGAAATGTAAAGGGTTTTGTTATGGTTGGCTGGTTGCTTCTTAACACACACGGTTTTGTTAAGGTGGCAGAATTTTGATCCCAGGTTTTCTTTGACATGGTGCTTCCTGGTGAAGTTGTGGAATGGGAAATCGAGCTTGTACCAATCATTCAACCTAATTTAATGTGGCTCGAGGAGGAACAAATCGATATTGTTTCTGAGCTACGTTCACTTGCATGGAAAGAAAAGTCCAGCTACGCCGGATATTGGAGGGTGATATCTATCTTAGATAGAGAGGAAGAGTGAGCTAGATTTAATAATTTGCTATAATGAAATGCTTGCGGAGATTTTATGGGCTCTGGATCCTCTAGTTTTTTAGTGTACTTGGTTTCTTTATGTAGTTGTCAACAAAAACGGTTTCTTTCGACAAAAACTGAATCTTTACTTTACATGCATGAAAATTTTGTAATTATGAATAGTGACCGAACTCCTAGGGTGTAATGGAAACAGTGTCCATTTCTTAATGAATTATTGCAACCTTGGTCATTTTTAAGGAGGATTGCAAAAAATTATTGGAGAAAAAAAATTGGGAGGAAAGAAAGAGAGGAAAAGGGGGGAGAAAGGCATTTTCTATTTTCAGACAATTTTGTTACGCAGCCATGGAGCCTTTGAACCTGTATTTTGTATTGAGAAAAAATGGAAATAAGATTGAATCCTTGATTTTGTTAATATTTTCTTGATCAAAATGTCTTTGTTCTTTTGTGATCGTTCTTCAATATGATATTTGCTAAATCTGTGAATTCTAAAAGAAATCATCTTGTGAAATTAGTCTGTTGTTTATCTTTCCTTGTCTCAATATGGAATGTTACAATATAGTATGACTATCTTCCAAATCACACATTCCATTGTTGTGTATAAATTTCAGTCGATTGATAAGAAAACTACACAAAATAATTCTGAATGGGAAACAAGGTGCTGGGTTCCAGTTATTTGAATCTCCTTGTTTAAATATAGAGGGTTGTCTCATGGTGGGTTGCTTGCTTCTTAAAACCTAGGGTTTTCTAATATGGAATGTTATAATACAGTATGACTGTCTTCCAAATCACACATTCCATTGTTGTGTTTAACTTTTGCATGATTGGCAAAATCAATTGGAAAAAAGAAATGTGATTTGGAAAACATAGTGTTGGGTTTTAGTTATTTGAATGTCCATGTTTAAATGTGAAGGGTTGTCTCATGGTGGCTTGCTTTCTTCTTAATGTCTATTGGTTTGAAACATGGAATGTTACAAAACCGTATGAATGTATTCAAAATCATAGATTCCATTGTTGTGTTTGAATTTCACATGTTTGAAAGAAAAGTGCAGAAAATTATTGTGATTCGGAAAACACAGTGTTGGGTTTCAATTATTTGAATCTCCATGTCCAACTATCAAGGGTTGTCTCATGGTAGGTTGCTTGATTCTTAACACCTATGGTTTTGCAGCATGGAATGTTACAAGACAATATGAATGTCTTCCAAACCACACATTCCATTATTGTGCTTGAATTTCACATGACTGAAAGAAAAGTGCAAAAAATAATTGTGATTCAAAAAACCTAGTGTTGGGTTGTTGGACTATCCGATTTCCAACATGTGTTTGTGTTATATTTTATGTGTAGCTTGATTGAATCTATCACCTTTAATTTTCCTCAGTTGAAGCTGGAACGTCCTATTGGTTTGATGTGGGTGAGAGCAATGCAAGCACATTTTATGTATGCTTAATGAATGATTTTTTTTCTTTTTCTTTGCACAATCCACACTAATTTTAAGTATTCATCCAATGTTGTGATTTCCTAGAATGGGGAGAGGTTTGAAATGGAAGAAGCTAGATGAATTGGAGGTGCAAGATGCACAAAATGGAGGCTCTCCTTTTTTGTCCTCTGATTTGAAATGGGCTACTATTTTCGTCAACAAGGATAAGGTCCCTGACCTTGTTGCAGCAATTCCTCTTACGAGACTTGATTAGTTCATTCACAGTGAAACATCCATTGAAGGTGTAGAAACAAAAATTTTGGACAAGAAAATAAGAGAACCTACCACCTCCTGTCTCGTCTATGACAAAAATTATAGCAAAATAATTTTGTATAAGAGGTTTGTATATATCGACATTCATTTCTATGGCTGAATGATATTTTACTCTCTTGGTTGAACATGATGAGATGATGCCTTTCTTGCAGCTATTGGTGTCAATACGGTCCTAAAGATAATAGAAACCAGCCTCCAGTAGAGAAGAAACCACATAAGATGTTTATACAAAAGTGAGGTTGTCAATACCACTTCATGGTAAAGGTTATGGAAGGAAAACCCGATGTTGCCTAGATTATCTACAAAGAAATGTTCCACATAGATAAAAATGATGAATTTACCATGGCATTCATGACACAAGTGGAGAGAAGCGTTCTATGTTTTCCGCTAATCTATCCATGGAGTGCAAAAGCTATATTGAAAGCCTTTTGCTCATGGACGTCAGTGTCAATGCAATAATGGATAGACACATCAAAGATCCTCTGTTATGTGGCATGTTGTCCAAGAGAGATCAATTTCTTACAAGAAAGGATGTAATGAATGTGTGGTGAAAGGTGTGTTCTACTCATGCACAAAAACACAAAGTTGATTCGACAAGTATCCTACTGTGGAGTGGACAAGACTTTGAAAACTTCTTCTACTTTCAACAGCTCGATGGGAACAATACGCCTTTTGTTATCAGGGTTCATACTCGATGGATGCTAGATAGGATGGTTAGCTAATCGCACAATTCAGTCATCTCGATTCCACGTTTGCAACTAAAAATTATGAGGTGAGGCCTTACAAACATTGACAAATAGTTCGTTGTGTTTTCAATGATCTTATTGGCTGTAAACTTCACAATGCTCATGCCAAGTTGTTCTCTCTATAGTACCATTGTATACTCTACTCATTTTCGATGAGCAACAGAGTGGTGTGCCAGTTGCGTGGGTAGTCTGCTCACGAAACAAGATTGAGGACATCTCTGCATGGCTACGTGTATTTCTCGAATGTGGAAGAAGAGCCAAGACCGACTAGAGAATCAATTCATTTTTGACTGATGATGCGACTGTAGAGATCCAAGCCATACAATATGTGCATCCCTTTCTTCATTTGTGTACCTTTCTCATTTGCTATTCATTTTCAATGCCTTTCTTATGCAGTCGAGCTGTAAACAATATCGTTTGTATTATCTATTAGGGATGTCTTTCAATGTCGTGTGCTTCTATGCCTTTGGCATGTCAAAATGGATTGGCTAAAGAATGTATACAAGTATGTAGCCAAGGAAAGGGCAATGGATGTATTCCGCAGTCTTAGCATGATCCTGATGGCAATCATTGACACCGAAGATTGCATCACTCAGCTATTGAACTCTTTCTTTGAGGAGTTCAATGATCGGGCCTGATTCTTAGAGTACTTCAAGAAGACTTGGTGCAAAGGAGAAGGTCGAATTGGTGAGTTGACAATTTTTCGTCACCTCGCATGATTCCCACCATTCAAATTCTTTGATGTCACATCTAATACGTTGTGTCTTACTTGACTATTGGATGTTTTTGTTCACAACCATGTGGGAAAAAAATTGCAGACTATTCCCACATGGCAACCAGGATATGAATGAAGCCATTGAGTCATACCATTGCGTACTAAAAACTCGGTACTTGTGCGATCGTTTAAAAAAATGCAATAGGAGAATGGACTATTTTTATTACACACTTGTGTATAAAATGGAACCATTATATAGGCAAAAGGAAAAGTTGCAGCATTATGGTTTTTTGACGAACAAAAAATATTTAAATATGCTATCTAGTGTGGAGCGGGCCAAGGCAATTTGAAATGATGACTGTATTCCTAATGAAACAGATCTTGGACGGTACTGGGTGAAAAGTCAAAGTAGGTCAATGCACTACCTTGTTCAGAAATTTGGGGAGCACCTTTTTATTTGTGACTTCCCTTGGAGTTTGGAGGGGAACGCTTGCCAACATGTCATCAAGGTTGCCCACTTGATTAAAAGATCATCTGCCATTGAAGGAGTGGTCCATGGTAAGTGAATTTCAATTCGAATTGTGTTACTTTATTGGAGTCAATTATGTTTTTCATTTTCTACAGCCTAATACAAATTTTTTGTGGGTCCTTATTTAGACGGGGGAGGTCAATCAATTGATACAAACATACATTTGAACGAGACATTGTCAGAGGGGGCCATAGAAGAAAACAATCCTAATGTTCTGACCCCTATGCAAGCTCCTTCTATGACTCATGTATATGACGAACATGTGGTGACAATGTCTCTTTGGAATGACACTAACGAGCTCTTGAAGAAAGTGATGCATACACCACCACAATCTCTACAACAGGTGCAATCATATACAAAATGTGTGGATAGGTTTGTAGAGGACCTATGACAATCAAATGCATTTCCATTTGAATTCATTCTGGATCTTGATCAAGCTGCAACTAGCACCGTTCGCATGTGTCCATGGTTTAGTGCAACTAGGGATTGTCATCGACGTCCAACCTGGCGTACAAAGCATTTTGCATAACAGTTAGATCACCGAACCCCTTTGGATGACTCCTTTCCGTTGTCTGTGAACAATAGTTTGAATTTGAATGTCAATATGCAATGTTAGACTTCAGGTGTAACTGCTATGGATGTGGCAGAGGATACAACATCTAATACGGGTGAGTATGAGAAAACCCATTTCAATTTCTTTATTGTAATAGGAAATGGTATTGCAGATTCCTTTTTCCAGTATGTGCTTGTACCATGCCATAAAAGTTATGATTTCGTTTATGGCTTTTTTTGTTCACTTCAACATTCCAATCTTAGGAAAGGATTCATTGTCGATGACTGTCTTTTGCGGGTGTAAACTCAATGGAAGGTATGGTTTGAATTTAATAACTTTTCTTACATAAGTCCAATTTTTCATATGACGTTATGTAATTTAAGAAGTGTATCTGTTGAATCATGCAAGGGAAGCGAACCATTCAATGTTTGGTTGCTGATCTTTAGAAAATATAGAAGATTTCCAATGAAAAAGGATGCATACAAGTTGGTAACAGAGGAAAGTGAATTCGAAGGTGCTAAAAGTCTGTTCCTAAAGCATGGGCAGACATTTCTAAACATGTTTCATATGGTGGTAGAGCATGGGAAGGTTTGGAATATAGTATTCTATTAAAGCCTCATGTGATAGAGCTTTTTTTGTGCATAAAGTAAGGGTTTAGTAGATTAGCATTGGCACAACCCATTGTGTTTTCCCTGATGCTACGGTTATGTCAATAATGTGTTGGGAAGATATTGAAGAAGAGTGCTTTTCTGAAAGTAAGGGTTGTTAAAAATTAGGAAGCTCAAATTCAATACATTGTCCTCTTACTGTGTGCATAGCACTAGTTGTTGTCTTCTTACTATTTTTCTTAAAGTAAGGGGTGTCATAAAACAATAAAGTGAAGTTGAAAATAATATTTTGTCACAGTCCGGATAAAATAATAAGTGAGCCACAACCCACTGTGTTTTCCATGATGCTATTGTTATGTCAATAATGTGTTGGGAAAATATTGAAGAAGAGTGTTTTGTTGAAAGTAAGGGTTGTTAAAAATTAGGAAGCTCAAATTCAATACATTGTCCTCTTACCATGTGCATAACACTAGTTAGCTACTGTCTTCTTACTATTTTTCTTAAAGTAAGGGGTGTCATAAAACAAGAAAGTGAAGTTGAAAATAGTATTCTGTTACAGTCCAGAAAAAATAATAAGTGAGGCACAACCCACTGTGTTTTCCATGATGCTACTGTTATGTCAATAATGTTTTGGGAAGATATCGAAGAAGAGTGTTTTTCTGAAAGTAAGGGTTGTTAAAAATTAGGAAGCTCAAATTCAATACATTATCTTCTTACTATGTGCATAACACTAGCTGCTGTCTTCTTACTATTTTTCTTAAAGTAAGGGGTGTCATAAAACAAGAAAGTGAAGTTGAAAACAATATTTTGTTATAGTCCGGAAAAAATAATAAGTGAGGCACAACCCACTGTATTTTCCATGATGCTACTGTTATGTCAATAATGTGTTGGGCAGATATCGAAGAAGAGTGTTTTGCTGAAAGTAAGGGTTGTTAAAAATTAAGAAGCTCAAATTCAATACATTGTCCTCTTACTGTGTGCATAACACTAGCTGCTATCTTCTTACTATTTTTCTTAAAGTAAGGGGTGTCATAAAACAAAAAAGTGAAGTTGAAAACAGTATTTTGTTTCAGCCCGAAAATAATAATAAGTGAGGCACAACCCTTAGTGTTTCCCATGTGCTACTGTTATGTCAATAATGTGTTGGGTAGATATCGAAGAAGAGTGTTTTGTTGAAAGTAAGGGTTGTTAAAAATTAGGAAGCTCAAATTCAATACATTGTCCTCTTACTGTGTGCATAACACTAGCTGCTGTCTTCTTACTCTTTTCCATTGTGCAACTATTATGTGCATTTTGTGTTTGGAACATATGAAGACATATTACAATGGGATGTTTTGTGAAAGAAAGGGTTGCCACAAAATAAGAAGGTGAACTTCGAGACCTTGTTTTGTTATAAATATGCAGAAAATAAAAATGTCAGGAACAACCCACTGTGTTTTCCATCCTGCAACTATGATTATTTGCATCTTGTGTTCGTAACAGAAATATATTTTCTACAATTCATTAGTTCAACTCATGTGATTGCAACAAATAAAATCTTCAAATTATTTTCCATGTTGGAAAAGATAGCGTCCATACACAGTTACTTAGTTATGAAAAGTTTTCTTTCGCTTTCAATTTTTTTTAGCGACTGTTTTGTGTGTTTCTAATTAGAGAATGTTGTTGTATGTGCTGAAATTTTTGTTCTCTTTCCTTTCAGGCATTGTTCTTCTCACTGTTCGAATCGTGTGTTGCCATATGCCCATTGGAGATATTGCACATGTTGCCTCGTTCAGTTCAAAACAATAGGTACAATCTCTTTAGTGCATACATTATCTACATAAGTCCACTTTTCTCGCTTATTTTTTCAATGTTTCCATTGCATTGACAATGTCATAATTAGAGAATGCAGGTCTACCTTCTAAAAAAGTTGTTTTGTCTTTCATTTCAGGAATTTTACAACTTGTTGCTGCAGTTCTATAGAAGATGTCTCAGAGTTCTCGAGCATGGGTGGTTAGTTGGTTGACCAACTACCACCCGTATCTGCCATGCAATATTCTTGCTCGAATTGAGGAACTCAGCCTCCTGTATAGGTTATGGGAAAAGATGTTAAGGAGAATTAATAGAAAAGGTCCAAACCGCATAGATTTGCAATAGGATAATTATGCTCACTTCTTCAACAATGTCTTTGGTGTATGGGAACATATGGGCATGGAAATTCAATATTACAAATAGAGATTGTCAATTTATGTGATTGGCCAATGTTTGTTTACCGAGAAATTAGAGACCTTTTCCTAGTTGGATGCATATGGAAGGTGTGCATTAGACCAATAGTTATGATACAAAGGCACAATCTTACAGATCAGCTGAGCATGAGGTTTATGAGATTCCTCAAGGGGGAATCTCTAATTAGTAATCACAAAGGTCCTGTGGAGGAATGGTTGCTGGCCGTGTTCAAATTCAACCACATTGTCAGGATTGAGATCCACCGTGTCAGGCCCTCCTTTCGGCTGCTACATGAGAATTACGGGGTGCCAACATTGTATGCTATCATTTCCACCTTGACAATCAGAGTGAGACAAATGCTTCCAAATTCTAAGAACACAAAGATTATACCTATTTGTAAATGGTTGACATAGTCTTCAGTGTGACCAGTATTAAATGTGCATTATAATTTTCTTCAGATTGTATAATATTGACTCGAAATGTTTTTACATTTCATTGTCTGATGTGTATTGTTCTTATAAAATTTGACGGTGAACTTGAATACACTATTTTGTTATAGTCTGTGTTTTCCATTCTGTAACTTTTCTTGTGCATCTTCTCTTCAAAATGTATAAGGATATTGAAATGGAATTTCAAAATCTGTAACTTTTCTTGTCTTCTTACTTTGTGCATAACACTAGCTGTTGTCTTCTTACTATTTTTCTAAAAGTAAGGGGTGTCATAAAACAAGAAAGTGAAGTTGAAAACAGTATTTTGTTACAGTCTGAAAAAAATAATAAGTGAGACACAACCCACCATATTCTCCATGATGCTACTGTTATGTGAATAATGTGCTGGGCAGATATCGAAGAAGAGTGTTTTGCTAAAAGTAAGGGTTGTTAAAAATTTTGAAGCTCAAATTCAATGCATTGTCTTCTGACTATGTGCATAACACTAGCCGCTGTCTTCTTACTATTTTTCTTAAAGTAAGGGGTGTCATAAAACAAGAAAGCAAAGTTGAAAACAATATTTTGTTACAGTTAGGGAAAAATAATAAGCGACCCAAAACCCACCGTGTTGTCCATGATGCTATTGTTATGTGAATAATGTGTGGGGAAGATACCGAAGAAGAGTGTTTTGCTGAAAGTAAGGGTTGTTAAAAATTAAGAAGCTCAAATTCAATACATTGTCTTCTTATTGTGCGCATAACACTAACTACTGTCTTCTTACTATTTTTGCAAAGTCCGGGACAACCTAGTGTGTTTTCCATCCTAGAATAGTTAAGTAAAAATTTTGTTGGAAACATATGAACAAATAGTGAACAAGACTATTTTTCTTAAAGTAAGGGGTGTCATAAAACAAGAAAGTGAAGTTGAAAATAGTATTTTGTTACAGTCAGGGAAAAATAATAAGTGACCCACAATGCACCGTGTTTTCCATGATGCTACTGTTATGTGAATCATGTGTTGGGAAGATACCAAAGAAGAGTGTTTTGTTGAAAGTAAGGGTTGTTAAAAATTAAGAAGCTCAAATTCAATACATTGTCTTCTTACTATGCGCATAACACTAGTTGATCTCTTCTTACTATTTTTGCAAAGTCTGGGACAACCCAGTGTGTTTTTCATCTTGCAACAGTTAAGTAGAATTTTTGTTGGAAACATATGAACAGATAGTGAACAAGACTGTTTTTCTTAAAGTAAGGGGTGTCATAAAATAAGAAAGCGAAGTTGAAAACAATATTTTGTTATAGTCAAGGAAAAATAATAAGTGACCCACAACCCACTGTATTTTCCATGATGCTACTATTATGTGAATAATGTGTTGGGTAGATACCGAAGAAGAGTGTTTTGCTGAAAGTAGGGGTTAAAAATTATGAAGCTCAAATTCAATACATTGTCTTCTTACTGTGTGCATAGCACTAGCTGCTATCTTCGAACAAGATTTGCAAAGTCTGGGACAACCCAGTGTGTTTTTCATCTTGCAACAGTTAAGTAAATTTTTTGTTGGAAACATATGAACAAATAGTGAACAAGACTGTTTTTCTTAAAGTACGAGGTGTCATAAAATAGGAAAGTGAAGTTGAAAACATTATTTTTTTACAGTCCAAAAAAAAAAAGAAGTGAGCCACAACCTACTATGTTTTCCATGATACTAGTGTTATGTAAATTTTCTGTTGGAAACATATGGGCAGATATTGAAAAAGAGTGTTTTTCTCAAAGTAAGTGTTGTTATAAAACTACAACATGAACTTCAAAACATTCATTTCTCATAGCCTGCATAAAATGATAAGTGTGCCATAGCCCACTGTGTTTTCCATGATGCAAGTGTTATGTGAATAATGTGTTGGGCAGATATCGAACAAAAGTGTTTTGTTGAAAGTAAGGGTTGTTAAAAATTATGAAGCTCAAATTCAATACATTGTATTCTTATTGTGTGCATAACACTAACTACCATCTTTGAACATGATTTGCAAAGTATGGGACAACCCAGTGTGTTTTCCATCCTGCAACAGTTATGTATACAAACTATTATACATGAACCAATTTAGGTTATATGGAGAAAATACTCCAAGATAAATATTTTTTTAGAAGTAAATTACCCTCCTTAAATGGAGAATAGGTTTGAACAACTATGTTTGTAGAGGATAAACAACTCATAGAGAGTGTCATTTTAGAATATTGAGACTTAAAACCTTACTTTAAAGGTTTTCTAGAAGGATGAATAGGGAAGTTTGTAGAGGATAAACAACTCATACAGAGTGCTGTTTTAGAATATTGAGACTTAAAACCTTACTTTAAAGGTTTTCTAGAAGGATGAATAGGGAAGTTTGTAGAGGATAAACAACTCATACAGAGTGGTGTTCTAGAATATTGAGACTTAAAACCTTACTTTAAAGGTTTTCTAGAAGGATGAATAGGGTTTTCTAATCCACCAATATATGCTTTGCTTTGTCATTGGCATTTGGGTAAGGGTACACCATTAAAATGAATACTTTACCAATCACATTGTTGTCATTACCATATGGTTGAAGGTACATAATGAGAATCAAGGATGCATTAATTGATTGAGATATTTTGATGGGCCTATTGTAATCACCTTTGCAATTTTTGACATTAGTCTGATTTTCATCATTCTTTTCTTGAGGCATTTCACTTGTTCATTCATAAGTTGATTTGATCTTGTGAGTGACTCATGGATAGTCCTTATTTTTCTATTTCCAGGTTTGAGACCCAACATATTTTTTAGGTAGTTATATATATAATATGCATTACAAAAGGTGCATTTCAAAAATTAGTATATCATTCTATCCACTTGTATGGATTATCACAATCCAAAACTAGATTACCGACACTTGATGGGTTTCAAATCCCGTACCTCATGGATTGTTTTTAAAAATAATTTCTCAAATTTATTGATAAATGGTGGCATCGATTGTTCCCATACCAACCACTTTTAGCATTAATAACCAAATGTAAAGTGCAAGCTCTAGAGAAATTTAGTTATCAAACATGTTTGATGATTTTTAACATGTATGAACATAAAGACCATAACCAGATCATAGAGACTGACAACATTATAGAAACCCAAAAGCTGAAATATTTACAAGATAACATAATATTACGACAACTTTAAAACTGAATGACATGATAAATAAATGAACATGAGGACCAAAAATGTCTTCATAACTGAATTACCAAACCAATATTGACTTGTTTACCAATCAAGAACATCTTATTATCTTATTGCTTTGACATTAATTCCAACACATGCCAGAGGGGACAACACAAGAGTCATGTAAAATTTGTGTTCCAAACATATGAACAGATAGTGAACAAGACTATTTTTCTTAAAGTCTGATATGAAATGGATAACAATTATGTGTTCCAATGACATGAAATTAGTATATATGTTCAACATAATTGTACAGTAATAAAATAATTAAAGAAGCCCATGAAAAGTCTCGTATCAAATGTATAACACCATTGTGTTGAAACATATGAAAATGGTGTATCTCTACACCATAATTGTTCAATATTGAAATTATGAAACCCATAGAGCAGAATCAATATTCGGAGCCTGTCTCATCAATTCCTATGCTACCTATTCCTTGCAATCAAGTTCAGGTCTGCGTAAAATATGACACGTTTGTTAGGGTCCTTGTGTATTTCGGGAGGGGTGATTCCAGATCCACAAACCCTCACAGATGATGAACGTGAAATAATAGATTTATTCGTAGTCTGTGCTTTGTCCGTGTTAGGTTTAACACCTTCACCCTATAGCAAACTATTAATGAGAATTAACGTATGCATGGAAACAATATACACAGTATGATAGATATACAACAACATATCATTTATGTGTACCTCTAGAACATAATGCTTCATCTCAGTGAGCTTCCATATGACAAATCCACCAATGCACTCTACGATGGTCTCTGCGCCAGGCATGGGAAAAGGCACGTAGCATCGACTGTCAATGGCCTCAACAATGCTAACTCTCACACAATTTTCTGGGTGCCTCAAGCAGTGGGTGTGAGTGTTTCTGGAAACAACATGTAGAATTCCTTTCACAACTCATTTATGCGGCCTCCAAAGGTCGACGTGATCACCGACCTTGAAAGTTATGTCATTGAACTCTATCATCTGTTCATCCACTGGATTTTCTTGCAATGGAAACACCATTGACATGAAGCATAATTGAAGGCACATTAAAAGATTCCTAAAGAAATAAGAACAGAGCATGGAAGTGTGTTGGGTCTCATACTGATATAGATGGCGCATTGCACCTCTCCTCATCCCCATTTCTATCTTTATTGCCATCTCCTCCTCCCTAGGTCCATCCTTATTAACCTCTCCCACTTGCAAGCCACTACTCTCCCCATCCCCATGTCCATCTCTATTACCCAATTCCACATTCAAGCTAGTGTTCTCCCTGTCTTGATGACCATCTGTGCTACCCTATCCCACTTCATGGCCAGTGCTCTCCCCATCCACATGTCCATTTGTATTATCCCCTCTCATTTCAATTGCAACAACATCGCCAATTAGGTCAAGGCCAACACTTCGTTGTTTATCCTTGCCCTGTAATAGCAGGAATTAAAAGGTCATTTCAAATTTAGGTGCATGCAACCAATTCATTGAAATAATCAAAACAAACATTAAATAAAAGAATTGAAATTCACCATTTCTTCTAGTTCCTCCATGTCAAGGCACCTTGACACATTTGATGACATATGCTCATTCTTCTTCGTCTTCTTCTTCTTCTTTTTCTTCTTCTTCTCAACATTGTTAGACGACGGGTCGGGAGGAACAACATCATCTTGTGCTTCCATGGGAAATTGTTCACCACCAAAAATCACAAAAATCTGCTCGAGGGGAGTAGTTCGTTGTTCATCATTTTGTGTAATAAGAGGAATTGAAAAATTACATCAAAATTAGATGCATGCAACCAATTCATTCAAATAATCAAAACAAACTTTAGAGTAAACATAAGTTTTGGAGATCACCATTTGTTTTTGTTTCTTCTTCAAAGGGTGCCTTGAAAATTTAAACTGTTTGGGATGCTTACTCTGAATGTTAGACATAGGGGTGGGAGGAACAACATCATCTTTGCCTTTCGTGGGAACAACTTCCTCTAGCGAATGAACCCTACTCTGCTGGGGGAAGAAACTGCTTCTCGACCATCACCCTGTCATGTCATGTAAGTTAACGTTAAGTGAACCTTGTATGCATCTGGACAGAAAAGTTGAAGCAAGGAAAATTCACATTTAATAGTTTAGTTCGACATTACCATTCATTCTTGTCTCTTTCTCTCCTGCAATTGTAATATTCTTTGCCTTCTTCGCTCCTTCATCTCCTCACTATTGTATAATGCCATTTGCTTCTTCACCTCATCCTTTCCTTCTTGGGGAAGTTGAAGGAAGTTTTGTTTCCCATACTTTTGATAGACACATCTAATAATAGGCTTCTGCTGCAGCTACTGTCGTATATTAATTTGGTACTCTGTATTTTCCACCTTCTTTAGAAGGTACTCTTTCAATTTATCAGGGGGAGGAGCGGGTTGTTTTGGTTCCCCCCTAACATAGCTCGACCACGCTTTGGTGCCTCAAGAATAGGAAGGTGGTGATGCTGAAACCTATGCATGTTGAACACTCTCCAATCATAATACTTTCTCGTGCATTATTCTACAATACAATAATATATATATCTACCATTCAACATTTCTCTTCTGTATTCAGCAGCAACCTGCACAACAAATTTGGAAAATAAAATCGCTTAATATATTTGATATTCAAACAAATTGAATGCACAACATATACACACAACCAAACGATGCAATAATTTAGTTATTATATCTACCTTCCCATCCACCACATCACCCTGTGCTTCATTGGACCCCTCTCCATCCTTAGGGTCTCCCTCTGCATGCTTTTCCTTTTGGTCATGGAATATGGCAAGAGCGAGATCATTTCCCTGATTATTTTCCTGAATCAAAGGAACGATATATGCCAAAATCAAAATATTTGTAACAGACATGATATTTTTGAACTGAAATTAAAAAGAATTCTGATTCACGCATAGGAAGGGAAGGGCAATTGCAAGTTCACAATCAATTACTGAACACGTCATTGCCTTACGGTTGAATGTTTTCATAAACCGAGGGGACTTCCTCTGTACCACGGTTGCTGCTTCCTGAATAAAACATTCCCACTTTCCAATCAACCTCATAACCACATATGAGAGATTATAATTATACATTTGATTGCATCTTCTAATTACCATATCTTACCTACACGTTTCGTGAATGTGACTACCCTGAAGAAGATGCACTACTACACAACCTTTCAGGTGTGCTGTCCACGTCAATGAAATTCTTCACTATAGGAACCAATTTCCATTTTACAACACGCATCCTTGGTTTCCTGTAAACTATAAAATTGTTGCAAGTGTTATGGACAGTTAAAGTTCCAAAATTTATTGCACAATTTTGCAGTAATCAAGCATATATTTTTTTCAATGAAAAGAAGAATTTGAAACGCACAACCCACACTGTTGTAAAACGCTATACGAGTAACCCATTGTGTTTTACAACATGCAATTATTTTATCCAATTATTATTGTCAATCACGCGAAGATATTGAATTGCAATTTATACCATAACTAATAGTTGTAATTTTTGGAGGTGCCATTTTTACATTCATACAGTGTAAATAAGAAAAGCTTTTCAAGACACTCAAACTGTTATCCAAATTTTTAGGTTGGAAAATACAGGGTGTTATAAACCATGCAACCCACAAACTGTTCAAAGGAAACACTTTCTGTTACGCAGACTGTAACAAAACATTGTATTGAAGTTCACATTCATATTTTATAACAATCCATCACATGCACTAAAAATTCCATTTGAATATCATAATATGTTTCGAAGAGAAGATGCACAAAAAATATTGCACGATGGAAAACACACTAGGTGTTCCTACACTTTTAAAATCTTGTTCAATGAAAACACTTAGTGTTATGCACATCATAAGAAAAGAATTTATTGAAGGTCACTTTCATATTTTATAACTGCCCTTGCTTGCAACAAAAGTTGCACAAAAAAAAGAAGTAAAGTTGCAGTATGGAAAACCTAGCGGGTTGTCTGTTGCTTCTCAAATGCTTAAATAATTACGGTTATTTAAAAGCTTTAGGAACATTTAGGTTATATATAATGGGAGAAATCTAAATTCTAGACAAAATTCATATATGTATATAACATAGTATATTCCGATTTGAAGCATATTTTCATGTCGAGGGTTTTGAAATTTTGATTTTGTTTCCTCCTCGTATGCTGGTTTTTGAATTTTGCCATTTTTGAATGAAATAAGTGACAACCCATTGTATAAATATGAGTGAAATTACTGAATAATGTTTGTAGAAAGCAAAATCTGTGGGTTTTGCAATGAAATGCTATATTTCAAAAATCATGTAAAACTGGGAATGTCGCCATTGTTCGCATAGTTTTTCAGAATGGATAGAAAAGGGCATAACGTGGCATTCAAAATCATAATTGGGAAATAGCAAAAATCCCACATCCCATCCCATTTTCGTCGCCATTTTATACACTGTTGTTTTGGAAAACACACTGTCTCCTAAAACTCAGACTATTGTAAAACACACTGTTTCACTACGACGTCTCCTCATGTTATGTATGTATCCACGTATGTTTTTCATGCATTTTTCAATGTGTATAGGTGAATTTTCTCTAGGAATTTGAAATCGGCATATCGGAGTTGGCTAACTCCTAGACAAAATTCATCTATGTACATTGAAAAATGCATTAAAAACATACATGGATACTACACAACATGACGAGATGTCATAGTTGGAAAAAAAATTGTCTCCTCTCTGTTGCAAAGGAACCGACATATCCTATCTTATATACATATGTGAATTTACGCCTGAAATTGGCATATCATATGTGATATACATATGTGAATTTTTTCTAGGAGTTAGCTTGCTCCCTCCTTAACTCATGGACAAAATTCACCTATGTATATAATATAGCATATGCCCCCATATTGCATGGAGAAAAGAGCCGCGACGGAAGAGGTGGGACCCGCGGCGACGGAAAAGGTTACCAGATGGAAGGAAAGACATGATGGCCGAACATCTCATCACCTGTGCCATTTTTTGTCCCGTCGTCGAGAAATCGTGTTAGCACCGACAATTTTTCAAAATAATTGTTCGGCGTGGATGGACAAAAATCCAAAAATGTGGCCATTCGAAACCATTATTAGCAAATAATAAAAAGGGACGACGAGGTCCCATTTTCACCATTTTTGGATGGCGACATTTTGGTGGATAGCGAGGGCAAGAGTAGCAACCATGTGGAGCTCCTTCAGGTATGTATATCCACTTTGTGTATGCACACAGTAAGAGGACAATGTATTGAATTTGAGCTTCATAATTTTTAACAACCCTTACTTTCAGCAAAACACTCTTGTTCAATATCTGCCCAACACATTATTCACATAAAAGTTGCATCATCGAAAACACAGTGGGTTGTGGCTCACTTATTATTTTATGCAGGCTGTGAGAAATGAATGTTTTGAAGTTCACATTGTACTTTTTTAAAAACACTTACTTTGAGAAAAACACTCTTTTTCAATATCTACCCATATGTTTCCAACAGAAAATTTACATAACACTAGCATCATGGAAAACATAGTGGGTTGTGGCTCACTCTTATTTTTTGTGGACTGTAACAAAATAATGTTTTCAACTTTCCTTTCTTGTTTTATGACACCCCTTACTTTAAGAAAAATAGTCTTGTTCACTATCTATTCATATGTTTCCAACAAAATTTATACTTAACTATTGTAGGATGGAAAACACACTGGGTTGTCCTAGACTTTGCAAAAATAGTAAGAAGACATCAGCTAGTGTTATACACACAATAAGAATACAATGTATTGAATTTGAGCTTCTTAATTTTTAACAACCCTTACTTTCAGCAAAACACTCTTCTTCGGTATCTGCCCAACACATTATTGACATAACAGTAGCATCATGGAAAACACGGTGGGTTGTGGGTCACTTATTATTTTTCCCCGACTGTAACAAAATACTGTATTCAACTTCACTTTCTTGTTTTATGACACCCCTTACTTTAAGAAACAACGTAAGAAGACAACGGCTAGTGTTATGCACACAGTAAGAATACAATGTATTGAATTTGAACTTCATAATTTTTAACAACCCTTACTTTTAGCAAAACACTCTTGTTCGATATCTGCCCAACACATTATTCACATAACAGTCGCATCATGGAAAACACAGTGGGTTGTGGCTCACTTATTATTTTATGTAGGCTGTGAAAAATGAATGTTTTGAAGTTCACGTTGTAGTTTTTTGACAACACTTACTTTGAGCAAAACACTCTTTTTCAATATCTGCTTATATGTTTCCAACAGAAAATTTACATAACAGTAGCATCATGGAAAACATAGTGGGTTTTTGCATGTTATGATGCCTCTAACATGCATTCTTCTAGGGATAGTAGTGACGTCCAATTGCAATGCAAAAGTTAATCTCCCTACGAAATATAGTAAAATCAAGTTATTATCCTTGAAAAAACATGTGTTTGAAATGATAACATAATTAGACATAAATGATATAAATTTTCCATAATCCATATTGATTATTGCTAGTTGAATTGTGGATTCGATTGTGTAAGAATTATTGCATCAATGTTTGGCATCACACTCCATGATCCAACATAAGGATGAAGAAGACAACATCACTCATCATGATGTTGGATCACGAAGTCTCATTTGCAACGTTGATGCAAAAATTCTTAGACAATCGAATCCACAAATTAACTAGCAATAATAAGCAAATATGTCTTATCCCTGAAGAAGGGAAATACATTATCATGTGTAAGCCATGTTGCAAGGAGATCACCTTCTGCAATTGGGCGTAGGCTATTCTCCCTACAAAAATGCATGTCACATGCATCATAACAATCATCTTCTTTTCAAAATAATTGTTCGGCATGGATGGACAAAAAGACCAATACATGTCATTGAAAACCATTATTTCCAAATAGAAAAACTAGGTGCCAAGAATGTAATTAAATTGGAAAACTGAAATGGGAGAGTGTTTTTTCAACACTGTAAACCATCTATAACAACACCATGCCTTGGAAGTATTATGTTATGATACTTGCAAGGCACAATGTTGTTATAGATGGTC
>CM021109.1:58729874-58827788 GCA_007115665.2 Sequoiadendron giganteum | reverse complement strand
AATTTGAGCTTCTTAATTTTTAACAACCCTTACTTTCAGCAAAACACTCTTCTTCGGTATTTTCCCAACACATTATTCACATAACAGTAGCATCATGGAAAACATGGTGGATTGTGGGTCACTTATTATTTTTCCCTGACTGTAACAAATTATTGTTTTCAACTTTGCTTTCTTATTTTATGACACCATTTACTTTAAGAAAAATAGTTCAAAGAAAACAACTAGTGTTATGCACACAGTAAGAGGACAATGTATTGAATTTGAGCTTCATAATTTTTAACAAGCCTTACTTTCAGAAAAACACTCTTGTTCGATATCTGCCCAACACATTATTCACATAACAATTGCATCATGGAAAACATAGTGGGCTGTGGCTCACTTATTATTTTATGCAGGCTGCGAGAAATGAATGTTTTGAAGTTCATGTTGTAGTTTTTTAACAACACTTACTTTGAGAAAAACACTCTTTTTCAATATCTGCTCATATGTTTCCAACAGAAAATTTACATTACAGTGGGTTTTTGCATGTTATGATGCCTCTAACATGCATTCTTCTAGGAATAATAGTGACATCCAATTGCAATGCAGAAGCTAATCTCCCTACGAAATATAGTAAAATCAAGCTATTATCCCTACAAAAACATGTGTTTGAAACGATAACATAATCAGACATAAACGATATCAATTTTCCACAATTCGTATTGATTATTGCTAGTTGAATTGTGGATTCGATTGTGTAAGAATTCTTGCATCAATGTTTGGCATCACACTCCATGATCCAACATAAGGATGAAGAAGAAAAAATCACTCATCATGATGTTGGATCACAGAGTCTCATCTGCAACGTTGATGCAAAAATTCTTAGACAATCGAATCCACAAATCAACTAGCAATGATAAGCATATATGTCTTATCCCTGAAGAAGGGAAATACATTATCATGTGTAAGCCATGTCGCAAGGAGATCACCTTCTGCAAGTGGGAGCAAGGTATTCTCCCTACAAAAATGCGTGTCACATGCATCATAACAGTCATCTTCTTTTCAAAATAATTGTTCGGCATGGATGGACAAAAAGCCCAATACATGTCATTGAAAACCATTATTTCCAAATAGCAAAATGAGGTACCAAAATGTAATTAAATTGGAAGACTGAAATGGGACAGTGTGTTTTCAACACTGCAAACCATCTATAACAACACTGTGCCTTGCAAGTATTATGTTATGATACTTGCAAGGCACAATGTTGTTATAGATGGTCTGCAATGTTGAAAAACACACTGTCCCATTTTAGTTATTTGAATCTCCTTGTTAAAATGTAAAGAGTTGTCTCATGGTGGGTTGCTTGCTTCTTAACACGTCGCTTGCTTCTTAACACACACGGTTTTGTAACATGGAATGTTACTTGAATGTCTTCAAAATCACACATTCCATTGTTGTGTTTAAATTTTGCAACATTGAAAAAAAAAACTGCACAAAATAATTCTGAATGGGAAACACAGTGCTGGGTTTCAATTATTTGAATCTCCCTATTTAGATGTAAAGGGTCATCTCATGCTGGGTTGCTTGGTTCTTAACACCCACATTTTTGTAAGATGGAATGTTAGAAAATAGTATGAAAGTCTTCCAGATCACACCTTCCATTGTTGTGTTTAACTTTCAAGTATATAACAAATTGCATGCTTCATAACACATTGCATTTTTCAACCTCCACATCACAACATACCCAAGCCCTTTCTAGTTTTTAAACCAGTATATCTAGGTGTGCACATTGGGTAGTGCATGTTTGAAAACATGATGTGTTTTGAAGCCTGCCTTCACTTCATTCTGTTTTGCAACAATTCATGTTGGAAAACCCTAGGTGTTAAGAAAGAAGCAACCCAAATAGTGTTGTAAAACCCTCTACAACACTATTGGATAGTACCCGTCACCTCAATTTGGTGGGTATTCTCCTCAAAGTCATCCACGTGCACTGAGACCTTCTACTTTCCCTTTCAACGTGTAGAGAGGAAACAAAATAAATAGTATTTTCACCTTTCTTTCTTGAAACAGAAAAGGCCCACATCATTCCCTTCCACTTTTCACCTGCCAGACAAAAGAAACTTGTCAAAAAAGCTAACCCACCCACTTTTTTGCCTGACAACAGGTGGGAAAACCCACATGACGATGCCGTTAACTCCTATGTAACCATCGCCCAGACATTTGGTCCCATCTACCCGTTTCGTCACTTTTTGTTTCCATGTATGTTGTTATTCTAATAGCTCTTTTACAATTTGTCTATAATATTTAAGGCCAAGTAATGGGAGTAGGCCAAAATATCAATTATGTTATTCCTACCCATTGGCTTTACGAGTTCTATTTAATACAATGCATAGAACTATTTGGAGGAGTCGCTTGTTATATGTGCACATCTTTTTGTAGTGTGGTGGTCAGATCAAAACATACTGAAAAAGAGAAGAAATAGAATATAGAAATAGCATTCTACAAAATTGCCATCAGATGTTAAAAATGAACCATTTATAACGTACTAAATATTCTATACAAATAGCGAAATTGTAAAAAGATCTATTACGAAAAAACTTATGAACCACATATAAACTCTTTTGGTGAAAGATTTCAAATTACCACAAAAAAATTTACAATGACATGAAAATGATAGCTGAATGAAAACCCCAACATTTCACAATTTCAAACAAATCAGCACTTCTAAATGCATATTAAATTTTGGAAATTTAACTGTCCACTACACTTGTGATTCAAGCTATGGCAGCCAGAATCACCTGTACTTACTACAGAAGGTTCACATCTCCTGAAGCATCCTTCTCAATTCACCTGCCCTTGTTTTGTTCAATTTTCTTTCGTGGCCTATATAAACCACCTGGAAGAAAGAAAAGTGTTAGCGATAGATTAAATTGGAAAATTAGAGGTAATTGGTGCTAGAAATAATTTAATTTCTTCCATATTTCCCCAATATACAATTTATTTGTTCTGCTGAGTGCAAAATGCCAACTTGCACATATAGTAAACAAACATATTAAACTGTACATTGGGAATTAAATTTCTAATTTAACCTATCGCTAACACTAGTATATATATCAGCAATCATATGTGCCATTTTTCCATTATGTTGGAACTGTGAAGCAATGAACGTTCATTCTGTTGGATAAATTCATTTGTTCCAATCAGGAATCATGAGAAAGCTAACTCGTAAACAAAAAGCACCTATGTATGTAACATGAGATAAAAATGGCATTTAATTTTCCTCATCTGATTTGACCAAATAAATTCTTGCACTATTTGCAGTGTTGGAAAACACAATGTCTCCATATAAGGTGTTAAGAAACAAGCAACCCAAATAGTGTTGTAAAACCCTCTGCAGCAGAGAGGAGACAGTGTGTTTTCCAACTACGATGTCTAGTCATGTTATGTATGTATCCATGTATGTTTTTCATGCATTTTTTGATGTACATAGGTGTAATTGTATGTCTAGGAGTTAGTCAGCTCCTTAACAAACAAGCAACCCAAATAGTATTGTAAAATGCTCTGCGACAGAGAGGAGACAATGTGTTTTCCAACTGTGCAACTAATGAGAGAAATTGAATTGTTCCAATTGGGAGAAAGCTAACTCATAAAAAAAAAGCACCTATTAATGTAACGTGAGGTTAAAAAGGCATTTCATTTTCCTCATATGATTCAACCAAATAAGTTCTCATATTATCTGCACAATTGGAAAACATACTGTCTTGATATACAGTGTTAAGAAACAAGCAAGCTAACTCAAACAAAAAGAACCTATTTATGTAACATGAGATCAAAATGACATTTCATTTTCCTCATCTGATCCGACCAACTAAATGCTCCCATTATCTGCATGGTTGGAAAACACACTGTCTAGATATAACGTGTTAAGAAAGAAGCAACCCAAATAGTGTTGTAGAACCCGCTACAATAGAGAGGAGACAGTGTGTTTTCCAACTGTGCAAATAATGAGAGCAATTGAATTGTTCCAATCAGGAGAAAGATAACTCATAAAAAAAAAAACTACTTATATAACATGAGATGAAAATGTCATTTCATTTTCCTCATCTGATTCGACCAAATAAGTGCTCACATTATCTGCAAATTTGGAAAACACACTATCTCGATATAAGGTGTTAAGAAAAAAGGAAGCTAACTCATAAACAAAAAGAACCTATTTATGTAAACATGAGATCAAAATGACATCTCATTTTCCTCATCTGATTCAACCAACTAAATGCTTCCATTATCTGCATAGTTGGAAAACACAATGTCTCGATATAAGGTGTTAAGAAAGAAGCAACCCAAATAGTGTTGTAAAACCCTCTGCCTTTTTGCCTTTGTGAAGTCTATGTGCCAAAAGGTGATATTTTCCTTGTAAGAGGTGGTATGTGTAGTGTGGAGTTTAAGGTAATTGAGACAGACCTTGGGGAATACTCTATTGTTCCTCCAGATACTAAAATTTTCCATGAAGGGGAGCTTGTAAAGCGGGAGGATGAAGATAGATTAGATGAAACAGGTTATGATGATGTTGGTGGCGTACGGAAACAAATGGCTCAGATATGTGAATTGGTAGAACTTCCTCTCAAGCACCCACAACTCTTCAAATCAATTCGTGTGAAAACCCCAAAGGGTATTCTACTTTATGGGCCACCTGGTTCTAGGAAAACCTTAATTGCTAGGGTAGTTGCAAATGAAACTGGTGCCTTCTTTTTCTGTATCAATTGACCTGAAATTATGTCAAAGGTGGTTGGAGAAAGCAAAAGCAATCTCCGAAAGGATTTTGAGGAGGCTAAGAAGAATGCACCTTCCATTATATTTATTGATGAAATTGATTCCATAGCTCTCAAGAGGGAAAAAACCCATGGTGAAGTTGAGAGGAGAATTGTTTCTCAACTTCTTACAGTTATGGAAGACTTAAGTCTCGTGCTCATGTTATTGTGATTGCAACAACTAACAGACCAAATAGTATTGACCCGTCACTCAGAAGGTTTGGAAGGTTTGATAGGGAAATTGACACTGGGTTTCCGGATGAAGTAGGCAGGTCGGAAGTGCTTCATATCCATACAAAGAATATGAATCTCTCTGATGATGTACGTATTGTAGAACCTAAATTGTTTTTTGCACTTCTAGATCTAATGTCAAGTAGTGCTTGGATTTTGAGAGCATTTATTAATCTTTTTTTTTCTTGGTGAAAGTATATCTATTAATCTTTAGGATTCTTGGTATAGGTTGATCTCGAAAGGATTATTAAGGATAATCATGGATACGTTGGAGCAGATCTTGCAACTTTGTGCACTGAGGTTGCACTTCAGTGTATTGGGGAAAAAATGGATGTCATTGACTTAGAAGATGAGACAATAGATTCTAAGATTCTAAATTCAATGGCCATGACTAATTAGCACTTCTAGACTGCATTGGGCTCTAGCAACCCATCCGCCGTTCGTGAAACTATGAGTTTTTCCAAACCATGTCTAGACGTTCATTTTTTCTCATATTGATTAAGTAGGGATTGTATTTTTAAACTAATGATCTATTGGGCCCCTAAATTTTAAATTTCTAATTTTGTTTGTTTTTGATGATTTTAATAATGGTAAATTTGCTTATGAATATTGGGAAAACATTGACAGGTTGTTGAAGTTCCAAATGTCACTTGGGAAGATATTGGAGGGTTGGAAAATGTCAAGAGGGAGCTTCAAGAGGTATATTGAGATACGTGGTTCACTATATTTGTGCCTTGATTTTATTTCAATACATAAAACTTTCTTTTCAAGGAGATACCAACTAACAAAATTCATTATGAGTTTGGTGTAGACTGTTCAATATCCAATGGAGCATCCTGAGAAATTTGAAAAATTTGGAATGTCTCCTTCAAAAGAAGTGCCATTTTATGGGCCATCGGGTTGTGGAAAGACATTGCTTGCAAAAGCCATTGCCAATGAATGCCAGGCCAATTTCATCAGTGTGAAGGGCCCTGAATTGTTAACAATGTGGTTTCAAGAGAGTGAGGCTAATGTGACAAATTTTTTATAAGGCCAGATGGTCAGCTCCTTATGTCTTGTTTTATGATGAGCTTGATTCTATTGCTACGCAGGTGTGTTTCTTTTTTATAAGTAAAAGTTTAAGGTTGACTATAAATGATTGGGAATTTTGTTTGACCTTTTTGAAGTAGGATCTAACTTGTGATGCATAATTGGTTTGCATGTTTCTAGTGTGGTAGTAGTGTTGGGGATGTTGGTGGTGCTGCAGACAGAGTCCTTAATCAGCTGTTGATGGAGATGACTTATATGACATCCAATAAAACAATTTTCATTATTGCTGCTACAAATAGGCCTGATATCATTGATCCTGTATTGTTAAGGCCTCGTTGACTTGACCAGCTAATTTATATTCCCTTACTTGATGAGTCCTCATGTTATCAAATCTTCAAATCTTGCTTGAGAAAGTCACCCATATAAAAGGATGTAGACCTAATGGCATTGGCCCGTTATACCCAAGGATTTAGTCGAGCCGATATCACTGATATTTTTCAAAGGGCTTGCAAGTATTCTATTAGAGAAAATATTGAGAAGGTGAGTTCCAATTGTGCCATCTTTTGCAAACTAGATCTATTTATCGATTTCTAATGGTTTTTTTTTTAACTGTTATGTAACTAATTTTTAAGATAGAGAAGTAGTCTACCTATTGAACTTACCTCAACATGTAGCTTATTATTTCAATTCTTCATACTAGCATGCGTTTCAATTTTGCCATAACCTCTCCCCCCACACTTTCAGGAAATTCAACGTGAACGAAATAGAGTTGAGAATCCTGAGGCAATGGATGAGGTAGCGGAAATAAAAGTTGCTCATTTTGAGGAGTCTATGAAATATGCCCAAAGAATTGTCGGTGATAATGATATTTGAAAGTATGAAGCCTTTGCACAAACACTACAACAAACTCGAGGCTTTGGTTCTGAGTTTTGATCTCCAGACTGACCTGCTGGGGCTTCAGATGTATTTGCTACAGTAGATAATAAAGATGACGATCACTTATATAGTTAGGAAACTTCATACAAAACCAAGTCATCTTAATGAAGAGACAAATGTGTCTGTTCTAGCAAGGAGCTTCTGCTGACAACTAGGCAAAGCTATTAAATTTGGCTCCGCTTTTCCTATATGTGTTTAATATTCATATGTTCTAAACTTTATTTAATTTAGCAACCGTTTAGTAGTGGATTGAATACTCTTTAGTAACTTGTAAGTTTTTAGAGCAAATCAAATTTATGGCAAATAAAGTTACTTAGCTATGGAAACCTTCATTCAACTGGTAGATAATGCTATGGAAACTTTTCTTTTTCTTTATGCTGTTATAAAATATATTTTACTAAAATAAACTCTGCACCAAAGAAATCCTTGTTCAACTCTGGTAGGTATGCTATAGAAACTTATTATTCTAAGCCTTGTTCAACTCTGGTAGGTATGCTATAGAGACTTATTATTCTAAAGCCTTGTTCAACTCTGGTAGGTATCCTATACAAACTTATTATTCTAAAGCCTTGTTCAACTGGTAGGTGTGCTATTTTTCTTTATCTTGTGAGGAATATTTTTTCACTAAATTATTTTACAACAAAACCTTGTTGAACTTCTGTTTATATTCTATGGAATTCTGCTTTATACTAACCCTGTTAGGATACAATTTATAATAAAATGTCAATTTATGTTATTACATTTATTATCATTAACATTACTATGCGTCCACTACACTTGCGATTCAAAATATCATAGCCAGAATCACCTGTATTTACTGCACAAGTTTCACATTTCCTGAAGCATTGTTCTCAATCCACCTGCCCTTGTTTTGTTCAATTTTATTTCTTGGCCCATATCAACCACCTGGAAGAGAGACAAGTGTTAGCGATAGATTAAATTGGAAAATTAAAGACAATTGGTGCTAGAAATAATTTTATTTCTTCCAAATTTCCCCAATATACAATTTATATGTTATGCTTAGTGCAAAATGACAGCTTTCACAGACAATAAACAAACATATTAAACTGTACATTGGGAATTTAATTTCCAATTTAACCTATCGCTAACACTAGTATATATATCAACAATCATATGTGCCATTTTTCCATTCTACTAGAAATGTGAAACAATGAATGTTCATTCTATTGGATAAATTCATTTGTTCCAATCAGGAATCACAAGAAAGCTAACTCGTAAACAAAAAGCACCTATGAATGTAACATGAGATAAACATGGCATTTCATTTTCCTCATCTGATTTGACCAAATAAATGCTCGCACTATTTGCAGTGTTGGAAAATACAATGTCCCCATATAAGGTGTTAAGAAACAAGCAACCCAAATAGTGTTGTAAAACCCTCTGCAACAGAGAGGAAACAGTGTGTTTTCCAACTATGACGTCTCGTCATGTTATGTATGTATCCATGTATGTTTTTCATGCATTTTTTGATGTACATTGGTGAATTTTTTCTAGGAGTTAGGCAGATCCTTAAGAAACAAGCAACCCAAATAGTGTTGTAAAACCCTCTGCAATAGAGAGGAGACAGTGTGTTTTCCAACTATGACGTCTCGTCATGTTATGTATGTATCCATGTATGTTTTTCAAGCGTTTTTCGATGTAGATAGGTGAATTTTTTCTAGGAGTTAGCCATCTCCTTAAGAAACAAGCAACCCAAATAGTGTTGTAAAACCCTCTGCAATAGAGAGGAGACAGTGTGTTTTCCAAATATGATGTCTCCTCATGTTATGTATGTATCCATGTATGTTTTTCATGCATTTTTTGATGTACATAGGTGAATATTGTCCAGGAGTTAGCCGAATCCTTAAGGGAGAAACAAGCAACCCAAATAGTGTTGTAAAACCCTTTGCAAAAGAGAGGAGACAGTGTGTTTTCCAACTGTGCAAATAATGAGAGAAATTCATTTGTTCCAATCAGGAGAAAGCTAACTCATAAACAAAAAGAACCTATTCATGTCACATGAGATCAAAATGGCATTTCATTTTCCTCATCTAATTCGACCAAATAAATGCTCACATTATCTGCACATTTGGAAAACGCACTATGTCGATACAAGGTGTTAAGAAACAAGCAACCCATATAGTGTTTTAAAAATTTATTCCAATCAAATAAAGAAAGTGAAATGACATTTTAGTTACAACAAAGAGTTGTTCAAAAATGCATGAAAAACATACATGACAACATACATGGAAACATACATAGCATTACGAGACATTGTAGTGCAGGGCCCACTAGATCGGTGATTAGCACGAAACCGGTAGATGAAACAAAACATCTGGGCGATGGTCAGGTGGGTTTTCCTGCCTGTTTCCAGACAAAAAAGTGGGCGGGTTAGCTTTGTGGACAAGTTCCTTTTGTCTGGCACAACAAAAGTGGAAGGGAATGACGTGGGCCTTTTCTATTTCAAGAAAGAAAGGTGAAAATACTATTTGTCAACTGTTATTGGGCCTTTTCTATTTCAAGAGAGAAAGGTGAAAATTCTATTTGATTCCTGGTATTGGGCCTTTTCTGTTTCAAGAAAGAAAGGTGAAAATAACTGTTTTCTAGAAACAAATGGTTCCTTTCTTCAATGTTCATGGTAGAATGGAAAAATGGCACATACAAAAATTGGATATACATACCTTTAGGAGCTTTGCATGCCTGCAAATCTTTCCCTTGCTATCCACCAAAACATCGTTGTCCAAAAATGGAGAAAATGGGACCTTGTTTAGGCTTTTTGATATTTGCAAATAATGGTTTCAAATGCCATGTTTTAGGCTTTTTGTCCATGTTGATAAATTATTTTGAAATCCCACCAGCACTGACACATTTTCTCAGCAATGGTTGTAGGTATTGGGCCTTTTATGTTTTGAGAAAGAAAGGTGAAAATACTATTTGTTTCCAATCTGCACATTGAAAGGGAAAGCTGAACGTTTTAGTGCACGTGGACAAGTTGGAGGAGAAATCAGACCAAATTGAGGTGACATGTACTATCCAATAGTGTTGTAGAGGGTTTTACAACACTATTTGGGTTGTTTCTTTCTTAACACCAAGGGTTTTCCAACATAAATTGTTGCAAAATAGAATGAAGTGAAGGCAGGCTTCAAAACACATTGTGTTTTCCAACATGCACTACCCAATGTGCACACCTAGATATACTGGTTTAAAAACTAGAAAGGGCTTGGGTATGTTGTGATGTGGAGGTTGAAAAATGCAATGTGTTATGAAGCATGCAATTTGTTATATACTTGAAACTTAAACACAACAATGGAAGGTGTGATCTGGAAGACTTTCATACTATTTTGTAACATTCCATCTTACAAAACCATGGGTGTTAAGAACCAAGAAACCCAGCATGAGATGACCCTTTATATATCAAATGGATGATTAAAATAACTGAAACCCAGCACTGTGTTTCCCATTTACAATTCTTTTCTGCACTTTTTTTTTTCAATGTTGCAAAATTTAAACACAACAATGGAATGTGTGATTTTGAAAAACATTCATACTATTTAGTAACATTCCATGTTGCAAAACTATGGGTGTTAAGAAGCAAGCAACCCACCATGAGACAACCCTTTATATTTTAACAAGGAGATTCAAATAACTGAAACCCAACACTGTGTTTCCCATTCAAAATTATTTTGTGCAGTTTTTTTATCAATCGACTGAAATTTAAACACAACAGTGGAATGTGTGATTTGGAAGACATTGAAGAAACTGAAATACTCCACATTGTGTTTCCCAAATTTCAAATTACCCCTCACCTCCATTTCGTCGGTATTCTACTCCAACTCCTCCACGTGCACACAGACCTTCAACTTTCCATTTAGATTTAAACAAGGAGATTGAAATAAATAAGAAGTGAGCCACAACCCACTGTGTTTTCCATAATGCTACTATTCTATAAATTTTCTGTTGGAAATGGGCATATTGCCAGATATTGAAAAAGAGTATTTTGCTCAAAGTAAGTGTTGTTGAAAAACTACAACGTGAACTTCAAAACATTCATTTCTCATAGCCTGCATAAAATAATAAGTGAGCCACAACCCACTGTGTTTTCCATGATGCAACTGTTATGTGAATAATGTGTTGGGAAGATATCGAATAAGAGTGTTTTGCTGAAAGTAAGGGTTGTTAAAAATTATGAAGCTCAAATTCAATACATTGTCTTCTTACTATGTGCATAACACTAACTATTATCATTGAACAAGATATTTGCTAATAATGGTTTTGAATGCCACATTTTTGGCTTTTTGTCCGTCCAAATTGAACAATTATTTTGAAAACCCACTAGCGTTGACACGATTTCCCAGCGACGGGACAACAAATGGCACACGAGATGAGACGTCTCACCCTGAAGTCTTTCCTTCCCGTCTGACAACCTTTTCCCTTGCCAGTCCCACCTCTTCAATCGTGATTCTTTTCCCCATGCGGTATTGGGGGCATATCCTATGTTATATATATATATATATGAATTTTATCCAGGAGTTAAGGAGGGAGAAAACTAACCCTTGGACAAAATTCACATATGTATATAACATAGGATATGCCAGTTTCAGGCATAAATTCACATATGTATATAACATAGGATATGCCGGTTTCAAACTCCTAGACAAAATTCACCTATGTACATCAAAAAATGCATGAAAAAAATTCATAAGAACATACATGGATACACACATAACATGATGAGACGTTGTAGTGAAACACTTGGTTTTACAATAGTCCAAGTTTTAGGAGAAAGTGTGTTTTCCAAAATAACAGTGTATAAAATGGTGGAAAAAATGGGATTGGATGTGGGCTTTTTGCTATTTCCCAATTATGATTTTGAATGCCACGTTATGCCCTTTTCTATCCATTTCGAAAAACAATGCGAACAATGGCAACATTCTGGATTTTACATGATTTTTGAAATATAGCATTTCATTGTAGAACCTAAAAAAAATAGTAGTGGAGAAATAAATTATGAATATAGCATTTCATTGTAGAACCCACAGATTATGCTTTCTACAAAAATTGTTCAGTAATTTCACTCATATTTGTACAATGGGTTGTCACTTATTTCATTTAGAAATGGAAAAATTCAAAAACCAGCATATGGGGAGGAAACAAAACCAAAATTTCAAAACCCTCGACAGAAAAAACATTATCAGACCTGCATTTCATCTAAATCCTAGAAAAAATTCACCTATGTACATCGAAAAATGCATGAAAAAATACATAAGAACATACATGTATACATATATAACATGAGAAGATGTCGTAGTGAAACGGTGGGTTTTACAATAGTCTGTGTTATAGGAGATAGTGTGTTTTCCAAAACAACAGTGTATAAAATGATGGCAAAAATGGGATTGGATGTGGGCTTTTTGCCATTTCCCAATTATGATTTTGAATGCCACGTTATGCCCTTTTCTATCCATTCTAGAAAAAAATGCAAACAATGGTGACATTTTGGGTTTTACATGATTTTTGAAATATAGCATTTCATTGCAGAACCTAAAAAGAGTAGTAGTGGAGAAATAAATTATGAATATAGCATTTCATTGTAGAACCCACAGATTCTACTTTCTACAAACATTTTTCAATAATTTCGCTCATATTTGTACAATGGGTTGTCACCTATTTCATTCAGAAATGGAAAAATTCGAAAACCAGAATACGAGGAGGAAACAAAACCAAAATTTCAAAACCCTTGACAAAAAAAACATTATCAGACCCACATTTCAACTAACTCCTAGACAAAATTCACCTATGTACATCAAAAAACACATGAAAAAAATACATAAGAACATACATGGATACATACATAACATGAGGAGACGTCGTAGTGAAACAGTGGGTTTTACAATAGTTCGAGTTTTAGGAGAAAGTGTGTTCTCCAAAACAACAGTGTATAAAATGGCAGAAAAAATGGGATTGGATGTGGGATTTTTGCCATTTCCCAATTATGATTTTGAATGCCATGTTATGCCCTTTTCTATCCATTCTGAAAAACAATGCGAACAATGGCGACATTTTGAGTTTTACATGATTTTCAAAATATAGCATTTCATCGCAGAACCTAAAAAAAGTAGTAGTGGAGAAATAAATTATTAATATAGCATTTCATTGCAGAACCCACATATTCTTCTTTCTACAAACATTGTTCAGTAATTTTGCTCATATTTGTACAATGGATTGTCGCTTATTTCATTCAGAAATGGCAAAATTCGAAAACTAGAATACGAGGAGGAAACAAAACCAAAATTTCAAAACCCTCGACAGAAAAAACATTATTAGACCCGCATTTGAACTAACTCCTAGAAAAAAATCACCTATGAACATTGAAAAACTCATGAAAAAAATACATAAGAACATACATGGATACATACATAACATGAGGAGACGTCATAGTGAAACAGTGGGTTTTACAATAGTGCGAGTTTTAGGAGAAAGTGTGTTTTCCAAAACAACAGTGTTGGCAAAAATGGGATTGGATGTGGGATTTTTTCCATTTCCCAATTATGATTTTGAATGCCACGTTATGCCCTTTTCTATCCATTCCAAAAAACAATGCGAACAATGGTGACATTCTGGGTTTTACATGCTTTTCAAAATATAGCATTTCATTGCAAAACCTAAAAAAAATAGTAGTGGAGAAATAAATTTTGAATATAGCATTTCATTGCATAACCCATAGATTATGCTTTCTACAAACATTGTTCAGTAATTTTGCTCATATTTATACAATGGGTTGTCGCTTATTTCATTCGGAAATGGAAAAATTCAAAAACCAGCATACGGGGAGGAAACAAAACCAAAATTTCAAAACCCTCGACAGAAAAAAACATTATCACACTGCATTTCAACTAACTCCTAGACAAAATTCACCTATGTACATCAAAAAACACACGAAAAAAATACATAAGAACATACATGGATACATACATAACATGAGGAGACGTCGTAGTGAAACAGTGGATTTTACAATAGTCTGAGTTTTAGGAGACAGCGTGTTTTCCAAAAGAACAGTGTATAAAATGGCAGCAAAAATGGGATTGGATGTGGGTTTTTTTCCATTTCCCAATTATGATTTCGAATGCCATGTTATGCCCTTTTCTATCCATTCTGAAAAATAATGCGAACAATGGCGACATTCTGGGTTTTACATGATTTTCAAAATATAGCATTTTATTGCAGAACCTAAAAAAAGTAGTAGTGGAGAAATAAATTATGAATATAGCATTTCATTGCAGAACCCACAGATTCTACTATCTACAAACATTGTTCAGTAATTTCGCTCATGTTTGTGCAATGGGTTGTCGCTTATTTCATTCGAAAATGGCAAAATTCAAAAACTAGCATACGGGGAGGAAACAAAACCAAAATTTCAAAACCCTCAACAAAAAAAACATTATCAGACCTGCATTTCAACTAACACCTAGACAAAATTCACCTATGTACATCGAAAAATGCATGAAAAAAATACATAAGAACATACATGGATACATACATAACATGAGGAGACGTCGTAGTGAAACAATGGGTTTTACAATAGTCTGAGTTTTAGGAGATAGTGTGTTTTCCAAAACAACAGTGTATAAAATGGCAACATAAATGGGATTGGATGTGGGCTTTCTTCCATTTCCCAATTATGATTTCGAATGCCACGTTATGCCCTTTTCTATCCATTCCAAAAAACAATGTGAACAATGATGACATTCCAGGTTTTACATGATTTTTGAAATATAACATTTCATTGCAAAACCTAAAAAAAATAGTAGTGGAGAAATAAATTATGAATATAGCATTTCATTACAGAACCCATAGATTCTTCTTTCTACAAACATTGTTCAATAATTTCGCTCATATTTGTACAATGGGTTGTCGCTTATTTCTTTCGAAAATAGAAAAATTCAAAAACCAGCATACGGGGAGGAAACAAAACAAAAATTTCAAAACCCTCGACAAAAAAAAACATTATCACACTACATTTCAACTAACTCCTAGAAGAAATTCACCTATGTACATCGAAAAATGCATGGAAAAAATACATAAGAACATACATGGATACATACATAACATGAGGAGATGTCGTAGTGAAACAGTGTGTTTTACAATAGTCCGAGTTTTAGGAGACAATGTGTTTTCCAAAACAACAGTGTATAAAATGGTGGAAAAATGGGATCGGATGTGGGCTTTTTGCCATTTCCCAATTATGATTTCGAATGCCATGTTATGCCCTTTTCTATCCATTCCGAAAAACAATCCAAACAATGGCGACATTCTGGGTTTTACATGATTTTTGAAATATAGCATTTTATTGTAGAACCTAAAAAAAATAGTAGTGGAGAAATAAATGATGAATATAGCATTTCATTGCAGAACCCATAGATTCTGCTATCTACAAACATTGTTCAGTAATTTCACTCATATTTGTATAATGGGTTGTTGCTTATTTCATTCGTAAATGGCAAAATTCGAAAACCAACATACGGGGAGGAAACAAAACCAAAATTTCAAAACCCTTGACAGAAAAAACATTATCAGACCTACATTTCAACTAACACCTAGAAAAAATTCACCTATGTACATCAAAAAATGCATGAAAAAGATACATAAGAACATACATGGATACATGCATAACATGAGGAGACGTCATAGTGACACAGTGGGTTTTACAATAGTTCGAGTTTTAGGAGAAAGTGTGTTTTCCAAAACAACAGTGTATAAAATGGTGGCAAAAATGGGATTGAATGTGGGCTTTCTTCCATTTCCCAATTATGATTTTGAATGCCACGTTATGCCCTTTTCTATCCATTCCAAAAAACAATGCGAACAATGACGACATTCTATGTTTTACATGATTTTTGAAATATAGCATTTCATTGCAAAACCTAAAAAAAATAGTATTGGAGAAATAAATTTTGAATATAGCATTTCATTGCAGAACCCATAGATTATGCTTTCTACAAACATTGTTTAGTAATTTCGCTCATATTTGTACAATGGGTTGTCGCTTATTTCATTCGAAAATGGAAAAATTCAAAAACTAGCATACGGGGAGGAAACAAAACAAAAATTTCAAAACCCTCGACAGAAAAAAACATTATCACACCTGCATTTCAACTAACTCCTAGAAAAAATTCACCCATGTACATTGAAAAACACATGGAAAAACTACATAAGAACATACATGGATACATACATAACATGAGGAGACGTCGTAGTGAAAAAGTGGGTTTTACAATAGTCAGAGTTTTAGGAGACAATGTGTTTTCCAAAACAATAGTGTATAAAATGGCGGAAAAAATGGGATTGGATGTGGGATTTTTTCTATTTCCTAATTATGATTTTGAATGCCACGTTATTCCCTTTTCTATCCATTCTAAAAAAATATGCGAACAGTGGTGACATTCTGGGTTTTACATGATTTTTGAAATATAGCATTTCATTGCAGAACCTAAAAAAAATAGTAGTGGAGAAATAAATTATGAATATAGCATTTCATTGTAGAACCCATAAGTTCTGCTCTCTACAAACATTGTTGAGTAATTTCGCTCATATTTGTACAATGGGTTGTCGCTTATTTCATTCGAAAATGGAAAAATTCAAAAACCAACATACGGGGAGGAAACAAAACCAAAATTTCAAAACCCTCAAGAGAAAAAACATTATTAGACCTGCATTTCAACTAACTCCTAGACAAAATTCACCTATTTACATCAAAAAATGCATGAAAAAAATACATAAGACATACATGGATACATACATAACATGAGGAGACGTCGTAGTGAAACAGTAGGTTTTACAATGGTTCGAGTTTTAGGAGAAAGTGTGTTTTCCAAAACAACACTGTATAAAATGGTGGAGAAAATGGGATTGGATGTGGGATTTTTTCTATTTCCCAATTATGATTTCGAATGCCATGTTATGCCTTTTTCTATCCATTCCAAAAAACAATGCGAAAAAATGGCGACATTCCAGGTTTTACATGCTTTTTGAAATATAGCATTTCATTGCAGAACCTAACAAAAATAGTAGAGGAGAAATAAATTATGAATATAGCATTTCATTGAAGAACC
Source organism: Sequoiadendron giganteum (assembly GCA_007115665.2). Lineage (NCBI taxonomy): Eukaryota > Viridiplantae > Streptophyta > Pinopsida > Cupressales > Cupressaceae > Sequoiadendron > Sequoiadendron giganteum. Next base: position 58,810,696 of record CM021109.1, on the reverse strand, counting down.
CATAGATTTTGCTTTCTACAAACATTATTCAATAATTTCACTCATATTTGTACAATGGGTTGTCGCTTATTTCATTCGGAAAGGGCAAAATTCAAAAACCAGCATACAGGGAGGAAACAAACAAAAATTTCAAAACCCTCGACACAAAAAAACCCTTTCAACTAAATAGTTTCTTCAGAAACTTCAAAATTTTAAAACCAGAGACGAGAGGAGACGAAAAACTAAAACCCTCAACTGAAAATAACAAACCCTAAAACCTGCAAGAAATGCCCGTTTATTTCTTCATTGTTCATATTATAATGGCAAGATGGCACATACATAGAGCAGATATACATACCTAAAGGGGCTCTGCATGGCTGCTACTCTTGCCCTCGCTATCCACCAAAATGTCGCCATCCAAAAATGACAAAAATGGGACCTCGTCGGCCCTTTTTATTACTTGCTAATAATGGTTTCGAATGGCCATGTTTTTGGCTTTTTGTCCATCCACGCTGAATGATTATTTTGAAAAACCGCTTGCATTGACATGATTTCCCGGCGATGGGACAACAAATGGCACGAGGGATGAGACGTCTGACCATCATGTCTTTGCTTCCATTCGGCATCCTTTTTCGTCACCGTGGGTCCCACCTCTTCCGTTGCGGCTCTTTTCTCCATGCAGTATGGGCGCATAAGCTATATTATATACATAGGTGAATTTTGTCTAGCAGTTAGCTTTCGCCTACTTTAATTATGTAATGTGTTGTTGGTCAGGTTAAAAAATAAAAATCAAATGATTGCAATAGTAACCTGCCTATCAGCAAGAACTAAAAATGATATAAATGTTTAATAGTTTTTAATTGCAATATCATATAGAAATGACATCAACATTTAATAGTTTTCTTGTTGTAAAATGATGGTAACATTTAATAATTTTTTTATTCCAATACAATACAAAAAGGTTATTGTGCCGATAGTATGCATTTTCATTAATTTTTCTTATGCTTTATAGTTATGATTATACATATTTTTCAATGGCAAGGTTTAGAAGAACTCTAGTCTAGACAACAAATGTTTGAAACAAGTATTAGTTTTTGTTCAACAACTTTTTTTTTTTTTTTTGATGACATTTCATTTCAATTTTCTTTATTTTTTATTTTTGTTGCATTGCAATGTGTTTTATCCATTACAAATTTGTTTGGTAAAAAATTTAACCTAAATTTTGATATTTTACTAATTAAACTCAAAATTGATGGTTATTGCATAATCCCAAAAATGAAATTAGATATTTAGTAGTGATAAATAAATATGAAGGCACCAATAAATAAATGAATACATAAACAAGAATATTTCAGCTCAAATGGATCAATAAATGAAAAAGGCATTGATGGTGAGCACTTCCAACTAAGGAGGGACCTGCCCAAATTTTCATTGAATATATTATTTATTATTATATTTTAAATTAGTATTAATAGAAATCCAGATTCACATTTTACTATAATATGTCTTTTATGTATTTATAAAAATTCATTGTTTTTATTGAAATAAGAATATCAATATGGAGTGTACTATAATCTTTAAATTTTTTAATATCTTTAAATTATTTATATGTATGTTTTCATACAAATTTTTTCAAAGTGATTTCATTTGATCTTGATGTAAATGATGTAAAATTGACTATATTGATAAATAAAATTAGAGTATCTGGATTGGAGAAGAAAAGGTTGCCACATATATAGCTTTGATTGAACTTTTTTTAATAGGCTATTATTATATGAACTTTCTTGATCTCAAAAATGTGTTATAATCAAGTTAAGTGTAACAAGTTTATTGTAATAAAGTTAAAATATTTTATTTGTATGCCAACCAAAAAATATTTAATTCCCTTGAATATTCCCTATTTATTATTTTATTGGTTGGTTGTTATGATTAGATGCTGCATATTTTTTTTCTAACATGACTATGAATGCAACATGGGTTGTGTATTCCTATGAAATTACTTTACTCAAGTATGGATTGTATGTGTCATTCATATTATATATATTTTTATTTTTATGGGAACAAAAATTTATGGGTGATGGATCTAAGCTTTGCCTAAATTCATTCCAATACATGCTTTATTTGAAGGGTGTTTATAAAATGTTCATCAATTGAGAAAATAAAATATTATATTAGGACACCTTCTTACATAACCCCACCGTTATGGAAGTAAGATACTTGATTCTCATGATGAATGTTTTTCTTCTATTTTTATTTATTCCTTTTTTTTAGATATAACCCAAAATATAAATTGTATTTAATTTTTCATCATTTGTACATGAGATTGGAAAACGACTTAAGAATATTGATTAATATGCCTAGTCTAGGTGAGTTTCACATGGTACAAAATTTGCATGTAATTTAGGGTTTTGTGATTCATATGTAGGGTGATCCCACAATAGTGGTTTACAACTTTTGGTCAAACTGGACACTAAAATAATTTTTTCTAACTAAATCTTCACTTTCGGGCACCTATAGAAGCTAAGCCATGAGGAATTTGAAGATGATGCAAACTAGTGATTTGTGACATTTTATCTGTAGATTCTAAATATATTTTTTTCAATTTTTTTGGAATCAGATTGTACTTCTTTTTCCATCTCCTTCGAAAACTAGTTTTTTCAACAAACATCATTTTTAAGGAGTGACGCTCATCGTATACAACATAAATTTTTTTCCATGAAGGTTAAAATTCTAATTATTTCAAATTTAGATTTGTAACTCTAATATCTAGTGCTTCCAATTGGTCTCATAGTTTTTTATTAAATATTTTTTCCTTAATCAAGTTTTGAAGTCAAACCAATTACAATTTAGACATAGGCGGCCCGTATACAACATAACTTTTTTTTATATATCGAATTCTTTATTTTTTTGTTGGATCAAGGACTTCAATATCTGGTGCACTCATTTTTTTTTGATAATCTGCTATTTTCCACATGCGCAAAACAAAGAGTTTGATTTTCGGTAAAAAACCTATGTTTAATAAAACTAAAAAAACAAATGTACATAATAAAACCAAAACATATTAAAATTATATTCGTTGGATAGCTCGTTCCAAGGACTACCACCATCTAGTTGGGTTTGTGAAGTCTCCTCCATTTTCATCCTCAACCCAAGCTTCGAAGCGCAAAATTCTGGACTTTTTTGGTGGCTGAGGGGGAGATGGAGGGGAAAGGGGGGTTTGCTCGAACTAGGATTCATTCGAACCCTCTTTCAAAACATGTTTTCTTTGTGTTTTTTGGCAAGAATGGTGGGACCTTGTATTTAACTAGTTCGCTCAAACCAGGGTTCATTCAAACCTTTTTTGGTTCACTTGAACATTTGGATTCATTCGAACCCCAAAATCCAAATGTTTTTGCATGGGGTCATTTTTTGCAAGTTTTCCTTCCTCACTCGAATTGTAAACCACTTTTGTGGGTTTACCCTGTAGTGTGTCAAAAAATTATCATCTTAAATTAATATAATATTCCATAATGCACATTTCTATTTTAAAGGTTGATTTGATTTATTAGTTAGTTTATTAACATTTAATTTAAAAAATATGAGGAAAAGAGATTTTTTTTACTAATATGCATGATGGCTATCCATTTGGTGATAAACTAATTGGTAGTTTAATCTCTAGAGCCAGTTTGATCAATAAATAATTAGTTGTATGTGTTGAAATGTGTCTTATTTGAAAGGATACATTGGTTAGTCATAGCTTAGACATCTATAAGTAAAGACCTACATTATCTTTTTATATGCAACTCTCTATCTAAAGGACCCAAACATTCTTTTTGTGCTTTGGTATAATATGTAATAAATCAAGTGTGATAAATTTGAAATAGAAATGCATGTCTCCCATGAATGTGATTTTTATCACTCTACCATATTTCAAAATGAAGGTTTGGAATCATAAACCACTTTTTGGCATATGGAGGCCACTCAAATCAACATTTTTAGTCAATTTTTTATTTTCTATCAATTATAGAAAGTAAATCGTTAATAATTTGAAGACAATATAAACTAACAATTCGTATATATTCTAAATAGATATTAAAATAATCAAAAATAGTTTAGCTTTTTTTTAATTATTTGTTAGTAATTTTTTATTATACTTTAAATTATTTTTTATGAGTAACATTTTTCATAATGCATAAATTAAGCTAGAAATAAGACCAATTCATAATTTCTTAAGCATAGATCTTTAATACTAATGTTCACCTAGGCATGCATGCTATTTAAAAAACTATTGCATGTTTTATTTAGCATTATTTTTTAATTCTAATTATAACTTAGACACATATTTTACCATAATGCATAATGTTTTTGTATATACTTAAATTTGAAACAAAGACATCAATATAGAGTGTGGTTATTTTTAAAATTTTCTATTTTTCTATTTTCCTATGTGTGTCAAACATACCTGATACCATGCTTGGTGAAAAAAGTATTTTTAATAGAAAGAAAAAATAAACTAATTAAATACAATATATTATAAATTATACTTTTTGGAAAGCTTAATCTAATTTTTATTTTTTTAAAAAGTCTTGTGTCATGTTTGCTTTCTTTTACTATATAAAATATGGCTTGAATCAACAATTTTATCTAATAGAAGGTGAACATGTGGAACAAGTTCTGGAACTTGGTGCCATTTAGACACCTCGAATTGAAGAGTCTTCTATGAAGGACCTTTGATCAAGGTTCCTTCATTAAAATGTGATCTTCAATCAAAGGTTCTTCATTATAAGGTCACCTTCAAAAATAACGCATAAAAAGGTTTAAATGTACATAAAAAAAAAATGTTTGATTGAATGTACCTTTAATATAAGGGAATTTACCTCCACTCAAATGTCTACCTTCAATTGAAGGTTAGTGATATGAAGAGTGGATAGGAACTTTAAATGAAGGATCTTCTAATAAAGAAAAAAAATCATTTGAAGGTGTTCCAAATTCACCCTTCCAAAAAATTGTTTTTAAATAGCCTACAAGTGGAATAGGGCTTTATGATTCCATCTGAAATGAATATAAAAAATATAGGGATGGTCTCAATAAAGTAATCAAATATATCATTAGAATAGCATTTTCCAACCCTTGAAAAACAACCCACAAAAATTTCTCGTTCCTACTAAATGGATAAGATAGATTTATTAAGGAATTATATTTTTTATTCTAATTTTCAAATTTATGTCGATGATTGGTTTGGTGGATAACCCATTATGGTTTCAAACTCTATTGATAATTAGAGACTAGAATATGAGAGAATTGTGCAAACTCAATTATTTTTTGGCCACAACCTAGATTAGCAAAAAATATTATTAGATGTAGAATTAAATAAAATATATAGAATGGTATTTTTATATAGAGCTTACAAATTATTAAAATAATTATTATTTTAATGAAAAAGAGGATATTGAAGAATTTTGTTCAAAATTATACTTTATGGGGTGGCTAAAAAATTTGAGATGGATGGTGTAATTATTTATGGTAACAAATTTCTTTCTACTTTCAACATGAGTATTGTGGTTGTTTATTTTGAACCAAGAGTTTGAAGGTTTCTGTCCATAAATTGTAAGTGGAATTTGAGAGAATGGTATGAATAATGAAATCAAGGTATGCACTCCATACAATTTTTATCTACTCACAATTTTAACATTACTTAGGTTAGATTTTTTAGATTTATAGGAACCAATAGGAATATTATCTTTGTTAGAGAAGAATCATGATATTTAGTGAAAGGAAAAAGCCTATTAATAGATATAATACAATTATCCATAAATAAAAATATGTTGAAATATGGTGTAAATAATATCTTTTAATCTTATCATTTATTCATAACATTCTTTGATATCAAATTTGATACGCTTACCTAAATATCTACAAGATAAACCAACAATTATTTGATGAATAGTGACTAAATTCAAAAGAGCAAAAATATAATTATTAATAATAATTGTATAAATGGTTGTGGTAAAAAATTTAATATGATAAGCTATTCTAATATTCCCTCTTTATTACATTGTTGTTGCAAGTTTACGCCTCAAACCTCAAAATTTCACCTAGCCAAGAGACCCGCACCTTAAGGTTTACAGAACACAAATAGAACAAAACATGTTGATTACATAAAAAAAATAAAAATTCTTGAGAATATTTTTCTTTAAAGAAATAAATATTGAATTAGGTGGAACTCCATCAAGTTTTCTCATAGCCCTCGAAAAGGTGTAGCTCTTGAGCTAAATTTTTGAGTTCCTAGATCACCACTTCCTCAAAATCCTGAATCATAGATCCTCCAAATTATTAGATAGCAATACATTGTTCCATCAAGTTGTCTCATAACCCTTGGAAGGGTATAATTCCCTAGATAAAAAATCTCAAACTATCTGGACAAAAATCCATATTGATTTCACCAAATCCCTTACCTATCTTCAAAACAACAAACTTCACGATATATGCATTCTTTAATTTTGTTAGCATCAACAAAGAAGAAAAAATAAAACACAAAAAATATGCTTCTCATGAAAAAGAACCAAATCAAAGAAAGAAGATAACTTGAAATGATAGAGATCCTCCATCCTCTGAGGCATCTTGCCTCTAATTGTGAAGGATCAAAGTATGAATGCATTCCTATTATCTTCAAAATAACAATCAATAACAAAAGAATCAGTTAGTGGATCCTCATCCTCAACACAAGCTAACTTAACTTCATTTGATTTATCTTTTATTTATCTTTTAAGAAAATCACTTGCTTGAATTCTACAAGAGCAAGTTGTGTGACCCTTTTTCTTATAGTAAAAACATCCAATTTCCCCTTTGTTTGCACTTGACCTTTTATTATTGTTTCATGAAGATAATGCAACATCATATTGAAAATTAACTTTCACATCTTCTGCATTTGTCTTCTTTTCTTTTGCTAAAACAACTAAAAATCATATCTTCCAAGGTTTGAGAGGTTATTTGACTGAGTGTAAAAATAACATTATTGTATTTTGAAGTCAAATTTTTTAACAAAAAGCTTTAGCATCATAATCATCTATTGGAAGCTTAAATTTTTCTAGTTACCTAATGAGAGACCTCAAATAACATGTGATTTGAAATACTAATTATATCTTCCATTTTGAACCTAAATAGTTGAAGTTTTAGGGAAAACTTTACGTTAATTGCTTTTGCTCCAAATCTTTTATTCAAATTATTCTATTTTTTTGCTGATGATTTATCTAAATCTATATGATGAAAATCAAAGTCTTGAAAAATGCAAGACCAATAATAGCCTTGAATTTATTATCTCTATTATGCCAATCCAATATCTTATTTTCCTATGTAGGTGATTTTTCCTTCGTGATTATTATTCCTCATACATTTTTATTCATTAATTGCATTTGCATTTTCATTTTCCAAATCTAAAAATTAAATGTAGAATATTTGTCTAAAAGAATCTCCATCTCACAAAATTACTCAAAAAAGAAACAATATGACCAAATTAATCTTTAGGAGTTTCAAATATGAGAGTGCCAACTATTTGATAAAGCGTACCTTAACTTTGGCTAACTCACATTCTATCCTTGTATCTGCAACTGCTATGCTTCCTATTGCCAAATTGGATGACGACACATTACTCCTTTATTTCTCATTACTGAGTGAGGTGATCCCCTCAACATAATGGAAACTAATCTCCTTGCAATCCATAGGTCGTGGCCAATAAAATAAGGGTCACAACCATCTAGATAACATGACCTCTTTTGGTCTTCTACCATGCATGCCTTCTAATGTATCTTCTCATATTTCATGGTGTCTCTTGGCCACAAAATACAACTTCTTTTACTCCACCGAGGTTTAAGAGTAGTAAGGCCCCGAGTGATGGAGACCCCGCTCAATCTCCTTGTTTAAAAGGGAAGAAATATAGTTAATAACCGAATAACTGGTTGTGGTAAACAATGTAATAGGATAAACTACACTAAGAGTATCAAGTCATTGTTTCCTAAAACATCTGATGTTTAAAGTATGTGATGGCTTATTCAAAACTTGTTACCTATACCTTTTTCTTTCTTGAATTTTTATTGAAACCAAAAATAAATAAGACTAAATGTATTTAGCCTCTATATATGAGAAAAATTATCTTTAATGATTTCACAATTTTTTTTAAATCATAAGAAATGTTAAAAAAAACAACAAATGTATGTGCTCATTAATAAAATAAATTATTCAATTATACTTATTATTGTTAGTAAACCGTGGTATTTAATTACAATATTAATGTCTAATGTCAAATCCCCAACATCTTGGAATGGGTACTTGGTTGCCCATGTGGGTGATTTAAGGATATTACTATTTTATTATTCTCATAATAACATAAATATTGACTGTAGTGACATTGAAGAGGGACGCAGAGTATGATGGTGGTAGTTATAATTTGACATGACCTCATTTACACCACTTTTCCAATCTCTGAGACTAGGGGGATTGAAGGACCTACATATGTTGGGTGGGATCCACAAATATTATGGAGAGAAAATGGGAGTATTAATTTTAAATATTTATTCCCTCTCTTCACATGGGTCAAAGATAGTTGAGAAGTTTTGTTTTCTATTCAAGGATGTATTAACTAGTCACATGGGGGCATTGTGTTTTCTCTATCCTATAGTTTTGGATGGCCATGGTTTTAGGAATCCAGTTGTGGTTTTCTCTCAAATCTTCTCTATAAACTGTATGTATTGGATAGAGGGTTCATGGACTATTACATATACATAAGTGCTATTAGTTATAAGAGGTGGAGGTTACCATTACATAGGCCCTGATATGAGGGAAACAAACTTAGAGTATTTTTGAGGGAGGAAAACCCTCCATATTCGGTAAATATGTTTGAAGAATACTACCAGTACACTTACTATTTTGTCTACCATCTACTTGGCGTAGATGCCCACACGTTCATGGAGATTTCACCGATGGTTTTAACGATTGATATACAGAGCCAAGATGCCTGACCTCTAGACTATGTTGAGTACTTGGCTGAGAAGCTTCATAATGAACTTATTGCCATCAAAAATAAGAAGAAAGGTTTTTAGGTTCAAACATTACTCATTGTTCATGCATCTTATTTTGTATGAAGGTCAGAGCATGGGGATGTGGGACGAGTGCTTGAGAATAAGGGATTGGGATGATGATGGTAACATTTGACTAGTACAAATATGGACCATCATCTGCGACAACTAGTGTGTGAGGTCACATTACTTGTATTTTTAAGAGTACTTTGTCGAGCCATTGTATAAAATGTTGGGTCACCCATGTGATTACAATTTATCACCTAAAATACAAAGTTTTTTGAGACCCAAGGACATTGATACAAGAGGTAGGGTCAATCACAACTGGGGAGATTGGTACGCCTACACTGATTTCACAAAAATAAGAACTTATGGATTTGAAGGAGCACCATTTCTATCGCCAACATGTCTAGACATAATTGCATATTTGGAGATTGTAAGGCAGTTAGCCTACTTTGACTTTATGCACCTCAAGAGTCATAATAAACAATCATTGATGCCTGGAACACTGAGTTTTGGAGATTTTATCGTAGTGTCTAAAAAAGGGCAACAAATTAATTGATAAAAACTAGAGCATTACAATTCAAGCCTAGAGGAAACACAAGGGAAAAATTCAACTCTAAACACTTTATTAATGATGTTAAACCAAGTAAAAAATTGGGAGGATATTTGCACATGCTCTTTGAAGGAGATGATCTAATAAGGAATATGGATGAATACCATGCTGCTAGAAGAAGGACCTTATCTAATAGAGTGATGATAGTGGAAGCCTAGAGGGCAAGTAACAATCCCTCCTACAGAGGTGCACTGCTAGAAATTGAGGACCTAATGGAAAGATTAGACACCCTCATTACAAATGATCTAGAATTGACCAGGGATGTTCCCCCTTGGGTATTCACACAGATGAGAAATGAAGGTATTGGAGAAACCCAGGTTGAAAATGAAGCTCCACTATGTCAACTCTCCCCCCAACCAACACCCCACATTAGTTTTTCTATTGATACATCCACTGAAGAACAAGAAGGAGGTGAGACTAAAGGAGAGGAAGTGCAAATAACTGAACCTATGATTGGGAATTATGATCCTCCAATAGAAAGAAGTGTGATTGCATTAGAGTCCCCAAATGATCTTTCAACTGATGTAAGATATAATTCCATTAAGAAATTCATCTTTGATAATGAATTCACCAAAAAATTTGAATTTAAAACATTCATCTATGAATATAAAGGCAAGGCTATCAGAGAAGAAATCAAAGGTGTTACACCTGAGAAAGAGGTAGAGGCCTTGAAGAAACTTCAAGAAGTAGATAGAGAACTGGAAGATATCACCCCGAAGAGAGGAAGTGCACTACTAAAGGAAGCAGGGTCATGTGTTACTTCCTGGATGGGATATGAGTTTGACTATTGTGTTTTGATAGCTTCAAAAGGAACCAAGATAAAAATATATAGCTGAGCATTGAGGGAGTGGACAAAGTGTACACTAGATCAGGGTATGACCCAAACAAATCAGCTTTGTTGATATGGGCCTTATATGGACCTAAAAAAAGACCTTTAGTTATTAATGATCCTACCAAGGAATTTGGTCACTTACTTGTGCAAAGAGTTGAGGATACTGATTATATGGAGAGTGCAGATGTAAATATCAATGTGGCCAAATTCACCAAATCCTAAATTGAAAGATTAGTGAAGAATAATAAGATGTACATGATCGAGAATGAGAAATTAATGCATGAAGTTGCTAGCTATAGAGAAAAAATGACATCCTCTTCATTTACATACTCTCCATGGTTGGAAGGTGATAAATAGGTGATAGAAGCTATGGATGAGACTAACTACTGGAAGCTCAGAGCTGAAAAATTCCAAAAGAAAGGTGATAAATTGGAAATTGAAATGAAGGTCATCAAATATAAAATAGTCTCAGATTTGAGAAGATGATTAGGAAAGCTGATAAAGTTTGGGCAATCCACAACAAAACACACATTTCTTATCAAGAACCCAAAAGGCTATGCCTTAGAATGATGGAAAAGAAAGAGGAAATGATAAACCAAAGAAAATATTGATCCACAAGTGTTTAAAGTTTATGATGAGTTAATGGAAATGCATGAAAAATATCGCACTATGTTAACTCAAGAACTCGTTGATTTCGATCAACCCCTGGACATGGCTATCCCTAATTTATTTGATGATGAGGGAAAGTTAAAAAAATAAAGTATTTAGAAAGATGAAATCATCGAGTATTTACTAGTAGCCCTTGACTTGGTGAACGATGAAGCAATGGTAATATAAAACACCCATGTGCAGTTGGGATAGATCTTTGCCTTAGAATTTGACATGAAGGATATAATTATCAATGCAAACACTCATGCCAAATAGGAATATATCGACCACCTTTCCAAAGTCAACCTGTTTATAACTTGAGCAACATAGGAGTCAAAAATATTATTGAAGTTGCTTGGTACTAGGTATATTATCATGGAGAGAGGGCCTTGAGCAGATATTCAGTTATCATGGGAGCCTCACGAAGATTAGCGGACTACAATATACTAATATGACTACCACAAACTTCATTGTTTATTTAATTTGTTTTCATATGTTTAAAGTATTAGTTATGTAAATGAAGGGATACGTCTCTACATGTAAATGGCCTGAAGCTTGTGTGCTTCCCATATATAAGGGAAACCAAGGCTGATTTTTGATAGATATAGGAATAGAGATAGATTATGGATATAAACATTATTTCTGTAGATATGTTACACATCATCTAGAAGACTTCTGATATGTACTGCACCATATTTTGAAGTAATATAATGGAAGTGAAAAATTAAACTGGTGGCTCAACTTTTGGTGTTCAATTATTCTGTTAATATTAATTATTATATTTTATTTGGTTGTACCTCTAGAGTGGTTTGTCTATGTTTTTGATAGAGGAAAAAATGGGTTTTACAAGGACCCGAAACCACAAAGTTTACAAGCCATATAAAAATAAACCATTAGAGTACCTATGGATATTTAAAATACCCCATCCTCCCTTCGGGTTATTTTGATGTTTTTCTTGGCTTTCGACCTCACCCGATAAATGAAAATAGCATTTGGCTCCACCTTTTGGCATTCTCACACCGAGCCGCCACGTGTCACTAAATCACTTACCGAAGGAAAGCCTCCCTTCTCTCTTGGGTCCCGACTGTCGGCCATGTATCCTTCACCCCCGTGCACTCTGCTAGGCCCCTCAAACCACCCTGAACAACAAGGAAGTTGTCACATGTCTCTTCGTCACAAACTCTCATCAAGAGATGGGGAAGATGATTTTTTGGGTTGTGAAATGCCATCACATACCCCTCAGCATGATTAAATAAAAGAAAGGAGTGACACAAATGTCTGGCTGCCATATTACACCACATGTTATGCCAGTTTTCACTCTAGGCAACACTTGTTTACACAGGAAAAAGCAGTACCACTACCATCATTTGCAGAGGATGCACCTGACTAGCCAATGACTAGGTTCATGATCGAGAATCTTCTTGTTGCAACAACCATGATGAATCATTGCTGCAAGCATTATGGTTCATGATGGGGAATTGTTTTCAGTTACAGGCTTCCAAGGTGGTAGATACTCTTGGCTATATATACTACTTCTCCCGAAAGGAGAAAGGATCTCAGTTCAAAGAAGGAATTCTTTAAGCAGGGAAAGCCAAATGCTATGTGTTAGTTTGAAATATCTGTAGAAGAATTTAGGAGACACCAGGCCTCTGTTTTATTAGATATCTATAAAGACTCATAGACCGTGCCCTTGTAATTTGGCCTTTTTGTTTCTTAACTATTGATAACATTATACTATGTTGTTTCTGAATAGTTTATTTGCAACTTCAATGATTTGAATAGAATGCTGATTTGGAACCATGTATTTGACTCTTTCTGTTCAGTGAAACTCTGTGCAAATGATTTTATGTTATGAAATAAATAATTCAAGTTTTTTTCTTTGATAGTTGTCATTTCAAACATAGCAGATTGCTTCATAGGCCCTTAAATCATATCTATGAGATAGGTCTATCGTGCCTTAAATCTAAATCTTGGTGTACCGCCCTAGTTAGATCTTTTATTTTTATATCTGCTTCCTTTTCCCATTCAAAACCCCAATTACAGAAGAAGCCAACTTCTTTAAAATTTGGAGGTCACTTAGTTTGGCCAATAGGTCCCCCCTAAAACCGAGTTTCCCATAGGAGGCTATTACCTTGCCATTTTTTGGCATCAACAATTTTTTCTTTTTTGGCATGCCCAGTGGGACAACTATGAAGGATATGCTTAAGCCTTAAGCAAAGTACATGAGCCATTGAATTGCCACAAGATACCAAATAGTGAACAACCCTAGTTTGTTGGTATCTCCATTAGGGTCAATACCAACTAGAACCCATTACAGAAACATCCTGAAACCTCCACCAGCTATGTTACTTATCACCAACCAAAATTATGTGGGTTGGGATGCCAAAAGTCCTCTTATTGCCCCAGTAGTACCTACCATTTGGGCCCCCATTTCGGTCTCTGCCCTCAATTCTATTCCTAAGTTTATTGGAGATGGATTAAGAACACCATCCAAACATCTCCAAGATGTTGCAGATGTGTGTTTGGTCCATGGAGTAACAGATGAAAACATAGCGCTAAGGTTGCTCGCAACCTCTTTTGGAGGGAAAGCATTAGATTGGTACTACACTATGCCGACTAACTCTATCAGTTCATGGGATCAGCTCAGAGACCCTTTCTTTGAAATATTCTCGAATGATGGTGATAGATCTTCTTAGTATCACCAGCTAGAGACCATCAAGCGGGCCCCTATGAGGCCTTGATGGACTTCAACGCATGGTTCCACATAACTTGGCGAAGAGTTCAGGCTTCAATTCATCCGCTGCCTAACTTAGCATTCATGTTTTACTTGAAGTCCATCAACACCGACATTTCCATGATGATTCAATCAGTCGGTGGAACCACGCTACCAGATGCATATAGTATTGCAATTAAAGAAGAAAACAATCTAATCGACGCTGAGAAGTTGCTGCCTTGGCCCACTATGCCTATAGTCCCCGAGATGCTAGCTTCCGCCCAGGTAATGCTACCTACTGTGTCAGTTGCTTCCTCACAATCTATGTACATGTATGCAAGCACACCTCAGAGCACCTTACCTAGTCCCTCAAAGGATGAAACAAGCAACATAAAGGAAATGTTGTGAGCTATGGCTAATGAGATAACTATTATCAAGCGCAACTAGGCCGCTCTTCTGAAGCTAGCCTATTAGAATTATCAAGGTGGAAAGCCTTCTTACCAAAAAAATCAATTCCAAGGAAGTACTTGCACAAGTCCTCAGGCGTCAATAGCAAGTCAAATAGTGTCAGTACCTACTCCGTTACCAAATACCAACCTAGGCTCAAACAAAGAATTGATTGCGGGATAAAACAATTTGATGATGATGGAAACCCCTGGTATTTTCCTTGCAACGACTCACATTTGCCCTGAAATTGCCCACGCGACAATCTACAACAAAAGATAGCAACACAATGCAACCAAGGTGTAGCTTCGGAGCATGGAGATTATGCATACACCTCCCCACAAATAGAAAATGTGGTATTCACTGCTTAGATACAAGGAATGTCCCTAGAACAGGAAATTGACATAGCTCCTGACCACGCCCTTTTATCATGGATGGAAGGAGAAGAAGTGGTGTTCACATTCAAAGCAACCACTTCTGAAGCTCTACATATACAGCCCAACAAAAACACCCACCCCAAAGGTAACTCCATGGATGAAGCAGTCATCCCACAATTAGTCAATCCGCAGCCGAAAAGCACCTCTGACTATGAATCTAGTACTTATGTAGTGGCACCATCATACCCACCAACAAATGAAATTATAACAAGGGCTAGAAGGAAAAAACATCCAAGGCCACCACAGTTTGATGTAGTGGAACAATTGAAAAAATCATCCACTAACGTTTCCCTATGGGAAATCTTAGCCATTCCGGAGCAAAAGAAATTGCTATAGAAGGCTCTCCAAGAAGAAACGATCACATAACCAAAAGAGAAACCACTACAAGAGGAAGCTATTAGTCAGTCACCTCCAGCCAAATTTCTCACAAATACCACAGAAGAAACCTCTACTGAAGATCAAGAAGAGAAATCGACATTCAAAATTGACAAAGGTGAACCAAAGCTGAAGCCATTTTACTTGACCCTTGTTGTAGGTAAGAAATTACTACATAAATCCATGATTGACTCCGGCGCCAACACCACGGTCATGCCTAGGCAGATAGATGAAGCCCTAGGACTGACCTATGAACCATTGAAGAAAGGAGTCATGTAGTTAGATGGGAATATGGTCAATATTGTGGGAATCATTAAAAACCTCCCGTTAACCCTGTTTGCTTGCCCAACTATCATAGTCAAGCAGGATACGGTGATCATTGATATTCCCCTAGCAATATTTGATCTATGCCTATCTAGTGAATTCACTGCTAAATTAGGTGGATACCTTTCTTTATATTGGTCACACTTGATTATAAGGACCAAGCATGGGGCCAAAATGAAGCTAGTATCCAAATCTCTCAATTCAAAACATGTTGTAGATGAAGCTATGAAAATCTTTAAGTCCACCCACACTTCTATCACCAAGGAGGAAATGTATTGCACTGAACTTCTTGAGGATGAAGAAATTACAGGAGATCGGACCTATCAAGAGGATGTCCTCCTGAGCGAATTTATTGATAAAGACCCTTTCGACAATTATCATGCCATTGGACTGGAAAATTTTGTCATTTATGAGGAAGATCAAGCTATTTCAAAGGTGATACAAAAACCCGAAGGAAGTTCGACAACTGAGCTGCATTCACCACACTTCAAGGATGCAAAATGGAAGAGTAGTGTAAAAACCAAAGAAGACTCGACCTCCCCGAGAGGCAAGGAGGTAATCAAACCTTTCCGATCTCGATTGTCTTGTTCTAGTGACGAGATGGAAGATAAAACCTTCATAATAAGTTTGGGCTCAGTAAAGCAACAATGCATGGATTTTTTCAAAGTTCCCAAACTAATTCGAAATCAAGCCCTGGATATCGAGCCTACAAGGGTTGTTTGTGTGGGATCATCTGGAGAAAAGGTCTGGGACCTAGTTAAGATCTTTGGAACTTGCAATATCCAAGTTGTCCCTTAGGAACAAAATGATGACATGAAAGATATGGCTGAAGTTGGATCCCAATCTAAACTAGCACCCGACCCAATGCAAGGCCAATGCTCCAAGGACTTAACATTTCAGCTCATGGATAAAGATGATGGGCAGTACTGGAAAGTACTCAACAACAATGGACCTATCACCCAGATTAGTTTGCAGTTGGAAGAAGCTACCAACCAAAAGGAGGGAAAGAGTTTCCACAAGTGACGATGAGCAAGACATCCTACAAGGATTCCATGAACTTCCAAAATATTTGACCACTCCCAAGGGTTCCCCTTTATTCAATACTAGAAATAATAAGAGGAAGAACTCAGCAAGAGAAGATAATTGTACATATGGTCAAAACAGAAAGGTAAACAATTTCCGAGTCTGAAAAGGCGTCCTATGTCAAGAAAAGGAGAAGTGCATACATCTTATAAAGGAAAGTGATTGGTTGTCTATCTGGTCATGTGAGAAGCTTAGAGGACATGATTCCGACATCATCCAACCCGTAATAACAATAGAGAAAGGGACCAAATCAGCACGCCAAATAAAAGGGCTAGTAGGTCCAAATATTGAGGCACTGATAAATCAAAAAAGGTCGGCGAGGTTAATATCGACCGAAGATACCTTCTGGCCGAACCTAATGGGGTGATCGATCACTTTCCAGCATAAAAGAAAGATGAAGGAATTTACCTATGTGCCAATCTCCACAAACAGAAGCAAGCACCAACAAGGAATTATCACCCACCACCCTCTATGGAACTAATCTCATAGAGCATAGCAGGTATAAGCATGTGTCCCTATTTAATGACCATTTGGACCAACAGTTGGAGGATAAAGGTCTGATATTCATATCCAGTCAACATAAATCAAGAACTAATAAGCATAAGGAATCCATTCACAATAATCCGAAACAAAGAGAGACAAGGCTTTCAGAGAAGGAAAATCATCAAGGGTTCGCCATTAAGGCAATTCACTTTAAAATTCTAAAAAACTCATGCAGGTAGTCCTACCATGTAAATATGTAATTATGTGTGTTTTATTTTTTCTCGATCGGTCTTCCTAATCAGTAACACAACAACTAAAATTCCACAATGCAACACAAAATGCCCAAAGTGATAAGAATCATGCAACAAGTTAGAGATATTAAATATAAGCTTAGCCTTCATTATATTTATATACTTCAACAAAATTACAACAAAAAAATGGCTCAAAAGCCACACGTTCAAAGGAGTATATACTTATATATATGATATGAAGCCTTTCTTAGGCTATATACAAAAGTATTAAACAACTTTCAGTCTTAAGGGAGTAAGAAAGAGAAGAGTTTCAGTCTTCAACAAGAGATATGGCATCAACAACTCCATCCAAAGAAGTATCGAAAGGTGGTGTCAAGAACAGCAGGCTCCTGAAATCAGTATACCAGTCAATGTTGGAAAATGGCACCACGTTATAAATCTGAAGCAAAAAATAACAGGCATGGGTGGATTTTTGATGATGAACCTCTTGTGACTGAAGGTAAAAGCCACTCAAAATTAGTAACCATGGGACAACTGCATCCTCTTCAATGAACCAACAAAGGTGTCTTGTAGCTGGTATCCGGCCAAATGCAGCATGCGGCAACACCTCTCTGAGGCCATTCAGGTACTTCTTCGGGAACACTGCTGTCACCAACTGAATGATAAGCATCTTGGGAACTTGGATGTCGAGTAGTGATGCCACAAAGTGAGAACTCACCTCAGTGTTCACCCTATATTTTTCCTCATATTCAAGACAGTCATGACCAATGACCCATTTCATAGCTATAATGACCAAGGAATGTTTATTCTTTGTCATTCATTTTAAACACCTAGTCGAAACCTCCCCCAGAAAATCCATTTGAGGTTTGTGGGAGGTGAGCCTAATTGGGGTGTCCATGGCATCAGAAGTTATATGACTGTCAGAATAAAAAGCCGAAGCAAGATGCCTACACTCAAAATCTATAAAAATACTATGTGAACTCCAATTACTACTTGCTAAGCCAATTGCCTAATGTTGATCCTACTAAAATTGCTAAGTTAATCTCTCGATTGACTAGACGCCTATTTATAGAAGCAATAGGGATAAGCATGGTATTTGGCATACCATAAGCATGAGGTTAGGCAAGACTACATTGAAAACTACACCAAGGCTCACTTGAAGTTTGCACCAAGTTGTGATTGTACATATTATTTGATGTAGGTAAGCTAATTAATTAGCACAAGCTATTGGTAGCATTCGACAGTAGCCCTTTTTGGCTAGATAGTGAGGTGTCATCCTTCTAGGTGCTACTCAAAGCCCGATAAAAGATGTAGATCTAAGTGATGGTTATCGCATACTTTTTCATAATAATTTCATCTAGGGTATTAATTTCCACAACATATGACACCTGACATGCTTTCAAATCGTCGACCCAATTTCTAGGGAAAAATCGCGTAAAAAATTGCAAGTACTTCAGGTCATCATAAAGCCTTGTCATTTCAAAAAGAAAGAGGCTTACTTCACATGAACTCAAAGGTCAGTGGTACATGCTGAATTTAATGTAGGAAAAAGAAACAGTCATTTGCCACTCAGAGGAGGACGAAAAGTTAAAATGTTGCATGCAACTATTCAAAAGAAAAGAAAATTGTAAAGGAAAACTACAAGAGCTGTGCAGGTTTTTTTCAAGGTATAGAGTCACTAATAAATGCTAAGAAAAGCACCTTAGAGCTTGGCTGACACAATAATCAACACACCGATGGTAAATATCTTCGAGCAACATTAGTTCTATGCTATGCCGATAATCCTCGAAAAACCAGAATGGCCCCACACATGGTTGACTAAGAAGGGTACACTCAGAGATGCTAATCTGATAAAAGAGGAATGGGATAATATCTATGATCCCATCATCAGGACTTCCCCTAAGGGTTTGAGGGAGGCTGCTTTTGCAAGGATGAAGAAATCGCAAGAACACCATTTATCAATCAAGCAATGTCAAAGTAGGCTTCCTCAATATATGGTTCCCTATGTAGCCCACTACACAAAAATGATCTAGGAAAGTGTCTGATGAGTCAATGCGGTGAATAGTGCCATTGAAGGTCACAAATTGAGGGTAGTGCTAACTGCGGATGCTCTTAGGCACATGTTATGTATTCCTGAGGTTGGCACCAGAGAGCGGTTGATGAAGCATTTTAGCCAGAGGAAAGGTTCTAAATACTAAGGAATCCAAATCATTATAACGATTATAGGAAACCATATATGAAGGAGCCTTCTCTATGATATCTTTTGTGTGCGGTTTTGATAATGATGAGATCGTGTTTGAAGTTCATTTGGGCCTTGGTTTCCAACTCAAGAGACAGAAGGAACCTTTCTGGTATGACTTCACATAAATGATTATTAGGGACATGAAGAAAAAAATAGGTGAGTTCTAAACTATGGGTAAATTTAGATATCCATCTCTCCTTGCCTATATGTTTCTACATCAAAACCCCGATTTCTTCGGGGAAAAAATAGAATTATCAATATTTGATGAGAAGAAGCATCAGAAACCAGCTTCGGTGTGGACTCCCATCCATTGTTCTACTTACGACTATTATGCATTTTTGGAGAAATTCCTAGATCCAATTTTGCACGACTTGGGTGAGGATGGTGATTATTATCGCCTATCAGGTGATCAAACCAGTTGGATGTGGTCCCTGTTCCCAAAGTGCGACTAGTTCCTCGACAAAGATTTCACATGTGTCTGAGTGTGCGGTTTTTGCAAAGAGCCGATTTGACTTCCCGCATCCCCCACTGATCGGGTATTGGCCCTTGAACTCTTCTGACAGATGACTGTTATGGAGTGGATTTTTTGCTTCGACATGAAGAAGAAAAAGAAAACATTCTTCGATTGCCCAATGAGCTTCAAAACGGTGATAATGGTAAAGAGGAGGTTGACAAAGCTCTTGGAGGCTAAATTGGAACACCTTGGGTTGGTTTTTATCTGCAACAAATGGGACTACAACTTTGAGAACGATCTAGGTGACACATCTATCAAGGTAAAGCATAGTCCTCGGTCATACTGGGAGGCACAAAGAAATCCAGTTGAAGATGACAACAAATTCTGGATGGACTTGGCACTCATGCCAACGGATAATTAGAGGCCGCCATGGCTTCACTTCTACCTCATCAAAGGGAAGGTTGATGAAAATAGCCATATAGGTAGTACCCTCTGAGGCCGCCTCGTAAAAGAGAATTGGAAGCCAGAAAGGATAAATGATTTCTGGATCTACCGATAGGAGACTAGGAACCCCGACGTCCCCTTCTAGGATCCATTAATTTTTGATGCCGATGACCAATTTGATTCCCTCTAGGATGAGAATCATCCATGCTTTGATGCAAGTGATGTAGAGGCACCTGACCCTGAAGATTCCCCACCACGTTCTAATAAGGGAAAGCTCAAATAGAAGGCGGTGGTGCAACCTAGCACTGTGATAAGGAGGAGTGTGTGGATGAAGAATTCATGATCGAGGTCCTCATAGTCTTGACCGATAGTAGTAGTGGCTACCATTAGGGAAATGCAGCAACCAACAAAGGTGGTAGATGTGGAGAAATCTCTATCGAATGAAGGACAACACACTGATGCCGATATCGTTGGTAGTTCGCAGGAGGCTATGGTCGACCAAGGGTTGGAAAAAGAGTTAGCCTCTTAGGTCTCATTCTCTTCCCCTCTCCTTGGCTCATAGTCTTTTCTTCTCCTTCGGTCCCTACAACACCTATCAATCTTGGTATAGGACTATCTTTCTTTGTCCCCTTTGTAATGGCTACGAGAGGTCCTCTCCAATTCTCTCATATCGGACGAATGAATTTCACTCCCCCTCGAGTTGCCCTGTCACTAGTCGGAACCCCTTTTGTCACCCCATATGTCTCCTCATCTACACCCATACCAACTAACCCAGTGGTCTCTGAAGCTACCATCCCTACTGCATCATCAGAGTCGGCTCTGACCCAACCTTCACAAACATCAAAGCTCATAATATCTCTCTCATCCCCACCATTATCCATGAGCCCCTCCACAACGGTATCACTTGGGATGTGGAATATTCCTCCTTTCTCTCCACAAATGGTAGCCCTTCCAAAGAAGAAAACATCTAAGGTCACCCACCTCTCTTTTCCTTTTGTTGTCCCTCTTGGTGTTCCCTTTGCAAGTGAATGAATTAGATCACTGGATCAATTATTCTCCCAGAGTGACATAACGAGACAAGCTCGAGATCTCTGACTTCAGAAGCGACAAGAAAAAGATGCCAAGAGACCAGCAAAGCCCAGGGTCCATACAAATTATAACGAGGCTCAACAATCATTGCATTTCATAACCTTGCATCCAAATGTTGTTAAACCATAGGGAGAAATGCAACCCTATGAGTATAACATCCATGCCATCAGACTAGAATTAAGTGTTGCCCGGCTACAAGATAAAGTTGAAATCCTGGAGGAGACACAACGGGTGGTGACTACTGACTTCCTTGAGTTTGGTCGCAAATTAAAAAGGTGGAGGATGAGCTCAAAGATGTCAAGGCAAGGCTGGATATTGTGTTGACTAAAGAAAAGGTGTAGGAGGCCGAAAAGGTGTGCATCACACAAAATATGCAAGCTAAATAGGCTAGCCTGCAAAGAGAGCTCAAGAAATTCCAAACCCAGGAATCAGGTTGGATAGCCAAGCTGCAACAAAAGAACCAATAATTATTTGATAAACTGGCTCGGTCAGAGGAGGAGGTGCAAAAAAATATCAGAGAGTTAAAATAGTTGAATGACCATCTTAAGTAGACAGTACGGGAAAAGGAGGCAAACCAAGTGAGCACATAGGCTCAACTCCAAGAAGATCTCAGGAAGTTCAAGCTTACCTTGGATCAAGAGTCTGCAATCCAGGACCAAGCTGAAGAAAGGTGGTTGGCCACATAAAATGACCTAAAGGAAAAGCTCACCTCTTCCATAGAACAAATTGAGGGGTTAACACAGGAAATTGGGATGAAGGATGCTAAGATTAACTAGTTGTAGAAAATTTCCCAAACTCCTGCTCCACAATCAGACCTCTGCTCGGTAGCCCAACAACTGTATGCTCCCTACTGGGAAAGGGTCAAGGCCTTGTGCCCTACCCTATAGCCTGCACTCTGATTCATGGTAGAAGCTACAAATTTGTGTAAAGAGGTTCACGACATGATGGAACGATTCCCACAATTCATAGAGGAAAAGGTTCCCGAAGCAAAGAGGCTATTGGAAAAGCTATGTACAACTCCGAGTGAAGATTTGGAATGAGTAGGGATCAAGGATTGGAGGACAAATGCTGAGGTTGAAAGAAGATTTATCCGCTGCCAGGAGGTCACTCTCCATGCTCAAAAATGTTTGATTACATTGGGTTGGACTATGGATGACGTTCGGGTAAGGCTTTCGAAACTAGCCCAAATGGGTTTACCCTCTCCTTTTCTTCCGAATGAATCTATGGCTACTACAGAATGGATTGTGACCAAAATTAAGAAGAGGAAGCAGGACTTATCAATTTTTTAGAACTTCAGCTAGCCTCCTATCACCAAGGAAATTGAAGGTTTGATCAGTCAGATCACGTAACTAATTTTCTAGCTTGAGGACGAGTTAGGAAAATGTTTGGTCATATCCTACAAGGAGGTGATCGACCTACACGAGGCCCACGGGATCCTACACGCCATTTCGACACCTTCTGAGGCTGATTGGCTGCCCTTGTAGGGTGCGCTTTATGGACTATGACTCCAATGCCCAAATGAATAAAGCTCAGGTCTTTGAAACTAGAATATTTTGGATTCACCATTCCGCAGGCGAAACATCCCTAGTAGTCACCAAAAGTTGTGGATATTTAAATTAACCCATGCTCCCTTTGGGTTATTTTGATGTTTTTCTTGGCTTTCGACCTCGCTCGATAAATGAAAATAGCAACTGGCTCCGCCTTTCGACATTCTTGCACCAAGCCCTCACCTGTCACTAAATCACTTACCAGAGGAAAGCCTCCCTTCTCTTCTCTCTTGGGTCCCGACTGTCGACCACGTATCCTTCACCCTCGTGCACTTTGTTGGGCCCCTCAAACTATCCCGAACAACAAGGAAGCTGCTACATGTCTCTTCATCACAAACTCTCATCAAGAGATGGGGAAGCTGATTTTCGGGTTGCGAAATGCCGCCACACACCCCTCATGATGATTAAATAAAAGAAAGGAGTGACGCAAATGTTTGGCTGCCATATTATGCCAGTTTTCACTCTAGGTGATAATTGTTTACACAGGATGGAGTGGGACCACTACCATCATTTGCAGAGGATGCACTTGACCAACGAGCGACTAGGTTCATGATCGGGAATCTTCTAGTTGCAACGACTGAGATGAATCATTGTTGCAAGCATTATGATTCATGATGGGGAATCATTTTCAGTTACAGTCTTCCAAAGCGGTGGATAATCTTGGCTGTATATACTACTTCTCTCGAAGGAGAAAGGATCTCGGTTTGAAGAAGGAATTCTTTAAGCAGGGAAACGAAAATGCTATGTGCTAGTTCAGAATATCTGTAGAAGAATTTAGGAGACACCAGGCCTTTGTTTTGTTAGATATCTGTAAGGACTCACAGAATATGCCCTTGTAATGAGCCTTTCTATTTCTTAACTATTAATAACATTATACTGTGATGTTTCTGAATAGTTTATTTGCAACTTCAATGATTTGAATAGAATGCTGATTTGGAACCATGTCTTCGAATCTTTTTGTTCAGTGAAACTTTGTGCAAATGATTTTATGTTATGAAATAAATCATTCAGGTCTTTTTCTTTGATAGTTGTCATTTTGAATGTAGCAGATTACTTTGCGGGCCCTTAAACCATATCTATGAGATAGGTGTATCATGCCTTAAATCTAAATGTTGGCGTACTGCCCTAGTTAGATCTTTTATTTTTATATCTGCTTCCTTTTCCCATTCAAAACTCCAATTATAGAAAAAGCCAACTTCTTTAAAATCTAGAGGTCACTTAGTTTGGCGCAATAGGCCCCCCTTAAAATAGGTTCCCATAGGAGGTTGTTAACTTGCCATTTTTTGGCATCAACAATAGCCAAAGAAAGGAAGGTTGCAAAAAAAGAAAGAAGCAAAAAAGGACAACAACCAACAACCAAGGTCCAATAAAAAACCAACAAGAAGCCAACAACAAACACAGCCAAAACTAACCAAGATACTTTAGAGTCTCAGCAAATTCAGCTTCAAGGTTGCACATATCCTAGGTCACCTTCTTCAGGTCCTGAATCTCCCAAAGGTGAAGAATCCACCTTCTCTTCAGATTGGTTCTTGTTCTCTTCGAAGGGCCAAAATCCTCCTGCTTGCTTTTATTTTTGTCAACATCAAGATCCATAATCAGTGACACCTGCTGGGTGTTTTCCATTTTCTCCACCATAGCACTCGGGATTGTAGCACATTATGTTTCACAATTTCGT
This sequence comes from Sequoiadendron giganteum, assembly GCA_007115665.2. NCBI lineage: Eukaryota > Viridiplantae > Streptophyta > Pinopsida > Cupressales > Cupressaceae > Sequoiadendron > Sequoiadendron giganteum. Next base: position 58,786,010 of record CM021109.1, on the reverse strand, counting down.
GGTTGTGCTCCATGATGGTTTTCACAGTATCCCTGAGCTTGCCAATTTCCTTTTCTAGGTACTTGACCTTGTTCTCATTGTCCTTCATTTTGTCAGTGAGATCGATCGTTCTTTGAAAGAAATCAACCATCACCATCTTCTCCTCCACACTCCATAAAACCTCAATAGAGTTCTATGTAGCCAATTTATCTTCCATAACCTCCAGCTTACTAGCGACTGCCCTATTTTTTAAATTGATGTCCTTTATCTCATGAAAATCCCATTTCATGATTCTGAAATATTCAACCACACCATTTCTGGCAATAGCCAGTATATCATCAAGAAATTAAGTATATTAGTATATACTAGTGAGTGGTTTGTCTATGTTATTCAAATTAAGTATACCAATATATATTTAACTTCTCAAGACACATTTGCTACACTTGTGTGATTTCCTTGATTATTTTCTATGAGAAGGGAATTAGATTCCTTTTGAGAGATCATTTTTAATAGGTTCCTACCTAGGATTAAAGTCCTTTCAAACTGATTGTCTTAACTGGTTTCCTTCACATCAAAATTAAAATCCTTTCAAACTTCACAGTAAATTAAGGAGATATCACTAGGATTTGTAAGAGAGCCCAAATAACTGACAAAATTGCATGTTTATATAAGGTATAAACATCCAAAAGGGCCGAATAGTTAGAGTTAAGCTAAGAAAGATGATCCACATATATTACACCTCTTGACTCTATTTACCCCATAGGATTAGGCACTAGTCATATTCATTTCAAGAAATACACATAAACCTTGTTCATACATTTAACTCTCAAAACATTTATAGTAGGATTAGTTATTAGCCTCACATCTATTTCACTTAGACATGCCATTGTGAATAGATTTTCCAAGTCATATATTATTCCTATAACTTTTAAATTTTCCCCATCATTTAAATACACCTGACTAGGTCTAGTAGACCCTAAAGTGTAGGGGGTTCTCAAACACATCAAGTAACCCCATTTGTTAGCCAAAAATGTTACCATAGAGCTTGGAATCCTCTCAAGGTTTACAACCTGCAATTTTGAGACCTAATAGGTGGAATCTTTACCAAATCCCAAGTATGATTTTCCATCAACAAATCTATGTCTTCTTGCATGACATCTTTGAAAGCGTCTTTGAAAGTAGTAGGCTCTAACTGATCTTAAATCAATAACTGGTAATTGAAAAATCTTGTTGGAGGTCGACACTCTTAGGTAGACCTTTGTATTCAAGAAACTGCTTCTTGCAAATTACCTTGTTCCTATAGATTACCTTCAACATTATTTCTCTCTAATGCATCATTTTGAGTAAAAACACTGTAATCAACAACTTCAATATTACCAACATTTCTAGTATTAACAACATCACTAGTGTTATTTTCCATATTAATGCTCCTCTATAAACCTCCAGTTGACTATGACAATGATTTGAAATTATTTTTTGCAAATTAGCATCACTTGAGCTTGTATCATTCTCACGTTCTTGCAAAAAACCATTATGTAGCGATGAAACATCGAAGGATTGGGTTGGAAAATTTAAAGCTTGTGTGGAGATTTCACAAGGCTCCATGTTTACCTCATGCAATGGCATGAAGATATTATGCAAAGGTAAATGATCAAAGAAGATGGCATAGGTAGGAGAGGTATTATCACAATCCCTTAATTTATTTTCTTGCTACATGGAAAATTTAGAAGGTTGTGATGAATTTTCTCTTTCCAAGTTAGGGGATAAATGAGTTGGAAGCGACTGATTTGATGGCACCTGAGTAGAAACAAGGCGTGGGTATAATGGAAGAGAATCATGGGATGAAGTCTCACATGTGGTAGAGGTAGAGAAGGTAGGGGCGATTGGATTAATTGATTGCAGGTTTGAATTTAAAGTTGATTGCATACCACAATCTAAGGTGAGTTGCATGGAGGACAAGGAAATTAAAAAAAATGCATCAAAATGTGAATCGTGTGTGGAATTTACACCTCCCAGTGACCTTTCTTGTGAAGCACTAGGTAAAAGCACAATAGTGTGTCACACTTTTGGCTAAACAAAGGGATCTGATTGAGTAGTTTCCGGTCGGAAGGTTTTCGACTGAGCTACTTTTGGTCGAAACCACGTGGTGGTGATTTGGGGCCGACGTGGCAGCCCCCTTCCAGCTGGAAGGGTTTCGACCGAGATGAATTCGATCAGAAAGCTTTCGGCCAGAGGTATGGAAAATAAAAACAAAAAAAAATGGGCCCATTCATTTTTGGTGCTCAGGTGAAAGATTTTTTGTGCAAACAGGGTCGACCGAACACAAGGAAGGTTGAATATAAATGTGAAGGCAACCCCAACACCTCCAATTTCTCAACGCGGCCTCCCAGGTTCTGCTCTTTGCATTCCTTTGTGTATGGCAGGGCATTGATGTTTTTTCATTGTGAATTTTTCGGCAAAATTTCTGATAATGGGCTATGTTGGGTATTGGTTGATGAAATTTTGGTTGAAATCCATTGTAGTGATTTCTTTGAAATAAATGAATGATTTGGAAGTATTTTAATTATGAACTGGGAATTTTAGGTTTTTAGTTTTTTTTTTATAAAGGAATTTAGCAAATTTGGGGTTTTCAGTTTAGGGTTTTATGAAAAATGTTTGCATTTGTTAAAAAATAAAAAAAATCTCAACATCCAACCCTTAATATGTAGATTGTTCATATACATTGAACAATGAACGTAATATAGGGCCATTGCTTAAGTATTCTGAAATTATTTCTTGTTTTAAGGTTGCAGATATGATTTTATATGCCAATCCATCTCCTTTCATAACATTGGTAAGAATATTGTAGATACCCAAAACATGTATGTGTTGTGCTTAAGTTAATATTTTCCTTCGAAGATAACCATAGTTTTCTCTATCCATTACCCAAAATGTGCTCAATCGCACAATATATATCTTCAAGTGCATATTCGCTATGTAATGAATAGATACAAAGATCACCACCATGAAACCCCTATAACAAATAAGCATCACAATCACCAAGTCAAAGAAGAAATAAGAACACATGCACAAGCAAGAATAAAGCCCCCTAACGAAACCACAAACAAAAAGTATTTTATTACTTTGTGGATTGACCTCATGAGTGCACTCAACAAGGTAAGATCCTTTCTAGTTACATGCCTAAACAAATGCAAATATACACAATCCCTTAAAAAAATACAACCTGGGATAACCTAGAAACATTGATAACTCTATCTGACTAATAAATTAAGTTTCTTACAAAAGGATGCTGCCACAATAGTGGTTTACACTTTTTGGGAGACCCTAATTTTTGTTGAAATCACATATTTTTAAAAAATATAATGATTTAAGCCTTGAAAATTTCCATTTAAATGATTCCAATTGAAGAGTTTTTGATCAAGCCACATTAGACCAAGCCCCCTTGGATAGAACCCCACTAATTTTAAATAATACCTATAACAGAGTCTCCTTTACACCTATCAAAATGCTGATAAAAAACCACTTTTGATTTGCCTTTTGAGGGATCAAATAAATTCATTTAAAATTTATTATTTTGTAAGTATGTAGTCCTTATTCTAAGCTTCCAAAAAAGTATAATTTTAATAAAATTTAATTTGATTATTATATTTATTTTTTATTTCTTGTGAATGTAGGTTTTTCAGTAAAAATCAAGCTCTTTGTTTTGCACATGTGGAAAAATAGTAGATTATCAAAATAAAATTTTGAAAACTATGTTCAGGCTGGGTATTGATGTCCTTGATCCATTTATTTTTTTTTGAATTTTGATACATACAAAAAATGTTATGTTGTATACAATCCATCTATGTCTGAATTGTAATTGGTTTGAATTTGAAACTTGATTAAGGAAAAAATATTTAATAAAAAACTATGAAACCAAATGAACTGGTTAGATATCATAGTTACAAACCTAAATTTAAAAAAAAAAGAATCTTATCCTTCATACAAAAAAAGTTATGTTGTATATGGTGAGCATCACTCTTTAAAAATGTTGCTTACTGATAAAAACTAGTTTTCAAAGGAGATGAAAAAAAAAAGTGCAATCTAATTCCAAAATTTTTGAAAAAAATAAATATAGAATCTATAGACAAAACTTCACAAATCACTAGTTTGCATCATCTTCAAATTCCTCAGGATTTAGCGGCTATAAGAGTCTGAAAGTGAAGATTTAGTTAAAAAAATCAGTTCATTGTCCAATTTTCCCAAAAATTGTAAACCAGTATTGTGGGATCACCCAAAATAGAACAACATAATTCATTTGGCCTAGTGCCAAATGCATTCAAATTACATCATGAATACTAGTGTCTAGTGAGTCATATTTATGTCATAAGATGAAAAAAATTAAACTCCTTATTTGTTTAAGATCTTCATCGGCTGATGCATATAGCACCATGAATACTTGTTCCCAAAGTTGATTGACAACATGGTGGCATTTCCCTGTCATCTATTTTTCTTTCCTTACACAGTTGCAGTATAGTTTACTATAAGTCACGCACCATATCATCACTGAATAAGTAATATATATGATAAATCTAAAAGATCTCAATCCTTGATAGAAAATATATATACATATATATATAAAACTTTTCAATTTTAAAAAACCTTGAGATGCCTTAGTTAATCGATTTGATCCAACAATTTACAAATTATCAATGACCTTCAGGAGTGATGTTAAGGTTTATACATAGAGAGGCTTGCATAACCTATACATATATTAGTGACAAACCACCATGTCTGCCCATGCATGAATAAATAAATATCAACATGAAGTAGTCAAACCACAATACTAAATTATATGATGCCATTGGTGGTTCTTTTGTCTCTTATTTGAATTCATTCTATCGTAAGAAATTATAGTAATTCCTTTCAGAATATTTTCAAGTGCCAAAATATTATATGAAAATATATCTAATTCACCTTAGTGATTTTCACAACCACTAGTACCACTTTGTAACTTCCCTTGCAATTCTATTTTCAATGTGATGGTTTTTCTCTCATCCGAACAGTTATTTTTTTGATATGATACTTTCATTTTTTCATAACAAATATGAAACCATCCAATTTTTTAGACTAGTGATTTCATTACATTTCAATGAAAAATAAAAATATGTGGTTTTTGCCTTCTTATTTTGTTTGCAATGACCAAGTCTACCTTCCCAATCTAGTAACATCCCATTTACAATCTACTACACCTCATCAATCCTTTCGTCCTTCATTTTTCATGGCCTCTTCATGAATTGAAGCATTTTTTTGTAACCTTAGAGCCCTCGAAAACTTACCTATTTTTCATTAAAGGTTATCCTAAATTACTTCCCTTCTACTAGATTTTTAGGACATAACACTAGTTAGTTGACACCTCTATTAGAGTTTGTCTACAATTAGCCCATATGAGCTCTAGATTGAATAGATATAGAACCATAAGATATCATAAGGATTCCATTAGTATTTTGATAATAAATCAAGAATACAAATTCGCCAAGTATTACAAGCATACAACTTGTGAGTTGGATAGATCAAATTATATGATTTCTTAGTTTAATTTATTATAACCAATTTTGTATAAAATAATTCTATTATTATTTTTTATAAATGAAATGTGGAGGCCACCTAAATTACATTAAAATATAAAAAGTATGATTTCTAAAATAGGGTTAAAAAATGTTAGGTGCCTAGAAAATTAGAGAAAATATAAGGACTAATTAAAAGGTTATGCTCTTTAGTCACAAAACAATGAGGATTTCAATCTTCTCCTAAAATTAGACCTCTAAATGTCAAAAAACAAAGTTCATTGTACCTCCCTTTAGAGGGTAGGTTTTAGTATTTCATCTTTTTGCACATTTCAAGGACTAAGATCATACCCTCCCTTGATATGTAATTTTGAATCATTGTTCATTTCTTGTAATCTAGACCTTTTAAGGTCTCCAAAATATATAAAATATCATTTTCATTCACATTAAAAAAACCCAATGCTTTATTGAAGTCGCTCTCCAGCTTCCAATATAGCTTCTAAACTCCCTACTAGCTAACTTACAAATAAGACAACTTTTAGAAAAAAATATCCAATTGTTTTCTATTCATGTGATATTTACAGCTTCTCCTAAATTACCATCCTATTGTAGGACATGTATTTCAAATTTATTTTAGAACCATACCTATTAGGAAGGTGTTGTACACACCTTTCCTAAAATATTTAATATTTTATAAAGCTGCAATCCATTTTGAAATGACATATCTAATGTGAATGTGTACAACACTTCAAAATACTTCAATAAAGTGTGGTATGCCATTTCAAAATGATTGTAGCTTTATAAAATATTAAATATTTTAGGAAAGGTGTACAACACCTTCCTAATAGCTACATGGTTCTAAAATAAATTTGAAATAAATGTCCTAGAATAGGATGGTATACCACACTTTGGGTGGAGAAGTTGCAAGATTTTTATGACTACTGTCCTAATTGTGAATCCCTATCAATATAGAAATGTCTTTATTGTGAATCCCTATCAATATAAAAACTGTCTTTTAGTTATTGGTCTCTAATATTTAATGCATGGTTTTTCTATTCTTCATTGTATCTATAAACCCCAAATTTCTAGTTCATTGGATGCATGCACATGTATGTACATGTGTGTACATGTGTGTACATATATGTGTATGTGTGTATGTATGTACATATATGCATGTACATGTGTGTACATATATGTGTGTGTACATGTATGTATGTTTGTATTATATACATGTGTATGTGTGTATGCATGTATACATATGCATATATATGTATGTATGTGTATGTGTGTATGTACATGTACATGCTTATATGTATGCATATGTGTGTATGTATGTGTATGTGTGTATGTATGTATCTACATATGCATATGTATGTATGTATGTACATATATGTACATACATGTACATGCACGTATGAATACACGTGTATGTATGTACGTAATTGAGTATGTATGTATAAATATATGTACATGTATATGTACGTGTGCATGTACATATATATATATTTATGTATACATAAATTTGTATATACATATATACACATATATACATATGTCATGTACATTGTGTACATGTATGTATATATATACATACATATGTATGTATGTATGTACACATGTGTACATACACACATACACATATATGTACATACATGTGTATGTATATATAGATATGTGATATATTTTAAGGGAATTTTTACTCTAGTCTCATTTTTTGGAAGAGAATTTTGATAAGTTTATATTACAAATGAGCTTATTAAATTGTAATCTTGCACTATGAGCTTTGAGTTGTGAATTTAACTATGAAACCTAGCTTGAAAAAAGAATTGATCATGAATCAAAACATGATAAGAATTGTGTTTCTTGCATTGAAACCATAATGCATGAATTTGTCTATAATTTAATGAGATATTTTCTATAAACCATGAGCTTTGAATGTTAAATTTAGATTGGACTATGAGATTGGCCCTAAAATGTGAGAATATGTTTAGAGATAAAATGATAATTTATATATAGGAAAGCTTCAAACAAGACTAAATTATGTACAGGGATTTGAAACTTGATTTCTATTATTATGCATTGAAAATTTACTTGATTGCTATTGTGAGATTCTTGAATATAATTAATGGTTAATTTTATGTTTTTTATCTAATGAATTGATGGTCTAATTTTATTTCCCAATATCTTTAATGGGATCACATAGTTCATTTTTAAATGGTTAATTATAGAGGGTTCAAAGCCAGTTTTGCAACTTTTATAAAATTTCATTTTTCTTAGGTAAATCTATTATCATTTCCATTTGTGTTCCAAACATACATTTGATGTTTTGATTACCTCTTGAACACATGCAGGGCTTAGGGCACAGATCTAGAGAGCTTGGATCAAGACATGGATCCACACATTTTGGAAAGTTGGCACATGATGGCGATCCCATGTAGCACACAACTAAGGTACATTTAAATAATTTTATTTAAAATTTAATTACTCGATCTATAATTTTGAGCACATTGAAATTTTGTACACATACAAGTTTAGATAATTTTACATATATGTACACACATATATACATGTATTCAAAATTAAATTTAAGTTTATGTGTGTACTTGAACACATGCAGGGTTTGGGACAAGGCTCAAGACACAGATCCAGAGAGCTTGGATCAAGACATGGATCCACACATCTTGGATCAGGAGAGGGATCGGTCCATGGATTGAGGGAGAGATCAGACCATGGATCAAGGGAGAGATTAGGCCAAAGATCTGATGATTCTATTCACACTAGATATCCCTCTCTTTGAGATGTTTTACAGTATTATGGTTTGAGATCAGATTATTATGCTGTCCAGACACTTTTTATGATTTATGTACATCACATTACATACATGTTTATGTTTTATGGTATATACACTTGCTATGATTTACATCACATTCACATGTACATGTTTATGTAAATTATGGTTTGAATAGATTTGTTATCACATTATTATGGTTTTCAAACACTTGTTACATCTATTTACATCGTGAAAATTATTATGGTTTTATTTATTTGGCAAGTTTGTATAGGTTTATTTAAATTTAAATTATGGTTAGTTCACACTTGTTGTACATCTATTTACATCGTGAAATCAAAATGTTGGACTATCGAATGGTTGCTATTTGTAAATTTAAAAAGATGGAAATGTACAATAGGGAAAAATTTAGTGGAGAATCTTCACCAATTGGCAAATAATAGAAATTGGGAGCTCCAAAAATGGCAAATAGTACAAGCTAAAATGAAGATTGAATTGCCATGTTTTTACAAAAAAATAATTTTGTCTCGATTAATTCACCATGTAAACAATGTGTCATTGGTACTGATTCACAAATAGTTTATATAGTAATTAAAAATATTAATAATATTCACCAGTAATATTGTGTAATTCTAGAGAATCAAGAAGGGAATCTACTATATTCCTGCCAAGCTCCCGGAAAGACATCCGATCAAAGCTCTATTTGATCTCCACCATTCACTATTGCCATTAGTTCATGACATACGTCATCATCGTTGTATCAGCAAGACATCCCTAAGTGTCCCACTGATGATGTTCACTCACGCTGATAAGGCTTCCATACTCCACGTGGGGTCCACCAAGGCACAGGTACACCACTTGTGTAATTTCAAAGAATCATGAAGGGAATCTACAATATTCGTGCCAAGCTCCCAGAAAGACATCCAATCAAAGCTCTTTTTGATCTCCACCATTCACTGTTGCCAATAGTTCATGACATACGTAATGTAACACCCCGCCACACAACCCTAAAGGATGTTGCAAACAACTACTTAAACAAGCTATTTTTTTTTGTTTAAGTACAATTAATATACAAGTTCGCTTCCCAATGCAAACATCCCCTAAGTTTACGAGCCTAAGATTACTTAACAACCCACAACAACAACATAAATGAAACCATAACAACTAACTACTGAAGATAATAAGTACGCATACATTCCATACAAGATAAATTACATCCAAACATAATAGGTAACTTTCAAACTCATATATCCATAATTAAATATTATGATTACAACTCTCATTCCCCGAATGAGGCAAGTCCAAAAAATAAGATTACAATTACAAATTTCCACCTCGATAACAACTGAGGGGTAAAATAATACAAGATCAACTAAGATGAAATACAACAAGAACTGATACTAAAACCCACGAGCTCTCCAACTAGAAGTATCGTACACATGAAAATGAAGAAAGAACCCAACGGATTTAGGTGCATGCCACCCAACCAAGTGGAACCCAAAGGCCCACCCCCCATGCTAGGAGATAGTAACCAAGAATCCTAGCCAAGACCATCTACCTCTAGACACGAGCTAACATAAATTGAACCAACTGAAACAACCAATCACATGTACAACACAAGTACAACTCATATACCACACACGTACAACACAAGTACAACTCAACATGGTCACATTGCTTCCAGAAATGAAGCAGATTAAGTATGTTAAAAGAACCATACACATAATAATTAGATACCAACTATGGTCACATCAGGTATGTTAAGGAAACCATACCCACAAAACAAATACCAACTATTGTCCTAGACAGAGTGTCATCACACAGTTTGTCATGGGTTATCCTTGGGATTCTTCCTAGGCTCCGACCCCCACAAGAAAAGGTTATCCTGGTGACCTTTACCGAATCTCGGCCCCCATACTCACTCATGTGGAGCCAAATACCTTTCGTATAGACAAGATAGATGACCTTGCCATTTCAGGCCTTCCCACCCATCCCAACCCTAACCGAGCACTTGGGTCCATGAGTGAGGCATTAAAATCTTGATTAGTGAGAAGTTAGTCCTAAAATTCTAAGTATTGTTTTAGATATCACTTGATTAACTAACTTACAATGAGTTATCCTGGCACCACTTTGTGTGTCGGCCCCCATTACAAGCCACTCTTCTACTTGACAACACACACACACCAACCAAACATCAATGGTACCAAGGTGCAACAAACAAGATAACACATCCACTCCTTTCTCAGGAAGCGACAAAGATAAATCCATCTCCAACACTAGAGGTAACAACAATAATGAAACCGCTCCTGACCACTCCTGACAAGGAGACACATTACAAAATCCACTCCTTTCTCAGGAGGCACAAAACATTCCCGTTCATGGAAACCGGGTAAACACTGACCATACACCATGCACTACCCAAGGGAATTAACAAACAATCGACATCACAAGATGACAACCCCCAACCTCTAGGGTCTTCTGGAAGGCTTACAGATTTAAGATACTTGACCCAATTCCCAATCAAGAGCATAAAGGAAATATTCACAATCAAGGCGAGCAAGGAGATGAGAATTTAAATTCTACTTTGGGTTCACTAAACCCATTTCCCATTACATTCAGTACTCTATTGAATTCATAATCAGAATTAAAACACGTCTTTTAGATTAAGACTCAACATTTAATTCCCTAATTGCTCTTAATTAACAATAAACTAACATGCATACCTTCAATTCAAATATGGCATTTTAAAATAACAATATCTCCTTTGCAAAATGAAACATCAATTAATTATAATATTAAGTGCGTCCTTGCAAATATAAATCATTTTAAGGTCCAGGGCCTCGTTATTAAAGCATGAAATCTTCAAATCTAATTTGTCTTTCCAAAAATAATATCATTTTACAATAAATTCAACAATTTGTTTAAGAACATCATATTTTGAATTTCATCAATTAATCTTACATCATGCCATCAATAAATCATCTTTTGATATAAATATACTCACAATATATATACATATATTTATTAAACAATATGTATATATATTAATGTTTTTTTTTTTTTTAAAACTAAATAATGAGAAATTCAATATTATATTAAAAGAAATCTTATTTACATACTTAACTAATAATATTTTAATATTTATAAAAATATAATATTAAAATATTAAATTATATTTTAATATTATAAAATTATAATATTAAAATTATTATTCAAAGTCAGCAAGCATAGGGGCGCGCGCCATTTAGGGCTGGCCACAAGTTTTTCCTTGGCCGCGTTTTTTGTTTTAGGGCTGGCAGAGTTTCAATGGGCGACGATTTAGGTGGGCGGCGGCCGCGGTTTTGGTGGGGCGGACTCTGGGAATACATAGCTAACCCCATTTACATGGGGCGGCTGTGTATTCACACAACCCTTCCCCCAACCAAACCCTACGCAGCGGTGAGGTGGGTCACGTTGGGCGCGGCTCCCTCCCCACGCGCCTCCCATGGGGGCACGGTGGGGAGGTGAGCCCCCAACGCTTCCCTCCCAAGCTTCCTCATTTATTTATTTATTTAAAATTTAAACCTTGCGGATTTTATAAAAAATCCAAAAAAACCATGTTTATGAAATTCGAAAAGAAAACATTTTGGTGTAATTTTTTATTTTATTTTTTTGAAAAGAAAACTTTACCAGCAAACATCCAACATTTACATGTATGAAATATATATATATATATATATATTTATTTCAATGAATATATACATATACATATATTTAGATATCCACATAACGAATCTAACAAAATTTATTGAACAAACAAAATTGAAATCACATTTTTCAGCCAAGAACACCAATATTTTTCTTGAAGTAATTCATATCCAAACATAGTTTTTTTTGTAAACAAATAAAAGTTGAAACACATGAACTTGATTATCCAAGAATTTGAGAAGATCCAGATGGTACACAGATCCTTGCCTTGATTCCCTCTTCAAATCAGCCATTTTTTCAGATTCAACCCAAAACCTACAAAATCCAACCATACTTCCTCCCTCCATTTTCTATTTTTCCAAAAACTCCATTTTTCCCAAAATTGTGATGCAATTTCAAACATAAGGATAAAACCCTAAAAAATTCAACAACCCCCTCATAAACTCTTCAAAATGGAAAAATAGAAAATATTTAATTTCCTTCAAAAAATTTGAATTCAAACTTCCAATTGGACTTTTAATCTCATTTTCCATAATTTTCAATTTCACATAATAAAATTCATAATTCAAAATGAACTTATCCAATTTCAACAAAATCAATTTAATTAATTAATAAATAAATCTAATCCACGATTAAATTATTTATTAATTAATAAAATAAATTACGTTATTAACATAATACCAATACAATTCAATTCCACAAATTAAATGCATACAACCATTTAATTACCCATTTTAACTTGCAATCAAATAATGAAGAGAGGGCACAAAATTCAAAGCAACACAACCTGACGAACAACTAATGACATACAAGGACTAGGGTGACGACTTGGCACAAAAACCTAGCTACTATCTCCCAATTGACTACCGTTGGGTATTGAACATGCTCTCACCTGTGAAACCAGGTGGAGTCGATGTCCTGTACCTGTCAACCTGCAAATCAAGTAAACAACAACATATAGTATAAACAACATAAAATACACACTGTGAAGAGGAAATCACGGGATCATAGGGCACTCGCAAGCGAGTGATGCGATGTCATCCCCTTCACCAATACACTGCAAATAACTGACAATTCTAACATACTATTATAATTCCAAAGCATAAACATCTTTAATTCAAATAGCCACTATGCTAATCACAGCATGTCATAAAGCTAACATCCGAATAACCAGAAACACATCACAGCAACATACCCACACAAAGACACGCTGTCCAACCAGAAGGCAAAATGGAGGGGTATTACACGCAATCATCGTTGTATCGACGAGACATCCCTAAGTGTCCCATCGATGATTTTTTCTCATGCCAATATTCACTCGTGAAATGAACTTGCAGCCATCCAATTTAAAAGCTAATCGATGGTAAAATTTTCAAGTTTCATTTAGTCTTACTTTTCAAGTGAGATTTTTAAAAAATACTTCATCTGTGTGTGCTCCAATTCATTGTCCCCGGACCTCGTGAGGGGGCGTTTCCCCCTCGAGTTCCACAAGGGGGCTCTGCCCCCTTAACCCCCGCAAGGGGCATTGCCCCTTGACCCCATCGGTGGCTGCCGCCCCCGGGCCCCTACTTCAATATTAGAAAAACAAAAAAATATATGCGGCAACTGCGTCGACGAAATATGCAAATTTTTAAAGGATAGATTCACCATTGTAATTAATATTTTTAGTGATTATTCACTAGGATTCGCCACTGTGATTATTATTTTTACCAATTATTCATTAAGATTCGCCAGGAAAATTAATATTTTTTTCAAATAAAAAGAAAGATTCGCTAGGATTTTGCACCTTTGCTGAGGTGGGGGGGGGGGTTTCTTAAAGCTATCCCTGATGTACAATCACTTTTATTTAAATAAAAATGAATTTGTCTAAATAAATAGGTCAAGAAATAGAAAAAATTGAATGCAAATTTATGTACAAGAGATTAATGCTATATTTAAGTGAAACATAAAAATGCAATCGAAAATAGATAGTTCCTGAATTCTTAGCTCTAAATTTGTTCATATTTAAAGGTTATGAATATAAGTTTACTTAATTTATAAGATGAACTATTGAATTACTAGAGTAATACCTCATATGTGTAAATACTCAATAATTTGTATTTTCACTCTAAAAGTGAATTACTTTCAAAATTAACATGTACTTTAACACTTAGGCCATTTAAGAAAAAAATTATTTTGGACACACATGACAAGATCCAAAAGAAAATCATTTTTTTTAAGAAAGGGCTTAATTCATCTATCTTCATCCTTATACTTCCCCTTAAGGGAAGGAGCATCCAATCCCAAAGTTGCATTGTGGGATGAGATTTTTAACAAATCCACATGACACCGGGTCAACACTAAGGAGGGATCACAACCCCATGATTTGGAAGAATTACAAATTTTAATCGATTGCTTTTGTTCATCATACATTATTCTATTTTTCTCTCCAACCAACTTCAACTTGATTTTTTTATAGTTCTCCTTTAATATTGTACCATTCCTTCATACTAATCAAAGGTTAATAAATATTTCATCTTGAAATTGAACAAACATGTTTGAAATAAAAATAGAAAACTAAAAATTAAAAGGAAGGGAAGAACATGGTTTTGGTGGATGATACATAGATGTCCATCATTTCAGTAATTAGCTTTTAACCATAAATTAAAGCCAATTATTAGTGGATGCAAATTGGTATTGGAATGAAAAAATTAAAGTTTATGAATATAAAGAAAATTAAGGAAAGCTACAAGTAAACTTAAAATTCAGAACTTTTTTACCCCTCCAAAACAAATTTGAGATAGATGTTCATAAACTATTCAAAATTAGAATCCTAAGTCATCCTTTGTGCTGCCTCCTTGGCCAAGAGTTTTTCTCTAGCCTTTGATTTCGCTTGAGACTTGGAGCCCTTAATGCCACCTCCCCATTGTCATTGGTACTCATCAAACTTATTATTGAAAATGGCTTGCAAAAATGAACAAATACAATTGTATACCATTCAAAATTGAACCATTTCTTTCAACTTCCAGCATTAATAGATAAATAGTATGCATCACAAAATCATGTATATCCTCTTAATTGCATGCACACCTTTATTGCTTCAACAATCCTGCTAAATTCCAATTTCAATGATAATTTTGATGAGTACTGACGACAATGGGGATGTGGCATTATGGGCTCCAAGTCTCAAGCGAAATTAAAGGCCAGGGTCCAAAAAATCTTGGCCAAGGATGACTTAAGATTCTGATTTTGAATAGTTTATGAAGATAGATATCTCAAATTTGTTTTGGACTTGGGTTTAAAATTGTGTCATATAAATTGTTCTTGTTTAACTGCTAGATTGTTTTTTTGACTTCTAGAAAAGATTGCTTAAGGATGTTATATTGTCATTGTTTAGCTATAAGGCTGTAACATGTCGACCTATCACATTTAGAGAAAATTGTTTTGAGGATATTAAATTTTCCCCTTGTTAATTGTAACTTTTTATTTGTGCATTAAATGTTCTCTTTCCAAAGGAACTTTTTATATGATAGTTAGGGTTATTATGGATGATAATGATAGTGATTAAATGGATGAACTAGATGTGACATGATTAGAATGAGATAGGATGGATTAGAGACATGATATGGATTAAATTATTTGGGTGCATGATTAAGATAAGGTGTATAATTAAAGAATGATTAGGGCACGAAAATAATAAATAAGGATGATTATACATGAACATGATTAGGATTAGAATGGTGATTATTAGAACATGTGATAATGAATGATTACATGGTTAATTGGGCTATTAGGATACTTGGTTCAATTAAAGATGATTAGGATGAGGGGGATGCTTTGGATGAAAATAATAATTTTCTAGGATGTGACATATTAGGATATGAAAATGGATGATCAAAAATTTGAAGGTGAACAAGTAAGGTCATATTAGTTCAAAAATTTTAAGGTGAACTTTTTAAATTTATACAATCAAGAAATAGATGATTTAAAGGAATTTCCAGGCAAAATGTGAACTTTTTAATTTAGTCACTAGGTTTCAAGTAAATTGCATACATATACATGTGTACATGATCTAAGATTCAACAAATGAAATTGAAGATTCAAGTGAACTTCAAAAAATAATTTAAAGCTCTTGGTACATAAAATCTAGACCCTCTCTATCTTTAATTATCTCTATTTTTTTTTCATGATCTTTAATAGGCAACCTCCACTTTTGTTTGGCACATCCTTTTTTAGGTAAAGTTTCTAATTTTATTTTTTTCTATAACTAAGTGAATGTAACGTACAACCATTTGTCCTGGCATATAATCAAAAAATATAATACCATTTTTATCTATCTTTATTTGTTGATAATATGTGCCTTCAATAATGACTGATCTAATGGGATACTCTTGTCCATCACCATCTATCATCGATTCCACCAATTTAATTTTTGGTTGCGTACATCTTAGTAGATAGTAATCTATACCTTTCGCATTGTCAAGATCTACAACATCAAAAATATCTCCTGTACACACACTACATGTAAAGTAAATACAAAAGTTGAAAATATATTTTTAATCAATTTTAACTAAATTAAACACATGCTGAAACTTACTTAAACATAGAATATATTTAAATCAATTTTAACTAAATTAATCAATTTCCATACCTATAACAACTAAATTAGATACACGTTCGTAATCAGCTGAATATAGAGGATTGTAGACATTGACATTGTCATCTTCAACAAAAGGAGGCATTGGTATTAATTATTTCATTTCCCATTGTGAGACATACCCATCTCTAATATTCTCACATTGATCAATATTTGCATTGTTCTCAATGCAATCAACACAAAAACATGATTTTTCTCTCACATTAATTGCATAAGGCTTACTACTTCCTGTTGTCATGATTTCATGCAGACTTCTAATACCATGAATTGCTTGATAATTATAAGGATTCAATCGATCAATATCTATAAATTCAAATTTGAAAATTTAATTAAAAATCATGTACAATTGAACTTTGAAATTCATTTTTTTAACAAATTTTGACTAGATGTAGCTGTAACTTCCCAAAAATATCATGTGTTGTATGTTGAGTCGCGAGCCAAAAAATGAATTTTACACCATTCAACAATTTTATTTGCAAATTGTATGGCATTACTTGCAAGTACACATGCTGGCACAATTTATCACCTATTACTTTCAAGGAACTTAAAAGAATTTTTAATTTAATTTAAATATATATCTAATCCTTCAAAAATATATCTACATTCCATATATATATATGGTGAAAGTTACCAACAAGTTCATGTTGACGAAGTGCATGCTTCACACATGCTCCTGCTCCATCGTTCTCTCCTTTTCCATGTCCACTCTCATAAAAATTCCACAAAAAATTGGTGTTGTGTCTAGCATGTTGATGGCTTAACCAAATAAAAGCTTTTGAAGACTTAAATTGTTCTGCATGAAGTTACAAATAATTACACTAAAACAAAATTCTCTCTTCAAAAAAGTAATTAAATAAATATAATTGCAATTAGACAATTTAAGTCTCAAAATTAAAAGTAAATACAAATAAATAATTTTTTTTAAAAAAATTTACTTACCAGCACATCCATCAGACCATATCCAGTGTTGTTCTTGATTTATGCCAGGTCGTCTTAGGTCTTCAAAAAACATTTTGAAACAATGAGCTACATAGCTTCTATCATGATTCATATCATCACTGATATAAAAATGAACCTCTTTGATGATAATTTGATCATCTTTGCTACTTTGTATTTCATCGACCTCTAATTTAGCATGCCTATAGAAAACTTGCACAAAGATTGCAACTTGCTCTGAATGATAATATTGACTTTGAATCTCAATTTGAGGACTAAATGTATAGTTCTAAAAAAAATCTACAATAGAGAATACAACCTGGTGGAAAGCAATTCTTTGAATCACAAAATTGCTTAGCTTTCCATCTTGCACCATGACAATGTTGGGTATGTGGATATATGATATTGTGAAATTTACTCATGAATTCATTGTATGGCAATCCACTCTCTTTGAGATCAATTTTTTTGGCCTCAACTCCTGACTTCGTTAAGTATGTCTCATATTCAAATCTCTTCCAAACAACTTGCATTTCATTATTATCAACATGTAAAAGATTCTTCAAATCTCCACAATGATTACATACATTTTTATACACCGAACATTGAATTCTTTCGAATCTTTTGATTTTTCGCATACAGAAGACTTCATAAATTGTGTTGTACTTCCAAGGATGGCTAAATTTTGATCAATTGTTGTTATAGATTTTCTATATGATTGTAGGTGTAGATCAAATTTAGCATGATTTTGACAACAAGTTTCATGTACTTTATTTATACGTACAAATGATGGTCGTAGTGTCTCAAACATCCTTTGAAAAATCTTCACATTTGAAAAATCTTGCTTGAATTCTTCAAAAAGCTCAATTTGTGTTGTATCTATAAAATGTTTTGAATGATAAATTTTTGTACCTCTTCACCTATTATTTGTATAGTATCTCTTCTATTGGATGAAACACGAGAGTGAGTATTCCAATATTCAACCACCTGTTTCTTTACATCTTTTGAAATTATATCTTTTTGGGGAACCCTACAAATATTTACCCAATTTTTCTCAACTTTTCATCTATTTCATTTCTCTTTTCAATATAACTTTGAGCAGTTCTCCTAGAAACATTTAGTAATTCATAAATTGCTTGAACTTGTCTTCTATGTGATAATTTCTTACTAGAAATTATAGTCATCAATGCTCTACATGCAACACTTAGATCACTAGATCGACTCTTTTTTTCAATACATTCTAATGCTTCTTGCAAGATTTCAACAATTATTTGTTTTAAATTTGATGAATTTTTCCTATTATCAACCCCTAACAACTCCAAAATAGGGGTCATTTATTTTCATCTAAATAACTTTGCAACTAACTATGCTCTTCCAATTAGAGATTTTTCTTCAAAAAAATCATCCCATATTCTTTTTTAGTGTAATTTTAATGTGCTTTCAGATAACATATCTTCAAATGAAATATTATTGAAAAGAGAATCCTCATCCATCTCCATCAGATTTTCCATACCATAATCCGAAAAATTTCTTAGGTTCAGTTTTTTCTTGTACCTGTATGTCACCTTGGTCATCAATATTTTCCATGGGTTGTTCTTCATGAGATGTTCCTTCCCCCACTCTTCTCTTCCTCTATCTTATTCATGTTTGATCATACTTCCTTGATCTATTCCTTTTACACGCCATCACAAATTGCACTCAAATTTGAATTCACCTGCATACAAATTTGTACACACATGAGCTTTCAATGAAACATGTACAGTTAATATTGCATAAATATCTAACACTTGAAAAAAAATGGAATAACATAGAATTGGTGATCAATAATAATAAAATCTAAGAATATAAATATTGAAAATAAATTTCAAATGCATTCATGAAAATAAAAACATAATCAATTAAATAAGTTCAAGATAAATGTACCTTCAAATATAGCTCTCCTATTATTTAAATACATTTTCTTTTGTCAAAATAAGTCTTCTAAATTGTCAAAATGAACCTTCTTTTGTCGAAATAAATCTTCTAACTTGTTGAAATAAACCTTCCTTAGTCAAAATCAGTCTTCCTTGGTCGAAATATATTTTATTGAATTTACTTGAGTTGAAAAATCTAAACAAAAAAATTAAATTATATCAACCATTTTTGGTCAAGTCACTTTAGGCCGAGCCTGTTTCGGCCGAGCATGTCTCGGCCAAGTAGGTTTTGACAGAAACCTAACCAGTCAAAACATGCTCGGCCGAGCATGTCTAGGTGGCATCTTAAATGGCAGCCAACTCACCCTTTTTCAAAATTTTATGAAACATTCAACTTTGGCAGAGTGTTTCTCCTATTAGGATTATTTTTCTATAGAAAAAAAAATACCCTTTTGTAGAGCTCAGAGTGATGAATCCACATATATAATTTTTTTAATATGTTGATTAGTTTTAATATATGTTATTTTTAAAATAATGCAAGTAGGTTGTTAAAATGAAGAAAGAAGTTGATTAGAAATTTAAAAAAATATAGTAAAACATATTAAGTTTTTTTGAAACTTAAATATGGTGTAGTAGAGGAGAGAGCCTTCTTCAAAAGGGTATAATTTGTTTTTTGAAAATGATTAAAAAAATTGAAAATAGTTGATGGCCCGTGAAAATTGTCAAATTCTGACATGTTTGACTTTAAAATATTATTACGAGAAAAATATACATCAAAATTTGATTTTTTTCCCATGTGGTAGATACTGAAATTACCTATTTGGAGAAAAAAAATTAGAGAAAAATGAATTTTTTTTCAATTTGTTTCTTGATGGCTCGTGAAATCACTATTTTCTAAAATTTTCAGCATTCCAAAATTTGTCCTTAAATTGAAAAACATAATGAAAACAATTTTTTTTTAAATTTAAAAAATTACAAGAATAATCTTCATCAAAAGTTCTACATTTCATTAGTTTACACCATTTTGAAATTCAAAACATAAAGACCACTTTTATGTGGCCGAAGTTCATAATTTTTTTTACTGTTGGCCGATTCCTTTATAAAGTGTGACACAGGTTTGTGCTTTTACCCCACCATCTTGTGTGGCATAGGTATTACTCTTAGGCTGCGCTAGACTTTGACCTCTCTAGGGCTCCAAGTCACAATCACAAAGAGGCCATTGATTTGTGTTATTTGAAGATTTCAAATTTGGCAAAATATGGTGTTGTAGGGAGGCTTGAGGGGGCTGCCTAGATGTCGGAGAGGAACATTAATTTCTATTTAAATTCTAATTGATTACAACCATCATCAATACATACATATTCTTTCACTGATAACCTTTGTTTGTGCAAACCTGAGAATGCCTTTTCATTAAAGACAACATCTCCACTATGAACTAACTTGTTAAAGACAACAACTCCACTATGAACCAACTTATTCATGACTAGATTTCATAACCTGAAACCATACTGATCTTCACCATACCCAATAAAAATACACCGCTCAAACTTGAAATCCAACTTTGTTCGTTTCTCTTTCGGAACATGAATGAATGCTTTGCAACCAAACATGCCAAATTTTTGTATAAAATTCACCTTCCAATCAATCTCTCCTTTGGAGAATCAAAATCTAATCTTGAAGAGGGGCTGTGATTAATCAAATACAACGCTGTATTAACCACCTTTTCCCAAAATTCTTTGTCCAAACTTGCATTAGAGAGCATGCTCTGAGCCCTCTCAAGAATTATACAATTCAACCTCTCTACTACACCATTCTCTTGAGGCATGAATGGTACAAATTTAATGTGTTGAATACCACTATCTGCACAAAACCATCAAATTTCGAAGAACAAAACTCGCCCCCGTTATCCATTTTCAAACATTAAATAATCTTGTTCCCCATTTGATTTTCAACAATAGCTTTAAAAATCTTGAATTTGGTAAAAAAAATTGATTTCCTATTGAGCATGTAAATCGATACCTTTCGTGTGCAATCATCAATAAATGCAACAAAATAATTAGCTCCTCCATATGAGGTTACCTTTGTGGGGCCAAACATGTCGGAGTGCACAATCTCCAAAGGCATTATCTTTTTGTCATGTCCGGTCTTTGAGAAATTGATCTGCCTTTGTTTACCATATAGGCAATGCTCACATAGGTCCAAATCCATAGATTTTAAACTTGAAAGATGATCCCTTTTGAGCAAGATTTCAAGCCCCTTCTTGCTCATGTACCCGAGCCTTCTATGCCATAGTTTCGCTTTGTTGTTTGCAAGTGTCATCGTTGCTCCCACTTCAGTGGGACTATCTAGCACATATAATGTGCCCAGTTTGGTGCCTCTTACAAGGTCAGTAATTCTTTTTTGGTAACCTTCCATTTGTTTGAATCAAAGGTGACTCTACACCCTTGAGCATCTAGCTATCCCATAGAAATTGGATTTCTTCTTAGCTCTGAAACATGTCTTACATCATGCAACAACCACAAGTGTTTATTTTTCAACTTTAACATTTCGTCACCTTTGCCAATAACTATACATCCCTTATTACCACCAAGATACAGTTTACTGAATTTACCTTCTTGATAGTTTTGGAAAGCATCACAACATGAGGTTGAATGAAAAGATGCACCAAAATCCAACACCCACGAATCCACTATAGTTTCACTCATTGAAAAAACTAGACCACCTTAATCTTTTTCATACATGGTATTCACTTTGCTAGGCTTTTATTGATTTTGCACCTTTTTGTATGACCAACAATTCTTCTTTGTATGGAATTCTTTTTCGCAAACCAACAACTTCCATTTTCCCCCTTGACATTGATCTCCTTTCTGATTTTTATCTCCTTCTATTGTTATTTCTACCCCTTTCTTGGTTTCTACTTCTATTTTCAAAAATCAAGGCATCACCAAATGCAGTTCCTTGATTTTTCCTTCGCATATCTTCGTTGAGAAGACTTGCAACAACACCATCAAACTTAAGTTTTTATTTCCTAGATATGGAGGTGCTAATTTCCATCACAACACCTTCCCAACTATTTAGAAGAGAACACAATAGTAAGATGGCTTTGATTTTGTCATCCAAAATAATGTTTACCCAAACCAATTGGATGATTAGCTTGTTGAATTCATTCAAGTGGTTTGATACATTTCCACCTTCCTTCATTTTTAAATTGTATAATTTTTTCATCAGATAAACTTTATTCAAAGCTAAATCCATCTTGTACATATCTATTAATTTGTCCCACAATTCTTTCGAAGTCTGCTCTAATGTGACATTGAAAAGAACGCTGCTAAACAATGATAAGATAATTGTTTCTTTTGCTTTCTTATCTATATTTTCCCAATCTTCATCTAACATCATATTTGGCTTCTTTTCTTTTCCTTCCAACATGAGTGCAATATATCCTCTAATCAACATTTGAAGACTCCATCTGCACTTTCCACAATCTGAAGTTCTGCCCTGAGAACTTCTCTGTCTTCCATTTATTTGCTTCCTCCATTCTCAAAAAATATTACATTTCTCAAACAACAATTATGCCTAGCTCTGATACCAATTTTTGATAAACTAATTGCAGATAAAAAGAAAAATAGATTGGAGAAATTAAATTCAGAATGAAAAAGAAACAATAACACAAAGACATAAATTTATAGTGGTTCACCATAAAATGGCAACATCCACTTTGAAGTAGGGGATTTATTTATTTATCTCTATTTTCAAATACACGTACATCAAAAACTATAATCAACAATACATATAAAAATTGACACTTACATTATCCAATATGGATAAGTCTTCAAAAAGAACAAAATGTGAAAGGATAGTGTAATTGGAGGGAAAATATAAAGTGGTCATTCGACTTCAACACCCAACAATCTATTTGAGCATAACATCAAACACATCATGAAATATTGATTGGAAATAGGGTTATATTAATACATAGACTAAAACATCTCTATTAAGCATCATCCTAATTCCACCACACTTGTATTTCACTTGCACAAAATCCTTTCACTATAAGATTAAAAAAATATTACAAACAATAGTAAAAAAAGAACGAAAGAAAACCCATGAGGCACCTTTTTATTGGTAAAATCAATAAATTCCTTATAGTGAATAGGATTCTTTACCATCCAACTTATCTCCAAAATAACCTTTCCACATTTAGTATACATTATACATTCATATCTATTTTCTTCACTTTAACTCAATATTAAAATTACTTCTAACAACTAAAAGTCCTCATATTTCTATTGAATAGCCATAGGTTTTCAATAGAATTACTAACTGCAATAAATTAAATTAAAGAAAATAAAGCCCTTAGTTATCATGGATTTTATTACATAGAGGCATTGACGAATACATGATTATGTTGGCATATAATGATGTTAAAAAAATAGAGAATTTTAAAATGGGGAGTGAAAAAAAAAACATGAAACTTCTTTTGTACTATGGACAGACACTGAGAGGGGGGGGGTGTGAATTAGTGTCTAATAGATAGACCTAAAATTCAAACCTTTTAAACTTTGACATTTAGACTTTTAGTTCAAATATCCTTTCTATTGATAATAGAGCAGAGTAATCACTTTGAGAGCATTCATGAAAAGAGGTAAACAAAGATATGACAACATTAACTCAGTTCATTTAGACAACTTATGCCAATATAACCTATGTGAGATATCTTACACCTACCAAAGATGTGACTAAAATTGTTTAACAATCAGAGCATGATGAAAAAATAGATGCAACTCATAAGATTATGTACATGAAGACCAACATCATTGAATCACTTTAAGACCACCAAATTTCAATGCAGCTTTACGAGATAATACAATAGCTGTGCAACTGAATGACACATGATAAGCATTGAAACAACATAGAACTTTAGTACATTATGACAGATTGAAACATAACAATCTTAAACTATGAATCAATGAATGAAAATGTAATGTGATAGACTAAATTATTTTCATCACATCATGCAAAAACATGTTTGGTTAAACAAAATTTTTAAACCAGTTTGCAACATATGACTGTGAAAGTACTTGTAAAAGTAGAATTCATTAACAATGCAGAAATAAGAACTGATAATAGACATTAATGCATCTAATAACTTATGAAAATTTGATAGACATGAAAAAAATTAGACAAAGACTCATCACATAACACATTATATGTCTTGATTGGAAAACCCTCTTGGGGAACAAAAACCACTCGAAAAATATTTCAATTTATTCACTTAGAGCACCAACTCTACAAAAATTTAGGAGCACCAACTTCACACATATTAGAAGCACCAACTTCCAAGGTTACAAGAGCACCAACTCCTCCACTTTTCAGGAGCACCAACTCCTCCACTTTTCAGGAGCACCAACTCCACAAGGTACAATGAATAATCAATTACAGTGTACTATTAAAACCATAGAGGTGCAAATGCAGTCCTAGAATCTCAACAGTAGACCATGAATATTTTCAATGAGCATATTGAAGAATATTGTATGAAAATAACATCTTCTCCTATACAATAATCTGAGAATAAAAAATATTTTCAAAGCAATACAATGTCTTATATCTGTCAAGATTAAGCCTGAAGTCTCATACTTTTTCTTCTTTTAGATACATCAGGAAAATGCCAGAAATCCACCTTTTAAAGATACTAAAAAATAATCTCTGAAATTTTTTTATGTAACTGTAAGCCAACTCGAGTTAAGGTTGTAGAATCAGAAAACCCTTTTACCAATTTTGTAGCAAAAAAAGATGAGTATATTTTAGTTATAGCCTGAGATATGAATCATCGAAAACCGTAAGGGATTGTGAAACAACATTTTCAAATAGATTCCTTAACAAAAAAACACTATTCACAAAACCAACATCATTAACCTTCTTTTTAACCAGCTGTTCCAAAGCCCATAAAGAGAAATCCAGAAACCCTAAATTTTTTTTCACAAGTTAAGCCTCCTTGTTTCTAAAAATCTTAACAACAATGTCTTCAAATATTTATTCACAAACCCATAATAACCAATTTGCCAAAACTGCCAAGAATCATTTTAACAAATCAACATAATCCTTTTTCTTAACAAATTGTTCACAAGGCTCGAATAACAAAAAAAAAAATTTCAAATACCTGATTATGGTATAAAGAAATAAAACAAATACCAGAGAAATCCGTTGAAGACAATCATAACTTCCCAGTTCAACAAATCCTCTTTAGTTCAACTACCTCATATCCAAACCATGTCGACTGAAACAAAATCAAATAATCTTCAAACAATTTAATGTTCATGGCGACGGCTAGGGTTCCAGAACTTTGCATAATAAGTTTTCCCTAGCTTTTACTTCAAGTCTTTCAAAGACTTTAACAAAAAAAATGATGCTTTGAAGTCCAATAAACCAAAAGCTCAATAATATGCATGATTTAATCAAACATCATAATGATTTTGAGTCCAATGTCAAAGACTTCTACCACGGATGTCAGCACATATTATTGCCACATCATAACCAAACAAAATCATAACACCTTGCATTGCCAGATCATGTAATGAATGGAGCCGATATCACATGTTTTGTGTGTTGTAACTCAACAACTAAGTCAACATTGCGCGATACAAGTATTATGCCCGAAACATTAATCAAAAGAAAAATAATATTGATTCCTTGATATTTCCATATCAAAAAATGTTAAGGAGCTGAAGGTCAAATATTTTATAATGTCGATGTCACATGAATACAATGTGACCAAACAAAAAAATAACTATATAAACTTGCTCGATACCTTATGTATTCTCCAACCATCACATGAATAATGTGACTTTGTCCATGTCACATATACAATGAAATACAAGCTACCCGAAGTCATGTGACTTTCTATACTTTTATGACACCATGAATCAAGTATTAGCTCACTTATGAATCAAATGTGTCTTGAAGACCCCTTTAGCAAAATGATCAATGAAGAGAGTATATACAAGTGACTTAAACTTGTAATCTACATTCCTATGCAAACTCCTTGAAAACTTGTATGTTTTTTGCAAACATAAGATGTGCCACTCATATATAATTTGATTTGTCAGCCCAAGTGAAAAAATAATGCACAAATGTATACCTCAAAAAGAATCTTCCAGTATATATGTCAACTAGGATATGAAAGTCATTGTGCATAGTGTCTAAGATGCCTGTTCAATAAGAAAATGTCATCATGTAAAGAATAAACCTGACTTGTAGCACCCTATCAAAATGATAAACACTATGAGCATCAATATGTATTAAGATCCTATCAAAGTGATAAGATGTCAGCATCAACTTGTATCATGCAATAACCAAAAACTAGAACTACATATCATGTCATCAGTATCTTGTCATCTACATATTACCAACCATGTGAATCTGCATATCATGCATTCATTAGAATAAGAAACCAAAGAATAATATCATTTCATTAGTGATGTCATGAACCCCATAAAATAGTTTTAGCATCAAGAACAAACTAACACATAAACAACTGAAAGCCAACAAACTCCCCCTTTATCCTTGATGGCAAAACACATATCATCTCTCCCCCTTTTTGCCTCAATGATAAAGAATGAAAGAAGAGAATGCGAGATTCCATGAATATAAACAACTAAAACTAACCACCATAGTAACCATCTGGAAGGAGAAATCCAAAAACAAAGACTATCCACATATCATTACTTTAGTCATAACCAAATAACTTTGTGTCATATATCTCCTTGTGTTAATCACATGAGCAATCAAATAACACGTCTACATAAAATGTCAGCTATATAAACAATGTTATCAACATGAATAACTATGTACCAAGGCATCAACTATGCACTTTTCAAGAAGTTATGTCACTTGCAAGGTAGCATCTACAACATATGAGATTCTCCCCCTATTTGAGATAACAAAGAAAACAAGATTCTCAAGAATCTTACTGTAAATCTCTTTCAAGCATGGTACAATTAGCCTTGCTCCCCATTTGTTACTTACTCTTGACAATATAGGATCATTACTTATGCTACTTCCCCTGTCAATAACAATTTCAACATTAGTGTCAAGATGCTAATATGAGTCACTATCTCATGCGACTGAGGACTCCTGCAATCTATTCCACTCATGACCAAGGAAAGAAACACCAATACATTTTATAGGCATATTATTTTTCTAATCCGTTTACCATGCTTCAAGGAAGATACCAAGAATCCAACATAAATCAAACATGAAATAAATATTCAAACCAATGACAGAGAAAACACAATTATAGTCTCACAAAAATTACTGCTCTTACATACATGTCTATTATGGCCATATCGAATTCAAACTCCACCTTGCAATAGTACCTTGTTAAAACACATTGTCACCTTCATATATTTACTAGGACACTCACAACTGCAACATAAGCACAACATGATCATTGTCCTAAGAGTGCAATACTCTATCACCAATCACATTTTTAAGTTTGTAACCCCTTGCAACTTTTATCATGAATACATGAATCCAAACTAGCATAGATGACCTATATCACAAACTCTTTATATGAAGAACATTTTTCAAAAGAATATCCTATAGCATGAAACAAATTCTTTTGAATTTTTTCATGTAACAAATTTTTGATATAAAGTATGA
This sequence comes from Sequoiadendron giganteum, assembly GCA_007115665.2. Classification (NCBI taxonomy): domain Eukaryota; kingdom Viridiplantae; phylum Streptophyta; class Pinopsida; order Cupressales; family Cupressaceae; genus Sequoiadendron; species Sequoiadendron giganteum. Next base: position 58,757,867 of record CM021109.1, on the reverse strand, counting down.
AAATGTATAATATTGTCATCCAAAAACTATAGCACAAAGCTATTGAAGAAGCAAGGCACTGTCCTCTTCAATTTTAATACCAATACCATTTTTATTAAGTAGAGGCTTTGTCAGAGAAGAGTTACTATCATTCAAAAACTAGTTAATCAAATGACTACAAAAACAAACTTCCAATATCAGTAACATTTATAGATGTATCATGGTTTGTCCAAACAATGGTATTTGTCAAACACCCCTGTATCAAAGCTTGATGTATTATGTATTCATTGAAATTTAAGACATTCTAACAAAACAACAATAGAGATGGAATGGTATGCACATTAAGAAATCATAGTTCTTAAACATCTTATGTTTCAGAGCCAAGAAAAAATTAATTGATATCACTAAAAAAAATACCCTATACCACCACTAATTGTTATGATATGCTTTCTTTCAAGGCTTCATAGTCCTTTTTTGTTCACTCTGACCATGTCCATCATTCTCAAATCAAGATATCGTGTGTACAAGATGCAAATTTCAAGAGAAACAAATACTCATATTGTAAAACAATAACATAGAGACCACATGACAGTCCCGAACATATAATTTTCCCTTTGTAAGAGCCCATCACTGTTACAAAAAATTCAAGAAAATATATGCACAAAACTTTTACATTCTCCACACTATTTCAGATATAAAATCTCTCTCCATAAAACATATAGCTCACACCTTCATTACTGAGAACAACACCAAAAGATAATTTTTCTGCTCAAACAATCATTCACCCATAAAGACTGCACCATCACTCAAAGGTTTGCATATGCATAAATTTTTTCACCTGTTCTCTATAAAACAAAAAGTTCTATTATTGCAAATCAACTTACTCCATCATTAAAGTTAGCAACATTTGCAACATCATAGAGAACTGTCACTGTAATACAAGCATCATTCTGCACACCTTCAAAATTTCTCTAAGGAGTTGAAGAGTAATACAATAACCAACTCCCTCTTACCTCATGTTGATCTTTTAGGCAACAATTGATTCCTTTTGTGCAATATGCACTAATTTAGTATTTTCATTTCCTAAGTCTTGTTTTCTCCTCCAAACATGTATGAGTGCTTTCTTTTTCTTGGTCAATGCATCTACATTGTTATTTTTAAAAGATTCCTTCAACTTACTCCTACACTTTTGTGCCTTATGCCCATGTTTATGACACTTAAAGAATGTGATATTATAACCAATTTGAGGAGTAAAGGAATCATACTTTCTTGACATTCCAAAACTTCTATGATCATATTTTTCATACCTCCTACAATTTCTTGCTCTATGACCATAAGCATGACAAAAATAGAAATAGCCATGAATTTGAGAGTAGTTATACCTAATAAATGGAGGTATTGATGGTCTTTTTGTCCTTTCATCAACACATTTATCTTCTGTTTGAGCAACAACAATATGATGACCAATATCAATCTTCATTCTTGGTGTTTGCTTGATTGTAAACCTCTTTCCATCTGTAGTAGAAAACAATGTCTCCTGTTTAGATTCTTCTACAGAGCTTTTTCCAACCTCATATCCCACTCTTGTAGGATCCTTAAAATGCTTTTGTCTGCCCAACATCTCATTCAATAGATTAGTACTACGATCAAATTTTTGATTTTTACCTGATTGAACCTTGACACTTTCAAGCTCTTTTCTCAATACAACTACTTCTCCTTCAAGTTTTAGAAATTCAATATTTTTAACCTCCAAATCAGACCTTTCAACATTTGCCATCCTCTTACATTCTTCAATTTCAATTTTCTGACTTATAATCATGTTGTCTTTAAAAGTTAGTTCTTTTAACAAGGAATCATTATCTAAAATTTTCTTCAATGAAGGAACCTCATTTTCTAGTTTATTACACAATTCATCCTTGTCTTTTAACTTGAATTCCAATCCCTTTTCAATCCTTTTTCTATCAATCATTTGAGTTTTCAGAAATTCAATAATCTTTTTATCATCATTATGATTTTGTATTACAACTTTATTGACATCAACACTTTCTTGTAAGCGTACTTTGAGATCCTGATTTTCCTTTCTAAGCCTCTTAAGTTCATCTAAGGTAGCAAGCAATTCTTCTTCTAAATCAACCTCAAAATCATCACCTTCACATTTCTTTTCACCAAATTCTTGTTCAAAGTCACTTACTAAGTGATCTCCTTTTTCTCCAACTACATGATCACTTTTAGTATCAATTGGCAGGGGTGTTTCTTGAGACAAAAATTCACTAGACTTGATGAAGGTTGGTTTATCAACTTTTTGCTTGACACTAGGGGCTTTATTTTGACCTTTTTTTCTTTTGCACTTAGCCATAACATATACTCAACGACCAGGAAACCCTAAGTTGGTTAGACTTATGTACGGGTATGGCTCTGATATCACTTGTTGGAGTATGGACATACACTAAGAGGGGGGGTGAATCAGTGTTTGATAGACATACCTAAAATTCAAACCTTTTAAACTTTGACAAATAATTTTAGTTCAAATATCCTTTCTATTGATAACAAATCAGAGTAATCACTTTGAGAGCATTCATGAAAAGAGGTAAACAAAGATATGACAACATTAAATCAGTTCATTTAGACAACTTATGCCAATATAACGTGTGTGAGATATCTTACACCTACCAAATATGTGACTGACATTTTTTAACAATCAGAGCATGATGAAAAAAAAAATGCAACTCATAAGACTGTGTACATGAAGACCAACATCATTGAATCACTTTAAGACCACCATATTTCAATGCAGCTTTATGCGACATTGCAAAAACTGTGCAACTGAATGACACATGATAAGTATTGAAACAACAAAGAACTTTAGTACATTATGAAAAATTGAAACATAACAATCTTGAACTATGAATCGATGAATGAACATGTAATGTGATAGACTAAATTCTTTTCATCACATCATGCAATACATGTTTGGTTAAACATAACTTTTAAACCAATTTGCAACATATGACTGTGAAAATACTTGTAACAATAGAATACATTAAAATTGGAGAAATAAGACCTGATAATAGACATTAATGCATCTGATAACTTATGAAAATCAAATCGACATGAAAAAAAATCACACAAAGACTCATCACATAACACATTATATGTCCTAAGTGGAAAACCCTCTTGGGGAATAAAAACCACTCAAAAAATATTTCACTTTATTCACTTAGAGCACCAACTCTACAAAAGTTTAGGAGCACCAACTTCACACATATTAGAAGCACCAACTTCCAAGGTTACAAGAGCACCAACTCCTCCACTTTTCAGGAGCACCAACTCCACAAGGTACAATGAAAAATCAATTAAGTGTACTATAAAACCCTAGAAGTACAAATGCAGTCCTAAAATATCAACAGTAGACCATGAAGATTTTCAATGAGCACATTGAAGAATGTTGTATGAAAATGACAACATCTTCTCTTATACAATAATTTGGGAATCAAAAATATTTTCAAAGCAATACAATGTCTTATATCTGTCAAGATTAAGCCTGAAGTCTCATACATTTTCTTCTTTCAAATACATCAAGAAAATTCTAGAAATCCACCTTTTAAAGATACTAAAAAATAATCTCTTAAAGCAGTTTGTGTAACTGTAAGCCAACTCGAGTTAGGGTTGTAGAATCAGAAAACCCTTTTACCAATTTTGTAGTAAAACAAGATGAGTATATTTTAGTTATAGCCTAAGAGAAGAATCATTAGAAACCCTAAGGGATTGTTAACCAACCTTTTCAAACAAATTCCTTAACAAAAACAAATTATTCAAAAAACCAACATCATTAACCTTCTTTTTAACTAACTATTCCAAAGCCCATAAAGAGAAATCCAGAAACCCTAAATATTTTTTCACAAGTTAAGCCTCCTTGTTTCTAAAAAGCTTAACAACAACGTCTTCAAATATTTATTCGAAAACCCATAATAACCAATCTGCCAAAATTGCCAAGAATCATTTTAACAAATCAACATAATCCTTTTTCTTAACAAATTGTTCACAAGGCCCAAATAACAATTTTTTTTTTCAAATACCTGATTATGGTATAAAGAAGTAAAATAGATACTAGAGAAATCCGTTGAAGACAATCATAACTGCCCAGCTCAGCAAATCCTCTTTAGTTTAGCTACCTCATATCCAAACCATGTCAACTGAAAGAAACTTAAAGAATTTTCAAACAACAGAATGTTCATGGCAGCGGCTAGGGTTCTAGAAATTTGCATAATAAGTTTTCTCTAGCTTTTACTTCAATTATTTTGAAGACTTTAACAAAAACAATGATGCTTTGAAGTCTGATAAACCAAAAGCTCAATAATATGCATGATTTAATCAGACATCATAATGGTTTTGAGTCCAATGTCAAAGAATTTTGCCATGGATGTTGACACATATTATTGCCACATCATAACCAAACACAATCATAAAACCTTGCACTACTAGATCATCTAATGAATGAAGTCAATATCACATGTTTTGTGTGTTGTAACTCAACAACTAAGTCAACACTGCCAGATACAAGCATTATGTCTGAAGCATTAATCAAAAGAAAAATAATATTGATTCCTTGATAAATTTCCATATCAAAAACTTTTAAGGTGTCGAAGGTCAAAGCTTTTATAATACCGATGTCACATGAATACAATGTGACCAAACAAAAAACTAACTATATAAACTTGATCGATACCTTATGTATTCTCTAGCCATCACATGATTAATGTGACTTTGTCCATGTCACATATACAATGAAATACAAGCTGCTCAAAGTCATGTGACTTTCTATGCTTTATGACACCATGAATCAAGTATTAGCTCACTTATGAATCAAATATGTCTTGAAGACCCCTTTAACAAAATGATCAATGAAAGAGTATATACAAGTGAATTAAACATGTAATCTACATTCCTATGCAAACTCCCTGTAAACTTGTATGTTTTGTGCAAACATAAGATGTGCCACTCATATATCATTTGATCTTTTAGCCGAAGTGAAAAAATAATGCATTAATGTATAAATAAATGTATACCTCAAAAATAATCTTCCAGTATATATGTTAGCCAGGATATGAAAGTCATTGTGCATAGTGTCTAAGATGCATGTTCAATAAGAAAATTTCATCATGTAAAGAATAAACCTAACTTATAGCACCCTGTCAAAATGATAAGCATTGTCAGCATCAATATGTATCAACATTATCAATATGTATCAAGATCCTATCAAAGTGATAAGATGTCAACGTCAATATGTATCAAGATTATCAATATATATCAAGATATTGTCAAAGTGATAAGATGTTAGCATCAACTTGTATCATGCAACAACCAGAAACTAGAACTGCATATCATGTCATCAGTATCTTGTCATATGCATATTACCAACCATGTGAATTTGCATATCATGCATTCATGAGACTAAGAATCCAAATAATAATATCATGTCATCAGTGATGTCATGAACCCCATAAATTTTTTTGGCATCAAGGATAAACTAACACATAAACAACTGAAAGCCAACAAATTCTCTAGCATTCATCTTTTTACTATTTCTTGTAGCCATAAACCAACTAAATGTATAAAAAAACAACCTTTTTCCTTAACCAATTATCTTTATTTTGTATATGCACATACATGGGCTAATTGGTTATTCAACATTTACTCCACAATTATCCCATTTTTATTACTCTCAACATCATCTATCATGGTTTAAAATGGACTCAACAAAGAGCATTGTAAATGTTGGTAGTCAACAATAGTTGTGGGATCAATTGATGATCATTAGATACCATGGATGTAGTTTTTTTTAGATTGATGACCTATAACAACTATCAAAGGGCTTTGAGAAAACAGAATAGTATGTTACTTTTAGACTGTTATAGTTTTAATGGGATTTTTTAAAATAACACTAATTTTAACAGATTACAAAACTTGATTTCGGCCATAGCTATGTGAGATACAATCTCTCCTCTTAGAAAGGGGAGGCACCCTTCTTACTGCTTATTGAAACTAAGTAAAACTACTTAAGTATTGATAATAATGTACACTACAATTAAGATATGGGGTGTGACACATTCATAATTCTCGCTTTTTTCAGAGAATATGTTTTACAATGCTTCACGATTTTAAGTTCCTAATTTGATACAACTTCAAACTAAAACCAAAAGCAGTAATTCCAATATTCCTATCTTGTCAAAGCAAAGCCTAGGAATACCAACATGATAATGATAAATGATAAAACAAGAAGAACTCACGAAGGAACAAAGTCATTTCATAGTTTTCACCAATGAATCCTTGAGATATGTAACCAACGTTGTATTAGAAGCACAAATTCTTCTAGATAATCCATGATAGATCCACTAACAACATGAATAAATACAAGCAGAAAGTCTTGTAGAAAATTTACCAATAGTATTTAATCAATATCAAAAATTCAATTAAAAGCGTGTGACTCAAAGTTTACATGGATTTACTTAAAGCCCTTTAGATCTCAGATACTAATCACTACCAATTCGATCAAGCCATAAGATAATTTGTTCCCAAAACAAAGTTTGGTATGCAACTTCACTTCTTTATTGATCAAATTTAAATTCACAAAATTGAACACAAAGTTTCAGTGTTTGCTTCATAACTCGGCATCACTTTGTTGCAAAAGATAAAAGATTACAATAGAGTCCTCTCTTATTTATAGATGGGAGAGGAGAGAAAAATTAGGAAAATTAGAAGAGCGAATCTAGGAGTAAATCTAGGAAAATTTGACCTAATTAGTTGACTTATTAAAAAATGTTGTCCATATTTTTAGGATAACATATTTGTTTACATGTGATTACATTTGTCAAAATGACATGTAAAATGTTGAAGACTATTTACATAAAGCATGAAAAAATCCAAAACTATCTAACACTGGAGACACAAAATGTCTATGGTTCCTTGCATTGGGCGCAAAAATCTTCATATTTCTTCATTGTCTCCTACAAGAATTTCTCATTCGGAGGTCAACTATATAATCAACAATGGTATGAACTCTTGTGATTAATCTTCTTGCAGGTGAGAAAATTTTCTTGCATCCATCCATATTTGACTTGAGATTGTCCAGAGCAAGTCATACATCACATATGGCATTCATTGAAGCCTTTGAAAATATTTCATCTTCCACCTGTTCCATGATAGCTTCCTTGAACATTTTAGCAATCTCACTAACCAGGAGGAAAGTATTATCATCATTAAGGAGATTACCAAATAACTCCCCAATTCCATTCATCATGACAACACAATGTCCTTCGACATCTTCTTGTACCTGTTGGATGTCCTCGATGCGAGAATTGATCACTTGTATGTGGTTTTTGAGAGATTCTCCTATTTCCACATACTTTTATTTATCAGGAATCACCCCAAATTTCACCAATTTACTTAGCTTTGTCTCTTTCATTTATGACCAAAATGAGAGACATCATTCCATTTCTTTCTGCTCTTTGGAAAGTACATTTTCTTCTTTCTCAAGCTCTAATTTTAACTTGGCTACTTGAGAGGTCTTCTGATCTGCAAAAAATATGAGTTGTGAGCCTTTTTCTATATTATTTCATCAATGAAATCATAAAACACTTTACCTTTGGAAACAAACTTATCCACCTTTCTTACTACTGGTTCCTCAAAGTTCACCATGGCCAACAGTTGTACATTCTCTAAGGAGCCCGCAATCTTCCTCAAAACTGATGCATATTTCTCCACTTTATCCTTGTACATATTTCTCACCTATTCCTTTTTATTGAGTCTACTTGATAATGTGTTCAAGACTACTTGAACATCTTCTTTTACACTTTCATTTGTTACCTTACCAAGATTAACTCTTATTAGAGTATAGTCTTCCATGTTCACATCACCTGATTCCTGTGGGGGTAAACCAATGTCCACATACTTGTTATCTAATTTGTCTATATAAAGTCTTGAATGAATTTTAGGCTTCTTCTTCCCCTTGGCTTTTGGAGGAACTATCTCTTCAAGGTCAAGCTCATTTGGGGAAATCATTTGTTTCTTGCGCTTTGACACTTGTGAGATTAGCCAGGGGGGGGGGGATGAGGTATTTTATTCTCGACTATAAAATCTTGTGTCGCAGGTGCTTTTATAGAAATGGATGCTATTGTAATAGTTGGGGTAGTATCAGTCATGATAGCCCCAATAGACTATAAACCAAGTGGATCCTACAAAGTCTCATTCATGAATCTATTGAACTTTCCTTGAGAAGTGATGTCATATGACGAAGAAGATAGGCTCGGGATGGATGACGAAGAACTTGAAGAAACATCAACAGTTTGAAAAGTGGAACTTATAGGAGGGGTAGAAAGTGTGTACGTTAGAATGTGTCAAATTAAATTGAATCTAATCTAATACACCAATGAAACATTAGATTGAAAAAAACTAAATAAATAAAACAAATGCAAACTCTTGACAACAACTTCTTCAAATTCATTCCATTGTCCTCTATCTCCAAGGATTCGCTTCAATATGTTTGCTCTCAATTATGCAAACATAGCTTATAGAATGGCACTTGAGAGAATGAGATTATTATGAATGCATATGCATCTACAAGATTGAACTATTGAATTAAAAATGCTATGAATTGCTAAGATTGCGACTATAATAACTATGCATGAAAGTATGAAATTCGAGGTCCTTTTTAGCTCATGAAAGAGTTGTATTTATAGATTTTTGAAGGTAGGAATTCGATTGGCCAAGATCAACGGTTGAGTTAAAACCTGTTGAAATGAACGGTGAGAGATCAAGAATTTGAAAAGATGGAATTCTGAGAGACAAATTGAAAGGTGTCTCTCATAATTAAATAAATAAATATTTAATTATGTGTGAGAGAAATATGAAAAGGCTTTAATTAAATATTGCAAATATTTAATTATGTGAGAAAAGAAAAAGCCTTTTAATTAAATATTAAGAATATTTAATTTTGTGATAGGAGTGGGAATTTGGAAAATGATTTAATTAAATATTGAAAGTATTTAATTAAATGTGGAGGGAAGAATATCGTTTAAATTTAGAATTTAAACTTTGATAATTAATGTAAATAGATTGTAAAATATATTTAATTAATTAAGAGGAAGATAGCATTAATTAAATAAACTTTATTTATTTACTTAAATTAGAAGAATTAGAAAATGAACAATATAAATAAATAATTAAATTTATTTATATGTAGAAGACTTAAGAAACATTAATTAAATAATTGATATTTAATTAATTAACAGGTTCGATCGATCGTGACCATTTTTAGATGTGTACATTTTGCCCCTCTTTGAAGTGATGTGTTTCATGCATTTCTTCAAAGAAATTGCCCCTGAATTTGAAAAAAAATTGTTGATGACGCTATATGCCCCCTCGGGTGATGAATCAGATAAAGATGATTTTTGGAAATTTTTACTGATTTTCTATCTGATTCATTGACCGATAAAGATGATTTGATGAAAACCCCTATTGAAAGATTGATATGAAGATGAAGAACTTTGATTTTGCCCCGATTGATGATGCTTTTTGATTGATAAATTTGCTTCCATGCGATATGAAAAACAAATAGAAATTTTGATTTGATTGATAAATTTGCTTCCATGCGATATGAAAAACAAATATAAATGATAGATTTGATTTCCTGATTGAAAGTCAAATTGAGTCATGATGACTGTTGAATTTGTTTCCATGCGATATGAAAAACAAATAGTATTGATAGATTTGCTTTCTTGATTGAAAGTCAAATAGATTGAGTCACGATGACTGTTAAATTTGTTTCCATGCGATATGAAAAACAAATAGTATTGATAGATTTGCTTTCCTGATTGAACGTCAAATAGATTGAGTCGCGATGACTGTTAAATTTGTTTCCATGCGATATGAAAAATAAATAGAAATTGATTTGAACTTGCTTGATGTACTGATTGATTGATGATATCCATTTCTGATTGATTTGCATGATTGTTTGATGATATTGATAGTGTTTTTTATTAGGGAAGGATACATCCCAGAACAACACAAGGATAGGGAAGGATACATCCCGATAATGATGATGATGATCGAGGCTTGCAGTAAGGCTAGGAACAAGACCAAAGGTATGATTAAATGATTTGTGCTAGATTGAATTGATTGATAAGATGAGATTGGAAGAAATGATCAGATGAATTGATTGAGATGATAATAAAAATGAGATGTACCAAATGTCCAGTCATACTCAACCGTTGTTTGAAAAAGATATTCAAGTATGTGATTAACCCTCAAAAATCTATTGAAAAGGCCCTCAAAATGCAAATGAATTATGTAGTCCTAATAATGAATTATGCAATCCTAAATGAAATAATGAATCATTCTCCTTGTTGTCATTTCCTATTGTGTTTAGTTGTCATCATTGAGCCTTTTGAGATGTTGAAAGTTAGTACAAGAATCAAAGGGTATGTTAGCACCAATGATGACCTGAGTACCGCTTTCAGGATGTTTGATGTAGCAAGTTAATACAAGCATCGAGGTATAATTGAACCAAGATGACCTAAGTATTGCTTGCATAAATAGACAAAAGTTAACCATTTTCCTATGCAAATTCTGAAATGTCATCAATGATACATTGTAGAGCATGTCCCATGACCAATTTGCACAATAATAATGATTAATTTATAGATAGCACGCAAAGAAAAATCATACTTCTTCCTTGTGATTCTAGTTCAGTACATCATTGAACCACTCCAAAGATATGATGTCATCAAATATCAAAACAACATTTTACAACTTATTGCTTTAAGTTTTCCATTCATTGAATTCAGATTAAGATCATCCAGTTTGTTTCAGTTTCAATGTATGACATGTCTCAAAGCTGTTTTGACCAAGCTTGATTGGATATTCGATTTTTGATCTGATACTTGATAATTGACACATCTCGCTTGCTTGCTCAAAAAAAAGAAGATGATTTCCCCCAAAGAGTTTAGGATTTTTCCCCTAGTCTAGGGTGAGACACGACCAATATATTGATAAAAGCATATGATTTATTGATTTTTCTTTGGATTTTAGGAATATTTTGATTTTTTTGAATTTTGATGTTTTTTGATTTTTTTTGGATTTTGACGATTTGGATATGGACATGCATGACGATATCAGTGTTTTGTTTTGAGATTTTGTTGAAAACCAAGCTAAGGTTGATTGATCAGATTGATGGATTGATAGTTTGACTAAGTGTGTTAATTCAAAGGAGATGATAATGGATTTGTTAATTTGGCTAAGTGTGTTAAGCCAAACAAAGATGATAATGAATTTGTAAAGCCAAGGAAGTTGCATTATCCTAGAGTAAACTCATTCACACGATGATAGTTTGACTAAGTGTGTTAAGTCAAACAAGGTGATAATTGATTGGATTCGATTGATCAAGATTGATGAAGCTTGATTTGGAACAAAATTATTTTGATGATTTGATGTGACACTAACACGCAATTTAGATGTGACTGATATGAATTGTTCAGATTGATGTTCAATGAAAGATAAAGCCTGATAAGGAGTGTCATCTTGTCAACATATGCCATGGGCCAGTGATTTGGATCTTTTGGCTCACAAATGCTTGACCAATTCGATTTTACATCTTCCAATGTTCAGATCACCAAATAAGTTGGAGAATATATATCAAGATTCATTCCTGAAGCAAGATGTAAAAATTTTCCCCCAATGTCTAGCAATGTTTGAACGACCATGGGTGGATTCTTGAATAGGTGTATGGATAGATACTGTAAGCATGCAAAGGATGCCAATGATTATCTTGCAATAAGATAAGGTGTTTGAACAAAGGATGCTCATTCATATAATGCTTCAAGGCTCAGATAATGTTTGGATTGGATAAGATCAATGAAAATGACCCATGTCAAGATGTTTACCATAAGCAAGTGTGAAGTGTTTACCAAACCTTCATCAAGATCAAGATAAGGTAGATAGATGGCAATGAGCTAGATAAACGGTTCATGGATGAATGAATGATATGGCTGGAATGTTGGTTTTATTATGAATGAGATGCTTTCTCTTGAAATAGCCCACATAGATGCTCGATTCTACACATGATGCCTGTTTGCCAGGTTTTCATCATGGTACTTGTCCAAAGCGCCACCGTAGTGGTTTTCACTAGAGGACAATTTTTTTTCTTTACTGTTTTTCAATCCTTTTTTTGATTTTTTGTATTTTTTATTTTTTTTGTTGTCACCAAGACGCCTGTTTGCCAAGTTTTCATCAAGGTAACCATTTTTTTAGGACATTTTTCTTTTCTTTTTGTATTTTCTGAGAGATTTTAAGTTGATGCTGAACCACCTGGTGGTGTTGATGTTGATGTTTCTGTCATAATGTGCCATCGGTATCCTACTTGGAGAAGTTGTTTTGCCAAGATATGTGCACTTGAATGAAAATTTTGAGATCTCTGATCTGCTTTGTTGATACCAGAGTTAACCTCATCTTTGTGCACACATCGCGATAGAGTGCCTTCTAAATCCTTATGATGAAGGGTCGCTGCCAATACATGGTCAATGTGAGAATTTGATATCATGCGTGGAGGCGTGGACGGAGTGTGTTTAGGAGTAAAAGATGGATTGGTCAATAGTTTGGAACCTTTGACTCTCCAAACTTGGGAAGATGAGCAATAATGGGTGGATATGGAAGTGTGCATGGAATTTGTACCAACTGCTTGATACACTTTGTACGTTGCTTGAGAAGCCTACTTTTTCCTTTGTGGACATCTTTGATGGATACTTTTCCCTTTTTTATTTTGCCCCATAGTTTCTTTGAATAATGGAGCTTGATAGGGATAATTTTTCTTTGTATTCTTTGGTATCCATATGTATTTGATTTGTCCTATATGATCCTTAGCTTCTTTTTCCTTGATAACATTCTTCACGCTTTGATTCAAGTCTTTCTTTTAGCATTGGTCCCAATTTGTGGATGGGGTGATGGGTGGATGAAGATTCATGATGTGGTGGGTTGTAGTACTGACATCGGTTTCATCATAAGGATTCTTCGTGCTCCCTATGTTGACGTTTGCTTGAGACGAAGTTGCCCCCAGTTTTGTGGAAGTATCACTGATATGTTCATATCCCTTGATTTTCAAGTAACCAAGGCCTTGATTCTTAGGATTTTCAATAATCTGTACTAGTTCTAGGATACCCTGTTCATGTAGGCCTAATCCTTTGCCTTGATAATTCATCTGTTGAAACATTTTATTTGCAAAAGGATATGATTTCTCTTGGAAACAAGATGTTGCTCCTTCTCTGCTCTGTGGTAGATCTTCAAAAGTGACAACTTCCTTATTGATAAGATAATTTTCCCTTACAAAGGTGAGTGATCCAACTTTATAAATGATAGGATCCTTTATCTGTGGGATAAATGCCTGATTCATATCCTTAGCTTGATGGAGGGACAAAAACCATCAGTGTATGCAAGGTTGATGTAAGAGGAGGTGGAGGAGTAGAAGGATTGGGAGGAGTGTACAAAACACTGGAAGTCATGGGTGATGATGTTAGGGGAAGATTAAACAAACCATGTTCTTGTGAGGAGATATTTGTTGTTCATCATCATGCCTTTCTTCCTCCTCTTTATCTTCTTCTTGTAAAACCTCAAAAAACTCACATACTAAACATAATATTTCCATAAGCAAATGTACATTCCAAATAAGGAAAAAGTGATATGTATGTATAACATTAAATATCCATAAATTCTCTAAGGAAAGTTCAATAATGAAATACAATCACATACACCAAGAGGGTGTTATAATACATTTGTTTCAATGTTACATAAATAAGTTCTCATCGATAACTACATCCATGAAGTAAAGTTATATTTTACAAATTAGCTATGCAAGCCATACAAAAGTAATACAAGAAGTACATCCATATGTAGAATAAAGAATCTTTGATCCTCAACCGCCATGACACCACTGGTCTTCCACAAGCTGAGGCCAATAGTGAGGTTAAGGCACCTTTTTCACCCAACCATGAAGCACAATACTTCCCTGGGTTTCTTCCTAACCCGAAGAAAGCCCTGACCATGCACGAGGAGCCTAGTAACCTGGAACAGTAAAGCAGGAGGGAAATCTCGATGCGTGTCTAATGCCTATATGAATTCCTATACTAGAAAAACATAATACTTGCATGTAGGATGGGGCAAAGACATATATAACATATAATTCTATGCTTTTTATCCATATATTTCACTGGTACAGAAGCTTGGCCAAGCATTAAAATATAAATGGTAGTTTAAGAAATGGTAAACTACCATCTCTGAAAGCCCACGTTCAACATCCTATCCCAGAAGTAATCTCATAAAGGTGTAAATAATAAAAAAATTCTCACAAGCTGCATAAGGTTCAAACATTCACTAATTTAAGCTTTCTTACGGAAAATACATTATATTTCCAAAGTTCACTATTTGGTTGCATAGAAAATAATTCACAAGAAGACAAATTTTACATTTGGTTCTACATTTCACCATGAACTCATTTTAATCATTCCACTACACACCAACGAACAAAAATAATTATATGCACATGTGCTCTTTTCTACTTGCTTACAAAGTATCCAATACTTTGTTTCCAATTTAAATGATTTAATCTAAAAATAATAGATTTGTATAAATTTGAAAGAAATACTCCCAATCAGAAATGTATACATTTTAAAGAGTAAAACTTTCCCATTCACGTATACACACACACATATATTTATACATATATTCAAGAATAAATCAATCTAATATAGAAATATATCAATTTTAAACAGAAAAATTTATCATTCCAAGTCAAATTTTAATATCTATTGTTTTCAAAATTTAAAACTTGTTGTCATACATATTGTATTTGTATTTGTATATATATATATATAAATACATTTTCTGGAAATTACATTTGCAAACAAAATATTATACCCAATCTTTATCCGATGCATCTACAGTCTTATAATTCACAACATTTTTTTATAATCCAATATATACACAAAGATATACATACATGCATATATACATACATATATACATACATACATACATACATACATATATATATATACGGTTGATAAATAAAAATGATTATATATAGAAACGCCAAGTGAATTTTTGAAGGGAATCAAAATTTAACAAAGAAATTTTGGCCCTTATGAAGCCAATGACCCCTGTGGAGGGGTGGATGCCTCCATAGTAAGCCATTCCTTAAGGGGATGCATTGGTTGGGGAGGCTTAAGGCCTTCCCCAAACTCTAAAAAGAAACCCCCATCTTGAAATTAAAACCAACGTCACCAAAAAGAATTTGATTTAGAGTTTTTTTTTTTAATTCGTCCAAACATAAATATAATAATAATATTACTTATATATATATACAGTTCTATATATATGTAAATATGTAATATTATTACATTCTGGAATCATAAATTCAGTTTAAAAGGGAAATTTGCAATTTTCGGCCTAGTATGTTTGAAATAATTTTGAAATTTACAGCAACAGTGTACTTATATATATAATATTATATATATTTATATATGTATTTATATAAATATATATAATTTTATATAAAAAGAATAAGAAAAATACAGATTTGTACAACCATGATGTTGAATCACATAAGTAGATAAAACATTAAAAACACTAAGCTCAATTTGCAATTGACATTCAGAAAGGGTTTCAAGGAAGAATTAAATCTTTCCACATACAATCATCTAATTACACATTTTGAAATTGAAATGCATTGGAAAAGAATTGAAAACTTGGAAATCGCTTTCTATTTGGGTTTCCTCTTCTTGTTTCCTCTCTTATCCCCGTTCTTGATCTACTAGAAATCACTTTCTGTAGATTTTCCTCTTCTTCTTGTTTTTCCCTGTATTGTTTTTTTTCTTCCCTTCTTTCCACCATTTTTAATTTATTGTGCTTTAGAAACCTTCTCCCCGACACCCATTTTTAGTTATTGTTTTTGCAGAGAAAAAGAAAGATCAAGAAAACTATTGTGTGTTTCCATTATAGTTTTCCCCTCTTTTAAAGATTTTTCCCTTCAAATTTCCAATAACCTAAATTTTAAAATAAAATAAGATTTATTTTTATGCATCATATTTATCCTCGGTAAATAATAAAGAATACCATTTTAATTGCAAATGAAATATTTGTCCTCAATAAATAATAAAGAAATATCATTTAATTGCAAATAAAATAATTATCCTAAATAACAAAGCATTATCATTTAACTGCAAAATAAAATCTTTAATTCAAATATAATTAATTCTTTTATTTATTGGCACTTTTATTTCACTACTAATTAATTTAATTAAATATTCTGAAGTATGAACAATATTAACAATTAACTAAATTAAATACTAAATACATCTACATGATACTAAGTGCTCGTGTGTGCATGAGAGAACTATTCCTTCTTTACCTTGCCAGGAAGCTAACCTCTTCTACCTTAGCCACAACCTTGGTCTTCTAAAACCTGCAGCTCAAGTAACCTTAGGCACCCATTAAGAGATTAGTATCCGGGTAAAATATAAATCAAAGCAATATAATACATTAATCCAAATAACACTTTTCTATTTTGCATTACTTTCAAAATAAAACTATATTCAATACATTTCAACTTTTTCAAAATTAAAACAAACATTTTCTTATTTCATCTCTCAAAACACCATATTATTTATTATTTATTCTACCACACACATTTAGTCATATATCAGTTACACATAAAGAAAAAGAAAGCAACATCAAAATCAGAGATGTGACACTTCTTCTTCTTCTTCTTCAACAGATTCTTCATCTGTATAATATTTATCTTTGGGAGATTCTTTTGCTTCTTCGCTTTCATTCTCTTCTTCTTCATCAAATGATTGCTCTTCAGATGCAAGCTCTTTTCCCTTTGTCAATGGTTGTTCTAATTCAGTAGCTTCCTCATCTTCAACTATTTGTGTAGTACTTTACCAATAGTAAATTTAATCTTGGGACCTTTTTGAGAAGAAGAGGGATCAACTGCATGCTTTTGTTTAGTACAGAGCTCTTGTTGTTGACTAGTTTCTACTCTCGATATTTCTCCTTCCGATTCTATCTTGAAAGATTTCATTTGGAAGCCATGTTTATGCAACCATTTTTCTATGTTGTGTAAGATGGGATCAAGCCTTTCTCGAATAGAGACACTTTCCTTTTTAGACCATTATATTGGAGGTAAGGATCTCCTAGCAATTTCATCTTGTTTATAAGTAGAGTTTAAAATGTTATCAAGATCTTTGAAGTCCTCTAGTAGATCAACTACACCAAGATCTCTGATCTGCTCTACTATTAGTGTACAAAAATCCATTATGTAGATGTCTTGTTCATCTCTGCAGTCCACCCATATGTCTTCAAAATAGTAGACATGACGATGATCTTTCTTCAGTTTCCTATTCACATCTCGGTAGTCAAATTCAAATCTATATTATATGCTCTTATAGTCATGATTTTCATTTCTGCATCAATTGACTTTTTTTTTTGTACACTATGAATGGTATATCTCCCAATTGTCAGTGGAAACCCAAAACCTAGCTTGTGAATTCTTTGTCATTCCTTGTGAATCAAGATCAACTATCTGCATAGCTCCATTAGTATCCACTTATTTGAGGGATATCTGGGCAACATGTATGGACACCCAGTATAGCAACCGACTCTCATATACCTGTGAAAGTTGGAAAATGTAAAAAGATACATCCAACCTTATTAACCACCTTGTAGGATTCATCCGATACTCTTTTCTTTTCAAGAGTATGATCAAAAGTGAACAACAGGGGTGCAAAGAAGGCATCTATGACTCTTCTAAAATGATGAAGAATTTCTCTTAATTTCAACTGATAATAGAACTCATACACAGGTACACTATGTCTATTTCCTTTAGTAGAAAAACTTGGAAATTGCCTCATTACTGCAACAACATATACCAAATAGGAAGTCATGTAAAATTTCAAAGTAGTAGGCACATTGATCAATTTTTCATGGATTTCATCACTTATCTAGGTTTCCCAATCAATATGTGCTTTCCTTCTCTTGATGATGTAGATGTACTCATACATTCAATCTTTAAAATTACATGAAATAAATAATCCTTTAACCCTTCTTAGGAGAGTGATCATATCCCTAACATCCT
This sequence comes from Sequoiadendron giganteum, assembly GCA_007115665.2. NCBI lineage: Eukaryota > Viridiplantae > Streptophyta > Pinopsida > Cupressales > Cupressaceae > Sequoiadendron > Sequoiadendron giganteum. The sequence goes on along the minus strand of CM021109.1, from coordinate 58,739,710 downwards.
CTTTGAAATCACTTTGAGGAATCCCTTTAGGCCATCTTGAGATAGTAAGACTTGGATATTTTAACCATTGAGTATTAATCAATGTTTTAGCTTTATTGGGATCCTTATCATAGACCTCTCATGCCTGTTGAATTGAGATATTTGTATATTGTTCCATGTAGGGAACACCGAAAACAATATAAAATAACTCAAGATCCAATCTCATCATCACTTGTCCCGAGGAATCTCTCACACTTCTGTCACCTTGGATGTAATGAGATGCAACTTGGAGAACAAACTCTATGTTATGAGAAGAAGTTAGAAATGTAGATACCAAGTGTAAGTTGCTATGAACGATAGATCTCAAATTTTCCTCTAATGGTTTTATCTTAGTTCTTTTTACAAAATCTTCCAAGTCTTGGTGACGAACTTCGATGTCTTTGATTTCATCCACCTTTGAGAGCACAAAAGTAGGCAGGAAGACACCTTGGTATTTTTACTTCATCTTTCCTTCCTTTTTAGAAGGTGATGGAGGCTTCTTTGATGTCACTGAGAGTGCCAAAGGCCAAGGAATGTCACCTTCAAAGATCACCTGCTAAGAGCTTGAGAGGAACTACAAGAATAATGAATCAACAAATGTTAGGATAAAATTGTAGTGTTGGAAAGCATGAAGTGAGCAAGCAATTCAGAGCAACTACAAATGAGCTATTTTTTACGAAAAATGTAGCATTGGCGAAGAAATGAGGTTCAGAGTGCAAGTGGAGTGATTTCAAAGTGTTAGAAAAGAAAATTGATTTTTGTGTAGGAGTGCTGAAAATCAACACTCCTACATCTTGAAATAGTGATTTGCATGTAGTAGTGTTGATTTTCAACACTCCCACATGCCTTATTCATTTCATGAGAAAAAGTGTTGAAGTGCTAAATTTTAGCGCTTGAGCATGTGGGAGGGACTTAGTTCATGCTTGGGTACTCAATTTTAGTGCTTCAACATGTTCTTCATCATTTGTTGGGGTCAAGTGTACAAGTAGACAAAAACATTGCTTTAACATTTTAAGATGAGACACTCCATGTAGGAGCAGCGATTTTCACCGCTCCTACATCTTGGAGTTAGGGAAAAACTTCAGAGTAGTGATAGACTTTTTCACTGCTTTGACAGCCTTGCGGAAGGTCTTCAATCTTCAAGCATTGAAAAATGTTGCTTGAACATTGAAGGGAATGATCTTACAAAAGATAAAAACTTTATCATTTCGATAGTAAGGAAACAATCGGTGAGAAATGGTGAGAAGGCTATTAAAAATATCATGGTGAAGAAAAGAAAATGCGTGGAGAGAAACATCCAAGGCATTGATAAGGAAAATGTGCAAAACAACGACAAGGAAAAGTAGGGCATGATTTGATTTTACAAAAACTAACAAAAACCTAAATAAAGACAACACAATGTGCAGGTTTTCGAAAGCAAAAATAGAGAGAAATGGTGATGAAGAAGAAAGAATAAAATGTACCTAGAAGAAAACACAAAATGTCAAAACCCTAACTCAAAAAATTGAAGAATCTTTAGACACCGATCCACTTGAGGTTGGATGGAGACCAGCACATAGAGGAAGAGTGAATGGCAGATAAAATGAAGATGGATTAACCTAAAATAACTTATTAAGTCACTAAGAGAAGGTTATTAATGAACTCAAAGTTCACATTAATGAAGGCACACATAGAGGCAAAAAAGATGCACTAGCGATGAAAATCACCGCTTGTGCATGTAAAAAGCTAAGTAAAACAAAAAGTGCACTAGCGGTGAAAATCACTGCTTGTGCATCAAAGGCTAAGTGAGAAAAGTGTAGGAGCACTAATTTTCAGTGCTCCAACACTTGGAGTAATTTTATAACTTAAGGCTCATGTAGGAGTGATAAAAATCAACACACTAACATGAGTAAAAAATTGACTAACTCCCAAAGAATGGGAATTAATGAAAATACTCGTTTCGAAGCTTTTCGAAAGATGAACGGGGGGAATGCTCAAATGGACTATTTGAGGTTTTGGACTACGCGTCGAGGTGAATTGAATTTTTCCTCATTTTGCATGCTTGAAGTACATAGAACTACGAAATAGACAAGTTTCGTAGAGGGTTATCCCTTGAATCTGGCATAACTAGAGTCGAGGATAACAAATATTATCTCACTATTTCATATCACTTGAATTTTTCTATTAAGACTAAGATAAATATACGATTACAATAGATTTTATATATAATTCTACACTATATCGTATATTATATTCCTATAAAGATTGGTTAGGAATTACACTTTTAAAGATAAAAATGCATACAACAATAAAACAAATTTAAGAAAAAATAAACAATGGAAAAAAAGTTCAAAAGTTCTTTGTTAGAAAAGTTGAAAGGGATTTAATATTTCATCCTAAAAGTTTTCTAGTTATCAAACTTATCCATGTGCATGAAAAAGATAGTGATATGACTTGTTGATGTCTTTATAAGTGTTTTGAAAGCATACATTATAATGTTAAATAAAATATACCATATCCTATTGTAAAAAAATGGTTTAAAGTTCTTTTTTTTTCTATTTTTTATGTCCTTGAAGATATCCTAACATCTTTAAAAAAATAGTGTAATTAATTTTTTTACCATAATAGTCTCCAAATAATCTTGGTTTAATCTAAAAACTTGGCGTAAAATGTATGTCAATAAAATGATAGGTAGAAGCCAACCACCTCAAAGTGTAATAAGAGTTTTCGAAATGTATGGAACATATTTACTATATTTTTCATTTTTCTTGCTCAAGTGTTATGCTTCATGGTGGTAGACCTTATTCTAGTTTAGACATATTCATTGTATACCTACCCTCGATCCCCATTTATTACATGCACTTGGTGAGTCTCATGAGAGTTGCATTAGTACACCTATTAACACTTGTAGCATTAAGAATCAAGATTCAATGTAAATGCTTATAAAACATATTCAAAATTAATGACAATTTTACCAAAGCTTGCAGTGACCTTTCAAGTCATTGTATAATGATAAATAAATTCAAAGGAAACATACAATTTATGGATTTATGCACAACACAAGGATTTAGAATCAAAACTGATTTAGATCACATGTGGTGTCATAGGGATATGCATGATATATCTTATAACTCAAATTGAGTGAGATATGAGAAGGCCAGTACACCATATTTACCCAAATCATCCATTTCAAATTAACCACCATTAGGAAAAACCTTTGCATGAACAATCAATAAAAAATTAGGCATATTTTCTTAACATGAAAATATCTAGGACAACATGGACATACAACATGATATAATATCAATTAATTACATCAATTGAAATAATCTAAATCTAACATGATTTAGATATCATAAATGCATAGATCAATAATCATAAAAATCACAATGTTGAACTAGGTAACATAATCATAATCAAACATAACAAATATAATCACTATGGATACATCCCATAATACATATTTAGACACCATGATGCCAATAAAAAATATCATTGATAAAGTATATTGATGGCAATACAAAACATCATCAATAAGTATGATATCATTATCAAAAAAATTCAAACAAACATACAAAGCACATAGGAATGAGGCATTGTATATTTTAATAAAATTTATTTAGTGATTCATAAAACCACTTTACATAAAATTACACCAAACTTGGTAAAAGAGCTAGTAAGTAATATTTACCCAACCAAAAACTCATCATAAATTTCTTTGACCCTTATTTCTGAACTATTTTTTAATATAGATGATATGGTAATCTTGGTGTGGGGATTGCATGCAATTCTTTAGATTTCTTCAATACTATTTCAAAGGTTTCACTCATGTCTTTTTTCTCATAATTCATCCCTATTGGAAGGGTCCAATTAAATGAATGGATTAAGGAAGCAATAGTAAAATGAACCATTTGATGAGCCAAAGGAAGTCCTAAGCATATTCTTCTTCCAGCTCCAAATGGTATCAACTCAAAATCTTGTCCCTTATACTTCATCTTACTATTCTCACAATTAAAAAACCTCTCTGGAATAAATTTTAAAGGCTCTTTCCAAATTTTAGGATCTCTTCCAATTGCCCACACGTTCACAATAACTAAGGTGTGCTTGGGTATCATATACCTTGCCACCTCACACAATTTGTTTGCTCTATGAGGCAATGCTAAAGGAAGTGCCGGGTGTAGTCGAAACACTTCTTTCACTATAGATTGAAGATAAGGTAGATGATCTATGCCATATTCTTCCACTCTTCGATTGATACCAATTATCTCTTCTAACTCATTTTGTGCTTGTTTCATTACATGAGGATTGGCAATGCGTTCCGCCATAGCCCATTCTATTGTTGTAGTAGTAGTGTCACTACCAGCAGATAAAAGCTCCTACATGATCACAAGGAAATGATTTATCAATCATACAAATTTATATTTTTTTCAAATGAATCATATGAGTTGAAGTAGGAATTGAACAATTAACCAATTCATAGAAATGAAAAAAGTGTGAATTGTTCTAGTTTATCTAGCTTTTTTCCTAATTTAAAAAATAAAAAAGCTTACATGATTTAGTTAAATGAATATAATTAAACATTGAATTTTTATTTTATTACGATCTAAGGATATTGAAATTAACTTAATCTACACATGTTGTGGTTGTTTAGGTGCACTCTATTTATATATCAAATAGTTCAACTTTAAATAGTCAATAACAATTCAACAATTTATTGACACAAAAAATAATAAATAGTTATCTTATTTTTAGTAACAAAAAAATATCTTTATCTATTAAGCTATTTAACATAAAAAAATAAAGATTAAAAAAAATGAAAATTAAAAAAACTATTGAACTAAGACCCTCTATACTAATTAATTATCTTTTGTTTACTTGTGTAGGGTAACAAATAGTACTTATTTATTCTAAATTGTTATGATGCTTAGATTGAGTATTTTTTTATTACAATGTAAATTCTTAAGGGAGAGGATCTAGTAGTTGAGCACCCTAACTTCATGCTTCTCAAGATTTTACATGAAAATTTCAAATTACTCTCAATTTTTTACAACAATTTAATTGGCAAGTCCCTTTCTTATAACTAAGGCTTTAGGGCCACATCTTCAAATTTGATGCCACATCAACATGCTTTTGTTGAGGTGTTCAAAAAGGCCCCAAAAAGTGAGACCGATAGTTTTGCACTAAGTCATGTAGTATTGGTGCACTGATGTGGCATCACATGATTTGTTGTTTTTTAGATCTAAGGAATACATTTCATTCAATTATGGATAGTCATTATCAACACTAACAACTTTAAAGTCACAACTATTGGTCCAATATTCTTAAAAATATTGGGCATTAAATCAACAAATGCTATAACAACTATTGGAACATAGAACATTTTTTATCACATTCCATGGTCCATCATAAGATGAGCAAGTAAGTAATATTTCTAGATTAGATTATGTAAGTATTTTAACTTGTGAAATTTTTTAACTTATTTGCTGTCTTGATGATGGATCATTGCATGTGACCTAAAATATTAATTGAAAAAATTTACATAATCTAATCCAACCATATTACTTATTTTTATTTCTGTTTAGAACACTTACCATAATTAAAGCTCTGATATTCTCCAGAGTGATATCATCTCCAATCAAATGGAGCAGAATATCGAGAAAGTCCTTTTCCTTGGGAAGACCGACACCTTGCCACCTTGCCACCAGCCGATCTTGTATGAATACATCTAAGAAATTATGTACTCGCTTGCTATGGACGGCTAGATAAGTTATTCTAGGAACCTCAGAAAGGGATAATAGTCGGCCACATTGGGTATTTCGACCAACCTCGCGAATTCAGTCAAAGCGTTCCTCAATTCTACAGACTCTAGATTGTTGGGATCGAACAACTTCTTACTGAAGATGATGTTGCTCATCAGATTGAGACCCTCGTAGAACACCAGATGTGCAATATTCAAACTCTTTCCCCTCTTCTCGAAAACCATTGGAATTGTCTCAGAGATTTGATCTCTTCTCAGATGTTGCAGCGCTTGGAGTCTGGTGGGAGTGAAGAGTTGTGTGGTGGCAACGTGCCTCAACTTCCACCAGTAATCTCCATACTGAGCAAACACTATTGAGGAATTGTTGTGAGAAAGAACCTTTGCCACTTCTATCAGACTCCGTCCCACAAAGTTCTGGTCGTGGGTTTTGAAGACCTCCTTTGCCATTTCAGAGGAGGAAACCACCACTACAGTTTTCATGCCGATAGAGAGTCATAAGTGGGTCGTATTGCTAAGAAAGAGCCCACAAAGATTCATTGGGTTTCTTCCCCAGTTGGAGAAGATTTCCCACGATAGGCCAACTAGGAGGTCCAGGAGGAAGACGTGCCCTACTTTTCTTCTTTCTTCTCCCGATTAAATCTAATAAGAAATATGCCAACACACTGCTTACTAGTGCTGGAAGCCATATGAGCCATTTCCCTTCGATTGAATGAATTTCAGATCTACTCAGAAAGCTATGATTTCATTCCTAATATAGCTTGCAATCAAACGGAATCTGTGAAAAGACGTCATTTTCCCTCAGAAGATGTGTACATATAAAAATCTATACGCCATTGGGACAATTTACTATCTTTGAGCTAAAGATGCCAAGCACGGATACCTCTTTCAATCACATGGAATTTGAAAAAAATGTCATCCCACAACATAAGAAACGTGGAGTCCATTTGTAATATATACTAGCACTTGCACCCCAATGAGGTGCAATACTTATGCCAATACGCCGATATACACTGGTATTTTATCATGTACATGTAGAAGCGGTGTATTTTTTTTCTGGTAATGAGCTTCTGCGAGCTGTAGGATTTGTCTTCAAGGCCTGCACAACAAAAGCAACGGGGTGGTTAGGTGTGTAGATAAGGCATTGATGCAATCAAATTGTAGCACCAATTTTAAGCTTAGAAGAGTGAATTATTTAATGATTTGTAAGTGCTTAGAGGAGAGTTTTGCAAGAGAGAAATTTGTAACAATGGTATTGATGAACCATGGGAAATTGGGAGAGACAATAGATATATAGGAATGAGAGGTGTGTACCTTGATTTAGGAGAGACATAGTGTTGGAATAATGGATGTTGAATCATCCAATGAATCTGCGCACACTTCAAAAGGACCTGCCAAGAAGAAATTCAACCACACAGAAAGTGTTGCAAGAAAGGGCATGCAAATAGAGATTATCTGATTGATATTCAGAATATATTGAATGATCTATCTGATATAGATATTTTACAAAGAGTACATATGCCTGATTATATAGGCAAGAGCAAAACCTAAAATGCATAAGATGTTTCCAAGTGTTCAAATCACACTTCATGTGACAACAAGAAACCCTAATAACCTACCTAGGGAATGATAACAAGATGGAGATAAGTTCTAGAAAAGACAACTCATCTTCTAGAAGGGAATCTTATCTCAACAACTTTATTAAATGATAAAAAGTAACCTAGGACTAATATGATTAATTAACCTAAGTTAACTTATGCTAGTGTAATAATTAATTAATTACACTAACACCCCCCCATAAGTGCAACTTAGGGAGGAAATCAAAATGCAATGATTATGCATGATGATGACGGGTCCCAGCTAATGGCCATATTAGGTACCCATGTACATAGGATGAAAATGCAACTAATCTCCCACAAATAGAGAAAAGAGGAAAAACCCAGTGGGAAGAAAACCCCTCTCCAAAAAAAGAGATGAAATGCAGAAAGGTGATGATTGGAGGACTCAACATCATCCCCCCAAGGACAAAACAATCATCACATGGATACAATACAATCAATGGGCCCCCCATAGGAGGGAAATAGAGAGACAATATAGCCCCCCTAGAAAATGTGATCACCTGCAAGAAAGGTAAGTGTATGTAGACAAAACATGATCCAATGTCGACAAACAATTTGTCTCCCTTTTGGAAGAAACAAAACCAAGTGCAAGTGCAAAGATGCTTCCCATTCCGGATAGGAATTGAAGGAAGGAAGGATGTATATGAATGCTGATGATGTCTCTGAAAGCTGCTCATGTGTCTCCTTGCATGATGAAGATGAAGATTCCACAACCCACTCAGGTACATACCCAATCAATTTAGAAGGTGACAAATTAGGATGATGCGGAAACTGATGCTGAACATGATCCAAAGACTGCATTGTGATGTTCCTTCCATCGAAGGAATAGATGGAGACTTGATTGCCTCCCATAATGAAGTGTCCTCAAAACCATTGAAAGAAGATTGAAGCCAATCTAATGGTAGATGCAGAAGAAACTCCGATGAAGATGGAGGAAGTCTCATATATGAAATCTCTAAATAGAGGAGTGATATCCCCTCAAGAATGTCATCCAAACCTGTAGAAATAGCCAAGTCAACAATCCCTGAAACAAAGCCATCCTGTGATGTCAAGTCTGGAAAACTGAATGTGTCCTGATGAATGATAATGATGGAAGCCTCAATCAATGAATCTGGACAAGGAATCACTGAATGTGAAGGGATACCAACTGTCTCGAATGGAGAAGAAGAATCATCTGAAGCAACCTTGTCAACCTCTTCGGAAGATTCAAGGCAATCCAAACAAACAACCTCCTGCATAGCAATATCATCATGGGGTACTTGATCTGAAACCTGACATTCTGAAACCTGATCATCGAGGAAGGATGGAGTATATGAATCTCCATATATCTCCCAAAGCTTAGTCCAAAGGATGTGAGGACTATCACAATCATCAATAGATTCCAAAACATCACAATCAACATGCATTGCAATCACCTCTAAAACATTATATCTGCTGCAACTCCAAGCAAATTTTTGAACACCTTGACCTAGATGGGGAATGGTACCATACAAATGTGGCAACAATTCAAGTGATTGGAGATGGTGGATGATCCCATCTCGCCATTGTTTATAGTTTCCCGTGTGCAACATAGTCAAAGAAGGATAAGATGCTAACCCCACAATGTACAATCAAATTTCTCCAAAAATACAAAGACAATGACCTTCAATAGCAAATATAAACTCCCAAAATTGATATGCAACTGAAGTGATGCCACCCAAATGAAAAACCTTTTCCCAAGCTTCAAGATATCCAAGTTATTGAACAAATGCACCAAATTGAAAAAAACCAATGCAAGAGTACTTGGAGCTGAAACTGATCAAAGTCACTGGACTGATGAAAAGAGCTTTGAATTACCTTCCTGATGTCGTTGGAATCACTGAATTTCGATCAACGGTTGCGAAGATATGAGCCTTAGAGTCCAATTTAGGGTTTTGACTTCAGTTGACTATAGATTATTCTGATAGAGAAATTCTACAAAATAGACTACACCACTAGAAAGTAGGCTGAATCCTCTTTTCGATGATATCTCGTTTGTCGAATTTTAACACCGTGGCGCAAAGATATGGCGATTTGAAAAAATCTGCCCTATTAGGGCCTGCAGGCTAAATAGGTGCAAAAATCAAGCACCCCCAGGGAAAAAAAAATTTCGCCCTCGGTCGCTGATATGACCGCAGGGCATAAAGCTGGCAAAGAAAACACGCCAGCTGGCCTAGTGGTGGTGGGGCTGAGCAGCTAGGCGGAGCGGAGCAGAGGGTGGCGTCGCTTGTGAAGGGACCGCCCGATTGTCGGCAGAGGATAAACTGTCTGGTGGGAAGGGAATCCGGTGGGCGGTGAGATGTAGGTCAGCGACGGCCGGCAAAATCCCTAGGTCAACAGGATGTGACTGGTAGATGGCAACAACGGGCAGGCCCCAAGTGGCCGACAACAAAGTACTTCACCCCCTGCAGAAAAAAAATGAATGCAGCCGACCCAACAATATTGTC
>CM021109.1:58519357-58729774 GCA_007115665.2 Sequoiadendron giganteum | reverse complement strand
TATATAAAATAGGTGGAGAGATATCTTTCTCTAGGCATCTATTTTTATCAAATTTTCTCAATGCAATAATGATAACTCTTAGCATATTAAAATAAAATTTCTACTATTCATAATGATAACTCCACGTATTAAAATATGATTTTTTATGTTGGAAGATTTCTACTATTCATGTAGTGTTAATTCATGTGTATTTTGAGCAATCATTATTATAGTTGAAGATTATTTTGATTTTATGACTGATTTTTCCTTTTTGAAATGTTCTCAATTTTTCAAAAAATATTAAACATATTTTTTATGGTTTTAATAAATTAATTTAGAAACATATTTTTTATGTGTAATAGTAAATTTAGAATACATATTTTTTAATTTAATTTTCTAATTTTTAATTTTAAATATATTAATTTAAAATTTAAAAAATATTTTTATTTTCCATTCCTCATTAAATTTTATTTCTATTTTATTATTAAAAAAATCATTTTACAAAGACATCAATTTTTTATTTTTTTTTCATTTTTAAATTTTCAATATTTTTAATTTTAAATATATTAATTTAGAAACTTACTTTTGTATGTAATAGTTAATTTAAGAAATTTCTTTCATGGTTAATTTTATAAGTTTTAGAAAGTTTATTTTATGTGTAGTAACTTAACATATTATTTTTATAGCTTGTCTTTAAATAATTATTATTCTTTTATATAAAAAGTCTTTCAAAAAGATCATGAATATTTTTTAATTTTAAATATATTAATTTAGAGACTTACTTTAAAAAAGTTCTTTTATACTTAATTTTTAAAATTTTAGAAACTTCTTTTTATATCTAATAGTTTAAATATTTGTTTTATACTTTATCTTTTTTAATATATTTCCCATGTTAAACTTTATTATTAAGTTTCTCTAAACATCATATTGTCTTTTGTCATAGCAAATACAAATTGAAAAATGAAATGTTCAAACTATAACAAGAGAGATAGCTCTACACAAAAAATAAAAAGTTAAATATAATTATATGAATTTTTTGAAAAAAAAAAATATAAACAATCAGAGAGATTAATATTATTCATATATTTATTCCATTAATTTATGAACATATGAAAAAAAAAAAAAAAATTGATGTCATCTTAAAATTTTCATGATTTTAAGATAATTTTGAAAAATAAGAACAAAAATGATAGAAAAATTATGATTTTATATCTTTTATATATTACTTAATAAACTAAATAGTACCATCAACCAAAACTTTAGAATCCTAACATAGCATTACTAAATTTAACAGCAAATATCCACAAAAAGATAAATATGATTGGAGGAAATGGTTAAGTTGAGTAGTTAATACCGATTACGTTATTTCTATTACCATTTGGCTCTTAGGGTTGAGAAAGGTTAGGAGGGTTTGAAAGATTGTCTCAAAGTAAAAAGTTTTAGCTATTTTCACAACCCCATAGAATATCCTAAGAATAACGGATGACAACATATTACTTTGCTTTCTGAAACAAAATATATGAGGGTACAAATACTTAATAATAGGATGAGAAAATGAATGAGTCATACCTTCAGTTTTCTTGATGACCTGGAAGTTATTAATAAGTCACAATTAATAAGGCAACCAAGCCTAAATTTTCTTGAAAATGCAACATACAAAAATTTATAAGTTCACAAGAAATCAGTTATTGTATTTTTCTAATTAGGAAGACTCTTTTCTTTCCTTTTCTTTTCTCAGTCACATCATTGTCCACATTACACAGTCAAATCCAAAAACTACATACTCTAAGTCTCTTCTTTGATATCAAATTGAAATATGGAAACTCGTGAGAGAAATGCATGCAGGAATATATTTGGCGATACTCTGTAGTTTGTTCGCTCTATGTTCCTCCTTGGGCGTCGCTTGAGGTTAATGGGCATGGGAAAGTTAAAACTGAGCTCATTTCATAAAATAAACCAAAAGAAAAGGGGTCAGTCATTTTATGCTCAGGCGTCGGCTTGCACTCATGACCTGTTATCCGCCATGTCCTGCTTGCTAGGCCTAGGAAGAGCTTGACCTGCCAAACACAAAATAATGATGTTACAACACCTTGCACTATATAAACATGCTCATGTTGATTTAATTGAGATGCACATTGTGGTGATCTGTTAATCATCACATGAGAATGCGTAGGTCTCTTTGTTGTTCTAAACATTCTGCGATCAAGCGTGGGGCTTGGACTACTGACAAAGACATGATTTTGAGAGATTATGTCGCTACTCATGGTGTTGGGGAATGGATGTCTCTACCCATAAAAGCAGGTAAACTAAAATAAATGAAATATTTCTCGTACCTTTTTCCAAGAAGCTCAATATCAATAGCTTTATTATCGAAAACAATTTCTTTTCCAGGTCTGAAGCGACGTGGAAGGAGTTGCAAATTGCAATGGTTGAACTACCTTCGTCTAGATATCAAGCGTGGAAACATTTTTGTCGATGAATATGACCTCATTATTCGATTGCACAGACTCCTTGCAGGAATGTACCCAACCAAATGTGAGATTTCTTTCCAGGCTCTCAAATCTCAGAATCCCATTGTTTCCCATGTCGTTTCTCACTCCCATGTACATAGGATGCCTGCTCTCATTGCCTCACCTCGCTCCTCAGATTTTGTATTATGCTTATCATCGTCCTCATTGCCAAGCTGCTATGTATGCCAACCATGAAGGATTCACTGGTTTATGATTCACCAATATTATATGCCTAAATAGTGGGTCACCTTTCTACCTACTAAGCGGTTAAAAACTCACGAAAGACTGTTACACAATGCTTTAATTTCATTTCAGATGTTACATTCAGACGCTTTAATTTCAAACGTTATTTTAGGATTGACGGTGAATATCAGATGCTGTAACCACTATCGCCAGCACAACTGAAGGCAAAAGAACACCACCGTGACAGCCAGTGAGGATGTCAATTTTTTTGAAAAAGGGTTTTTGTTTACAGAGAAACATTCTTCCCTCTACAACTGAATACGCCTCTCGGCGTAATTAATACGACTTTAAAATTAATAATAAATAATATATTAAAAAAATTGAGCAGATCCCTCAACACAGTGAGGTTTAGTTGGAAGTGTGCAATGCTTTCCCTCAACTATCTAATATCAAATCATTATGTTTTTTTACAACAATTCAAATGCGCAGCTTTACCTAGATAATATTACTAGTTTTATATATACTGCCAAGTGCCAAATACATTTTTATATGTACAAATGACAATGGCTGTTACCAAAACTGTTTATATATATTACAAATGGACTCCACGTTTCTTGCGTTGGGGGACGACATTTTTGTCAGAATCCATGTGATTGAAATAGGTATCTGTGCTTGGCATCTTTAGCTCAAAGATAGTAAATTGTCCCAATGGTGTATAGATTTTTATATGTACATATCTTCTGAGGGAAAATGACGTCTTTTCACAGATTCCGTTTGATTGCAAGCTATAATAGGAACGAAAACATAACTTTCTGAGCAGATCTGAAATTCATTCAATGGAAGGGCAATGGCTGATATGGCTTTCTGCGCTGCTAAGCAGTGTGTTGGCATATTTCTTATTAGGTTTAATAGGGAGAAGAAAGAAGAAAAGCGGGGCAAGTCTTCCTCCTGGACCTCCTGGTTGGCCTATCGTGGGAAACCTTCTCCAACTGGGGAAGAAACCCAATGAATCTATGTGGGCTCTTGCTCAGCAATACGGCCCACTCATGACTCTCTCTCTCGGCATGAAAACTGCAGTGGTGGTTTCCTCCCCTGAAATGGCAAAGGAGGTCTTCAAAACCCACGACCAGAACTTTGCGGGACGGACTCTGATAGAAGTAGCAAAAGTTCTTTCTCACCACAAATCCTCAATAGTGTTTGCTCAGTATGGAGATTACTGGCGGAAGTTGAGGCGCGTTGCCACCACACAGCTCTTCACTCCCACCAGACTTCAAGCGCTGCAACATCTGAGAAGAGATCAAGTTTCTGAGACAATTCGAATGGTTTTCGAGAAGAGGAGAAAGAGTTTGAATATTGCACATCTGGTGTACTACGAGGGTCTCAATCTCATGAGCAACATCATCTTCAGTAAGAACGTGTTCGATCCCAACAATCCAGACTCTGTAGAATTGAAGAACACTTTTACTGAAGCGCTGAAGTTGGCCGGAATACCCAACCTGGCCGACTTTTATCCCTTTCTGAGGTTCCTGGACCCTCAGGGCCTGAGCCGTGATGTAGCCGTCTATAATAAGCGAGTACATAATTTCTTAGATGTATTCATACAAGATCGGCTGGCGGCGAGGCGGCAAGGCGTCGGTCTTCCCAAGGAAAAGGATTTTCTCGATATTCTGCTCAATTTGACTGGAGATGATTTCACTCTCGAGAATATCAGAGCTTTAATTATGGTAAGTGTTCTGAGACACAATTAAGTAATATTTTTCGTTTATGTAAGTTTTTTCAATCAGTATTTTAGATCACATTCTATGATTTATCATCAGGATAAGCAAATAAGTTTCAAAATTGTACAGCAAGTAAAAAAGCTTACATGATCTAATCTAGAAATATTACTTGTTTGCTCATTCCATTATGGACCATGGACTGTGATCCAAAACATTGATGAAAATAGGGGAGAAGACCAAAGCATGTTTCATTTGAAAAAATAAATAAATTTGTATGACTGATAAATCATTTCCTTATGATCATGTAGGAACTTTTATCTGCTGGTAGTGACACTACTACTACAACAATAGAATGGGCTATGGTGGAACTCATTGCCAATCCTCATGTAATGAAACAAGCACAAAAAGAATTAGAAGAGATAATTGATCTCAATAAAAGAGTGGAAGAATCTGACATAGATCATCTACCTTATCTTCAATCTATAGTGAAAGAAGTGTTTCGACTACACCCAGCATTTCCTTTGGCATTGCCTCATAGAGCAGACAACTTGTGTGAGGTGTCAGGGTATATGATACCCAAGCACACCTTAGTGATTGTAAACGTGTGGGCAATTGGAAGAGATCCTAAAATTTGGAAAGAGCCTTCAAAATTTATGCCAGAGAGGTTTTTTAATTGTGAGAATAGTAAGATGAAGTATAAGGGACAAGATTTTGAGTTGATACCATTTGGAGCTGGAAGAAGAATATGCTTAGGACTTCCTTTGGCTCATCAAATGGTTCATTTTACTATTGCTTCCTTAATCCATTCATTTAATTGGACCCTTCCAATAGGAATCAATTATGAGAAAATAGACATGAGTGAAACCTTTGGAATAGTATTGAAGAAAGCTAAAGAATTGCATGCAATCCCCACACCAAGATTACCATATCATTTGTATTAAAAAATAGTTCAGAAATAAGCCTGTCAAAGAAGGTTATGATGAGTTTTTGGTTGTGTAAATATTACTTACTAGCTCTTTTACCAAGTTTGGTGTAATTTTATGTAAAGTGGTATTATGAATCACTGAATAAATATTATAAAAATATACAATGCCTAATGCCTATGTGCTTTGTATGTTTGTTTGACTTTTTTTGATAATGATATCATACTTATTGATGATGTTTTGTATTGCCAAATATATACTTTATCAATGATATTTTTTATTGACATCATGGTGTCTAACTATGTATTATGGGATGTATCCATAGTGATTATATTTGTTATGTTTGATTATGATTATGTACCTAGTTCAACATTTTGATTATTATGATTATTGATCTATGCATCTATGATATCTAAATCATGTTAGCTTTCGATTATTTCAATTGATGTAATTAATTGATATTATATCATGTTGTATGTCCATGTTGTCCTAGATATTTTCATGTTAAGAAAATATGCCTAATTTTTTATTGATTGTTCATGCAAAGGTTTTTCCTAATGGTGGTTAATTTGAAATGGATGATTTGGGTAAATATGGCATACAGTCCTTCTCATATCTCACTTGATTTGAGTTACAAGATATACCATGCATATCCCTATGAAACCACATGTGATTTAACTCAGTTTTGATCCTAAATCCTTGTGTTGTGCATAAATCCATAAATTATATGTTTCCTTTGAATTTATTTATCATTGTACAATGACTCGAAAGGGAACTGCAAGCTTTGGTAAAACTCGTTAATTTTGAATATGTTTTATAAGCATTTACATTGACTCTCGATTCTTAATGCTACAAGTGTTAATAGGCATACCGATGCAACTCTCATGTGAGACTCACCAAGTGCATGTAATAAATGGGGATCGAGGGTAGGTATACAATGAAGATGTCTAAACCATAATAAGGTGTAGCACCATGAAGCATAAGACTTGAGAAAAAAAAATGAAAAATATAATAAAAATGTTTCACAGGTTTTGTAAACTCTTATTACTCTTTGAGGTGAATGGCTTCTACCTATCTAAAATGGATTTATGGAAACATATGATTTTGTAGTCTATTTTTAAGAAGCCTTGTTGAAAACCACCTAGATAAGGGGTGGGACATTGCTAATAACATCATATGTCAACCCTAATTCTGATAGGCCTTTGCTGGTGTATGGTAGTTGTCTACAGGGGGGAGTTGTTGTTTCTTTGAACAATTTCTCTTCTTTGTGGTCTTTCATTTGGCCTGCTTTGGCTTTGGGTAGGGGTGAATACTCCTTGGAGATGTCTTTGCTTGGTGTGTCTTTACCGGCTTGGTTGTGGCTTCCAAATGGCTAGTGGATTCTGACATCTATTTCTCTGGTTTGGAGCCTATTTTGGGTTGTTGGCCCATATGGTGGTGCGGTATTGCTACTCGAGTAAGGATTTTTTTCTCCCCTTGCTTTGTTGGGTTTTATCTAGGTCTGCTATGGTGTCATCAAGGGTTTTTCTTTGTGAGAGCAGGCATCTTTTTTCTTCCCATGTTAATGGCCTTTCCCCCATGTTCTTTGATGTTCTTTGTTGGTGTTTGGGGGCTGGTGCTTTGGTTGGACCCCTCTGTGGGTTTGGTTTTGGTGTTGTTTCTACTTTGTTCTGTGTTGATGGCGGTGAAGGTTGGGCGGCTTTCAGAGATTAACTTAAAGACCCAGATATTGTTGTTGATGTTGCTTGCTAAGCTATTTCATCTTACTGCAGTCTTTTCCTTCTCTTTGAATACTAGGTCTTCTTTTGAGGTGGAGACCTCTCCTATGGAGGTGGAGTGCTCTCCTTCTTGGGTGGAGGTGTATTCTACGGGTGAAGGTTTATTCCTATTTTTCCCATTGAGGGGGTTCCCATGCCTATTGAGGTGGTGTGTTGGTTTGCAGGAATGTTGTGGTTGTGGTGGGTTGGACGAGCTTGGTTTTGTCTCCTATAGAGGTGGAGTGAGCAACTGGTTTTTATGGTTTGCTTTTGGAGCCTTGAGCACTTGTGGTGACCTTTTCTATAGAGGTGAAGAGGGTATGTTGTTGGGCTCGGTTTTGTCTACTATTGGGGCTTTGCTTCTGCAAACCCATGACTTAGTAATTTATGCCAATGTTATGGAAAGGCTTATCATTATGAATAACTGGCATGTTGTTGCCTGGATGTTGCACGCTTTTCTCTTGGGTTTAAGGTCCCTGCCAAAACCTAGTTGTATAGGGTTGTTGGTCCCTTCAAAACCAATGGGTTCAAGATCTATGTAAGATCTTGGTTCTATGTTGTGCAGCCTGTTTTGGCTGTAGGTTTGGGTTGAGTTTCTAACTCTGTTTCATTGTTGGGCTTTATTGACTTTCTTTTGGGCAGCTTGTCCTTCCTTGTTTGGGTCTCGAGTCCCTTTAAAACCTAATGGTTTCGGGTCCATTCAAAACCTATTTATCCTCTAATCAAAAACATCATATGTCAGCATCGTTTTAATGGCATACATTTTGTGCCATGTATTTAGATTAAACCAAGATTATTTGGAGACTATTATGGTAAAAAAAAAAATTACACAATTTTTTTAATATGTTAGGATATCTTCAAGGACATAAAAAATAGAAAGAAAAAAACCTTAAATCATTTTTTTTAAATAGAATATGGTACATTTTATTTAACATAAGAATGTATGCTTTCAAAACACTTATAAAGACATTAACAAGTCATAACACTGTCTTTTCATGTAAAGGATAAGGTTGATAACTAGAAAACTTTTAGTATGAAATATTAATCCCTTTCAACCTTTCAAACAAAGAACTTTTTAACTTTTTTCCATTGTTTATTTTTTCTTAAATTTGTTTTATTTTTGTATGCATTTTTATCTTTAAAAGTATAATTCCTAACCAATCTTTATAGGAATATAATATACGATATAGTGTAGAATTGTATATATAAAATTTATTGTAATCATATATTTATCTTAGTATTAATAGAAAAATGCAAGTGATATGAAATAGTGAGATAATATTCAAATAATGGAAATAAATTTTAGATCAATTCCAATGACTTGAAATGACAAAATAAAATTATATTTTGTTCTATAGAGTTGGTAACCACACAAGTTTTCAATGCCCCTTTCTATTACTATGAATTCATGGTCTGATTGGTAAGGAGACTTGTAGTCACCTCCACTTAGGCCTCTATTTTTATTCCCTCTACCAACTTTCTCTACACTTTATATATGATATATGTCCACAATTTATGCAACAACATGAAAACAAACTGTAATTAATTGTTTTAACTTTGAAACTCCCTTTATGTAAACTATTACAAACACATTTTATAGCACTTTTTAAATTTCTTAAACAACAATCAATATTTTTAATTCTATTTAAATTACTTAAATTTTTCACTCTCAAATAAAATTAGTGTTATTTAAAAACATCTCATTAAAAATACAACAGTCTAAAAGTATCATACTATTAAATTTTCTCAAAGCCCTTTGATAGTTGTTATAGGTCATCAATCTAAAAAAAAAAATTACATTTGTGGTATCTAATGATCATTGATTGATCCCACAATTATTGTTGACTACCAACACTTACAATGCTCTTTGTTGAGTCCATTTTAAACCATTGATAGATGATGTTGAGAGTAATAAATGGGATAATTGTGGAGTAATTGTTGAATAACTAATTAGCCCATGTATGCACATATACAAAACAAATATGATTGGTTAAGGAAAAAGGTTGTTTTTTTGTACATTTAGTTGGTTTATGGCTACAAGCAATAGTAAAAAGATGAATGGTGGAGAAGTTTCATGTTGGTTTTTTTTCACTCCCCATTTTGAAATTCTCTATTTTTTTAACATCATTATATGCCAACGTAATCATGTATTCGTCAATGCCTCTAATGTAATAAACTCCATGATAATTGATTGTGGTTACTAATTTTGTTGAAAACCTATGGCCATTCAATAGAAATATGAGGACTTTTAGTTGTTAGAAGTAATTTAATATTGAGTTAAAGTGAAGAAAATAGATATGAATTTATAACGTATACTAAATATGGAAAGGTTATTTTGGAGATAATTTGGATAGTAAAAAATCCTATTCACTATAATGAAGTTGTTGATTTTACCAATAAAAAGGTGCCTCATGGGTTTTCTTTCTTTCTTTTTTTACTATTGTTTGTAAGATTTTTTTTTTATGGTGAAAGGATTTTGTGCAAGTGAAATACAAGTGTGGTGGAATTCGGATGATGCTCAATAGAGATTTTTTTAGTCTAAGTATTAATCCTAGCTTCAATCAATCTTTCATGATGTGTTTGATGTTGTGCTCAAATAGATTGTTGGGTGTTGAAGTCGAATGTCCACTTTATCTTTTCCCTCCAATTACACCGTCCTTTCACATTTTGTTCGTTTTGAAGACTTATCCATATTGGATACTGTAATTGTCAAGTCATATACATTGTTGATTATAGTTGTTGATGTATGTGTATTCAAAAATAGAGATAAACAAATAATTCCCCTGCTTCAAAGTGGATGTAGCCATTTTATGGTGAACCACTATAAATTCATGTCTTCGTGTTATTGTTTCTTTTTCATTCTGAATTTAATTTCTCCAATGATCTATTTTTCTTTTTATCTGCAATTAGTTTATCAAAAATTGGTATCAGAGCTATGCATAATTGTTGTTCGAGAATTGTGATAATTTTTTAGAATGGAGGAAGCAGGTAAATGGAAGATAGAGAAGTTCGCAGGGCAGAACTTCAGATTGTGGAAAGTGTAGATGGAGTCTTTGCTGATTAGAGGAGATCTTCCACTCACATTAGAAGGAAAAACAAAGAAGCCAACTGTGATGTCAGATGAAGATTGGGAAAAATTAGATAAAAAAGTTGGAGTGACAATTATCTTATTGTTGTCTAGCAACGTTCTTTTCAATGTCATAGCAAAGAAGACTTTGAAAGAATTTTGGGACAAATTAATGCAGATATGTACGAGATGGCTTCATCTTTGAATAAAGTTTATCTCATGAAAAAATTATACAATTTTAAAATGAAGGAAGGTGGAATTTTATCAAACCACTTGAACGAATTCAACACGCTAATCATCCAATTGGTTTTGGTAAACATTATTTTTGGATGACGAAATTAAAGCCATCTTACTGTTGTGTTCTCTTTCGAATGGTTGGGAAGGTGTTGTGATTGCAATTAGCACCTCCATATCTGGGAAAGAAAAACTTAAGTTTGATGGCAAACGTGTTACAACTCTTCTCAGCAAAGTATGCGAAGCAAAAATCAAGGAACCGCTTCTGGCGATGCCTTATTTTTGGCAATAGAGGTATAAACCAAGAAATAGGCAGAAATAACAATAGAAGGAGATCAAAATTAGCAAGGAGGTCAATGTCAAGGGGCAGAAATGGAGGTTTTTGGTTTGCAAAAAAGAAGGCCATATGAAGAAGAATTGTTGGTAATACAAAAATCTGCAAAATCAATCAAAGGGTAGCGAAGTGAATACCACGTATGGAAAATATGAAGGTTTTCTAGTTTTCTCAACAAGTGAAACTACGGTGGATTCGTGGGTGTTGGATTTTGGTGCATCTTTTCATGCAACCTCATGTCGTGATGCTTTCTAAAACTATCAAGAAGGTAAATTCAATAAACTATATCTTGGTGGTAATAAGGCATGTACAATTATTGGAAAAGGTGACGTAATGTTAAAGTTGAAAAATGGAAACAAGTGGCTATTGCATGATGTAAGACATGTTTTGGAGCTAAGAAGAAATTTGATTTCTATGAGATAGCTAGATGCTCAAGGGTGTAGAGTCACCTTTGAGTCAAACAAATGGAAGGTGACTAAAGGAGCATTATTGGTTACAAGAGGCAAAAAATTGGGCACATTATATGTGCTAGATAGTCCCACTGAACTAGGAGCAACGATGGCACTTGCGAACAGTGAAGCGGAACTATGGCATAGAAGGCTCAAGCACACATGAGGAAGTTTATACAAAAACATTAAATGTATTATGGTAAAATATGTGTCTAAGTTATAATTAGAATTAAAAAATAGTGCTAAATAAAACATGCAATAGTTTTTTAAATAACATGCATGCCTAGGTAAACATTAGTATTAAAGATCTATGCTTAAGAAATTATGAAGTGGTCTTATTTCTAGCTTAAGTTGTGCATTATGAAAAATATTACTCATAAAAAATAATTTAAAGTATAATAAAAAAATTACTAACAAATAATTAAAAAATAAGATAAACTATTTTTTATTATTTTAATATATATTTAGAATCTATACGAAATGTTAGTTTATATTCTCTTTAAATTCTTAACGATTTATTTTCTATAATTGATAGAAAATAAAAAATTGACTAAAAATATTGATTTGAGTGGCCTCCTCATGCCAAAAAGT
This sequence comes from Sequoiadendron giganteum, assembly GCA_007115665.2. NCBI lineage: Eukaryota > Viridiplantae > Streptophyta > Pinopsida > Cupressales > Cupressaceae > Sequoiadendron > Sequoiadendron giganteum. The sequence goes on along the minus strand of CM021109.1, from coordinate 58,718,029 downwards.
GGTTTATGATTCTAAACCTTCATTTTTAAATATGGTAGAGTGATAAAAATCACATTCATGGGAGACATGCACTTCTATTTCAAATTTATCACACTCAAGAGTTATTACATACTACACCAAAGCACAAAAATAATGTTTCCACCTTTGGATACAGAGTTGTATATAAAAAGATAATGTAGGTCTTCACTTATAGATGTCTAAGCTATGGCTAACCAATGTATCCTTTCAAATAAGACACATTTGAACACATACAACTAATTATTTATTGATCAAAGTTGCTCTAGAGATTAAACTACCAATTAGTTTATCACCAAATGGATAGTCATCATACATATTAGTAAAAAAAAATATTTTCCTCATATTTTTTAAATTAAATGTTAATAAACTAACTAATAAATGTTAATAATAATAGTTGGGGTTAAGGTTATCAAGATTAGGGTTAGGATTAGGGTTAAGATATATGGTTAAGGTTAAGATATATGGTTAGGGTTAGGGTTAAGGTTAAGGTTAAGGTTAGATATATAGTTAGGATTATGCTTAGGGTTAAGATTTAGTTAAGATTAGGGTTACAGTTAACATTAGGATGAGGTTTAGAGTTAGCATCAAAATTAGGGTTAGGGATAGCATCAAGATTCACTCAAGATTAGGATTATAGTTAGGTTAAGGTTAGGGGTTGCATAATTGTTATGGTCATGCTTAGGGTTAGGTTTTGAGTTAGAAATATCATTAGGTTTAGGCTCATTATATAGTTAGGTTTAGGATTAGAGATTTAGTTAAGAATAGGGTTAGGGTTAGGGCCAAGAGGCATAGCCAGGAGTAGAGTTAGGGTTAGCATCAAGATTAGGGTTAGGGTTAGCATCAAAATTAGGATTAGGGTTAGCATGAAGATTAGCTTCAAATTAGGGTTAGAGTTAAGATCAAGATTAGGGTTACAATTAGATTTACGATTAATTTTAGGGTTAATATTATGGTTAGGGTTACGATTTACATCATGGTTATGGTTATGCTTAGAGTTAGGTTTTGGATTAGAGATATAGTTAGGGTTAGGGTTAACATTAGGGTTATGGTTAGAGATTAGGGTTAGGGTTAGCATTAGTATTGGGATTACCATTACTATTAGCTTTATCTTAGAACCCTAACCCTAACCCTAATTGAACCTTAACCCTAACCCTAACCCTAATTAAACCTTGATTGTAACCCTAAGCTTTATCTTAAAACCCTAAATGTAACCTTTACTAAACCCTGACCCAAATTAAACCCTAAACCTTATTGTAATTGAACACTAACTCTAATTGAAGCATAACCCTAAACCTGATTAAACTCTAACCCTAATCCTAACCCTAATTAAACCCTTTATTAACCCTAAGCTTTATCTGACAACCCTAACCCAAATTAAACCCTAAATGTAACTGTAACTAAAGACTAACCCTAGTCCTAGTTAAATGGTAACCCTAATTTAATTGTAAGTCTAATTGAATTATAACCCTGATTTTAACACTAATTGAACCACAATTCAAACCCTCAGACTAATTGAACAAAAACCCTAATTGTAACCCTAATTGAATTATATCCCTCACCCTAACCCTAATTGAGAAATCACCCTAATCTAAGCACAACCCTTACCTTAATTAAACCCTAACCCTAATTAGACCCTATTGTTAAGGTTAAATTAAGGTTAGGTTTATGGTTCAATTAGGGTTTTAGGATAAAGTTTGGGGTTAGCATTAGGATTAGGGTTATTAATGTCTTAGTTTATAAATTGGGCATTAATGATAAATATTTTAAACAAAAAATGAATATTTTAAACAAAAAATGAATATTTTAATGTACATATTTCTAATTCTATGTGAAATTAAGTATTATGATGGTTAGAATATCTTAATATTAATTTATAAATTTAACACTAATGATAAATATTTATTTAAAAAATAAATATTTTAAACAAAAATATGGATTTTAATCTAAAACTATATTTCCATGTGAAATTAAACATTATTAGGGTTAAAATTACTAATGTCTTAGTATTAATTTAACCCTAACCCTAATCCCAAGCTTTATTCAAGAACATCAACCATAACTCTAACCCTAATTGAACACTAACCCTAACTTTATCCCTCATTGAACCCTAACCCTACTTGAATAGTATTAGATAATTGATTCCTAATTCTAACCCTAAGAATAATTGAACCCTAACTCTATCCCTAATTGAACCCTAGCCTTAACCTAACCCTAATCCTAACCCTTAATGAACACTTACCCTAATTAATACCTAATTGAATCAAGCCTATTTGAATCCTAACCCTTAATGAACACACCCTAATTAAAAACTAACACAATTAAACCCTAACCCTAACCTTAATACTAATTAAGCCTTAACCCTAATCCTAATCTAGTTGTCATATTAACCCTAACCATAACCCTAATTTTAACCCTAACCCTAACTCTAATCCTAATTGAAACCTAGTCCTAACCTTAATTGATCCATAATTGTTACCCTAATTAAATCCTAATGCTAATTAAATCAATAATATTAAGATGAGTCACTATCAAACACTTTCCCTTAATATTATATATTTAGATGTGCTTTTATATAAAAATAGATAATTAATTAAATTTTGTGGAGATAATCATAAATATTGTTATTATTATTTTATTGATATTTATTTAAATGATATAATGGATGAATTATTTTGACTAATGCGACTCAATAATATGATTTGAATGGGTCCCCATAATTTATTAGAAATGTTATAATGTCAATATTGGTACTATTGTAATTCTTTTGTAGTATTGAATTGTTATTGAATTTTCAAAAAATAATAATTTAGATTAACCTCTGTGAAAGCAAGCACTCCTAATTAAATGGTAATATTTTAATCTAATGTTGTTGAGGACTTTTTTGCCAATGAAGGAGTTAAGTGTGAAGAGTTGTGTACTTGGCTAAATTATAGCGATCTAAATGTTGAAGTCTGTGCCCTTTTAAATTATGATAGATCACATGGTAAGGCGTCGTGTTAGCCCTTCTATGAGGACAGGTCAGATATCCCACATCACAATCATTAATTTGAGTGGTACCGAGCCCGGAGGAGTTAATTGTAATTTTACCCCGCACACTTTGTGGGTGTTTAGATTTGGCGGGGCCATTTTTAGAAAGGACTGTGTTTGATTCTTTCTTTCTGTGTCGGCCAATATGGGTGGGGACAGAAAGCGATCTGAGCCAGACAACTATGATATCCACATGAGAAATGCAAAGGTATGGAACAAGATAAAAAGTGGAGGCCTGTTACCCTTTCTGGAGAAGCTTCATGGTTCTGATATGGAGGCAACGAAGCTCTTTGCCAAGAATTGGCATGATGGAAATCTGACTCTGTTCGGCAGTAATGTTGAGCTCAACGAAGACTTAATTGCCAAAGTCACTGGTTTACCTACGGATGGTAAGAAGTTTTTCAGGGACAGGGCTTATTCGGATGAAGTTGTTATCAGATTCCCGAAAAATGATAAGGAGAAGTAGAACCTGATTAAAATTGCGAATAGCTATTTTGATGTTGATTCCATCAAGTCTATATGGCGGAAGGTGCTTCGGGTCATCATGGAATATATCACTATGGATGGCCACTTCACAAAAGTCTACGGGTACCACTTTGCCCTCCTCAACCATTTTCGCCATAAGGTTAGGGTTTCTATTCCTTACTATCTTTTTTGCTCTCTAAAGAAAAGCTTGGAGGATAACAAAAAGAATCCCAAAAGATTCCCTATCCTCCATACTGGTTTAATCAGGCTTATTGTTGATTATCTGCATGAGCACACCCTTGCTACCTCAGAAGCCAACCCTGATATTAACAATGAGGATACTGAGCCCAATGGCTCGGATTATATGCCTAGCCCTAAAACTAGGCCTAAAGACCCTAGTCTGCAAGCTGGCCCTTCCAAGAACCTGGGTAAAATCCGGAGAGTGCTTAAGCCCATCTGCCTTCCTCCTAAGAACAGCCCTGCGGGCAAGTCCACCCAGGCTAAAAGTCTTGTCTCTTATTCTAAAGAGTCTTCTGAGCCAAAGGAAGCCGTTACCCATACTTCTGAGCGCTGTGAGGGCCCTGCCCCTGACTTACAGAATGTCGATTCCCCTATTAATACTGGTAAAGAGCCATCTCTGGATTTCCTTTATTTGGCTAAAACCAATTCTGAAACCCACTCTAAAATCCTAGACTGGACTTTATCCGAAATCAACGAGCTTAAAATAAAAAACTAGGCCCTGCAAAGTAAAATTGAGGAAATGGGAGTCAAGATTGCGGATTTGGGCAAGAAAGATACGGTCCACAGCTTCAGGATTACTGATAATGAGATTGAGGGCTTAAGAATCAACATCAAAACTATTGTTGAACAGAACCACAGAATAGCAAGACACAACGCTATAATAATCAACGCTATGACCGAAAAACTTGATAAAGCCCAGCAGGGTTCCTCGGTGGTGGATCTTGATGACACTGAAGAAATAAGTCAGGAAACTGATGGTGGTATATCTAGAAGAACCGGAGCTAATTTGAAGCGAAAGGCTCCCTTAACCCCGAAAATGGTGCAGACTTTCAAACAGGGGGTCATTGATATGCAGGTGTTGGAGGCAGAGATTGAGACTGTCCTTCGGTCTCTGAATTAATGATGTGTGCTTCTGTTGTCTTTTTCTTTTTGACCCTCCTGGTCTTTTTTGTCCGATTGCTGCTGTTTTTTGTTGGGTAGCTTTTTTTTGGTGGACAATTGGTGGTCCTTTCTCTTTCTTGTAAACTTTGTGGTTTCGGGTCCCTGTAAAACCTGTTTTACCCTTTTATCAAAAACATTAGGTGGTGAAGTTTCCAATTAAGTTCAACATAAAGTGAGAATTAAAGGAGAAATCAATTGTATTATAAATTCAACTTTTCTATATATAAAAACAACTTTTCTATTCTTTTTTTTCTTTCCACCCAAATCAATTCATTTTCAAAAATTATACTAAATTCTAACTTTAAAAAAACTCATAAAATATTTTGCATAGTGAAGTTTTTAATTTAATTTTAGTTAATATACGTTTGCAAAAGAAATACATCTCTACTTTTTCTATTTTGGATTCAATTAAGTTGTATTATTCTTTAAATTTGCATAATAAATAAATAAAAAATCAAATCACCGCAATATCTTGAAAACTTAAATTTCATTCTAAAATTAAATTAAATTATAATTTCTAAAAAACATATGATATTTATTATCTAGTTTTTAAATAATTAATAAAATTATAGTGATTATCTAATACAAATGAAATGAAATATTTTAATGACGTCCACGAGGCCAAAGAAGCCTATGGGACCCAAGAACAACACAGGAGCCCCCACAAAGAGGCCCTAGTCAGTTTGTAAACACTGGTTGAGATCAGTCCTTCTGTAATGTATTTTGATGATGAAGTTTGCAATTTTGTCTAACCTTGACTCTTCAAACAAGGTATTCAGATTATCAACCTACATAGTGTCCCCATAGCTATCCCGAATGTCTTTATACGCTGAGCACTCCATGATGAAGTGCCACTCCGTCTCCACCATACCCTTGTTACAAAAACGGCATATTTTATTTTCCCACTCTTCTTTAGGAACAACCCACCTGCCTATTTCACATCTAATATGATGTGAGCTAGTTCACAATTGAGCTATCAACATTTTTGCTTTCCATTTGATATTTGCTCCTATATATGCCTTTTCCTCATGGTCCTTCATGGGATTGAATTCTTTGATATAATAATCTTTTTTACGCCCTATTTTTTTTTACCATAAAGCATATTTGAATTTTTCTCTCACATAATTTTTTATTTCTTCATTTGTGTTTGGGCATTCAAGCATCTCCACATCCCACTTTTTCATCCATTTGATATTTTGTTTCACCCAGGTGTTCTTTCTTCTAGTTAGCTCTTCCTTCACAATTAGCTTAGGCCAACGGTGGCTCTCCATAATTTGGACCTTCTTTAGATAGCTTAATAATTGGGTCATCGTTGAAGCCTCCAAGGGGAAAGTACCGATCTCGGCCAATAAAATCTCATAAGGCACTGCAGTCTTGAGCTTGAGGTTGCATATAATTAGATGTTTTTGTATTCTTTCCACCTGTCTCCATTTCTGGTCTGACATGCTGCTGCCCCAAATTTCACACCCATAGAGAATCACTGGGGTGACAAGAAGACCAAAAAGAGTTCTTTTAGTTTTCCAATCCCATAATTCAGCATTTCTACATCTATTTTGCAAAGAGTATAGCGCTTTCCAGCCTCCTTGTATTCTTTTTTCTCTACATGTTTCCCAGTTGAGTTTGTTGTGGAAATCAAGGCCAAGATATTTGTACTCATCTACAATTTCCAGCAGCTTGCCTTCGAAGAGGAATTCAATTTGTTGTTTTTTTCTCCGCAGTGAGAAGATCATTATTTTGGTTTTGCTAGTGTTCACTTGCATCCTGACCTCTTGGCAAAACGTTTCAAGAGCTTTCAAATGTTTTCTCAAATCAGACACAGTTTTAGCAATTAATATGAGATCATCGGCATATAAGAGTAGTTTTATTACAAAGTTGGCTAGATGAATGCCTTCCCCACCAGCCTTGTCTATCCAATTCAAATTCAAATTACATATTCATTTTTAAATAATTTAACAATTACTAATTTAGATATAAAAGTAACCTTTCTTTTTTATTTTTTATTTTCTTTTGCATGCAAATCATTTCACTTTCTAATATTAAACTAAATTATAATTTCAAAAAAGTCATAAAATATTTTTAATAACAAACAGTTTTGATTTATATTGTTTTAATAGGTTGGTAGGGGAAATAAACCTCATTTTTTTAGTTCAATTGAATTGTGTGTTGATCTTTGAATTTGAATGATTAATTAATTGATCTCTTGGAAATAAACTTTAACACCATGTAAAAGCTATGCAAAATTTAGAAACTGATTATTACTAGAGAGCTAATTAGAGCTAACTATGTGAAATCTGTGCAAACTTTAAAAACTAAAATGATTATAATTGTAACAAAACAGGTAAAAGCTAGAGAGAATTTATAAACTAAAATGAATATTGACTCACTCTCTAGAGAAATATATGAAGCTTAATTAAAAAACATGCATTCTTTTCCACTAAAATTTAATTAATGCTCAACAATAAACAAATCCACTAAAATTCTTTAGTTCAACAAAATATTTATAAATAGTATTTAAAAATATTTTTGTAAGTAATGGAATTGGACAACCATTATTGACATTTTCTGAAAAACTGTCGATAATGCTTCCTCAACTTTAGGACTCAAACAACCTGCACAGAAAGACAGTTCCCTATCAAATTAAGATTCCATTATCAGAAATAGAAAAACACCAAACCACAAACTAAAACCATCCAAGATCAAAATAAATTCTAATGTGAATATCATGGGAGAGAAAAGAGTTAGCGTGTAGTTACACCAAAAGTTAAATAGAACAAATCAACAGCAAAAAAAGTATAAACTAAAATAAATAAATAAAAATGTTGTTTGAATGCTCAGAATGTTCTCCTTATTTAATGCTAGATATAGCAGAAATAAATACAATCCCCTTTTTCAGCATTAGTAATGTAAGCATCTGCAATAAAATATTCAAAAATGGGGAATGGCTAAGAGCAGTCCCCCATAGACCCCTCCCCTTCGGTACCCTTATCTGATTCATAGGCCTGAGCTGTGGCAGTCAATTTCAAAAAAAAGATAGCATTTCTACTCCCTTAGAAAGCCAAGGCGTCAACCTACACAGAAACATAAACAATGAATAAAAGTTATTAAAAGAAATCTCAGTTACAAGAACCTACCGTGGAACCCTAGCAGTGCTTGTGAAACAAAAAATAAATGATGCTCGAGTAATAGCTAGATCTGACCCATCACCGTTGTCATCCACATTTGCAAAGGTGCTCCAATAAATCCAGCCAACAGCCAAAAAAATAAAGACAATCATGTGTAGGAAAACCCACAACTAGAATTAATCCCTTCGACCTTTTCAGAAGAGAATGGCTTCCAGAGTTCATTGGGATCCGGCCTCCACCGCTTCCAAACCTTCTCTATGAAGCTTTTCCGCATCATATTTCCTACCCGCTTTACGTTTATATCCGTAATCAGGTTTGGATTCACTAGTATCAGACTGAGATAAACCCAGTTTTCGAGGTGGAGCCAAAGAAAAGTCATCCAAATAGGCCTAGTTTTGGTCCTCCAAGTCATCCATGAAAGGAAAGGTCCCATCCGAGTCAAAACCCTCATCCTCTGTCTCCAAAGGGAAAGCAATGCGAATATCAAGAATAGGAGCATGTGGAGGAGAAGTGGGATCCGGAGGCTGAACAGGTTCCGATTTAGGCAAAGGCGGATGCTTAAAAAACTTTCCATGGTTCTGCCAAATGAACTCCAAATCTGGAGTGCCATCTTTCTTAACCCACTTTTTCAAGCATACATTCCTTGCCCTAGCCGAGCGTTGAAGAGGGCAAGCATCTATTCTATGACCCAGCTAGTTGCAGCGAAAGCAACGAAATGGTAGACCCTCATAATTTAGAAATTGAGTCCATACACCATGTGAGGAATGGACTTTGATAGAATGAGTAAGAGGTTTAGAAATATCCACCATAGCACAAACCCTATAAAAACGTCGATCAAAAGTCACCGTGTCAGGATCGAGCTTGACAAAGGAGCCCACCTGGTTAACCAGTGTGCTGAGAAGATCCACATTGCGCAGCACCAAAGGAAGATTGTACAGCCGAATCCAGACAGGGATATAAGAGATCCTGGCCATGGCAGGATCAAAGAAAGTCTACCATGGAGAGATGAAGAGACCCGAATGCCTGAAGAACCAAGGGTTATTCTGAAAAACAAAGTTGCAATCCTTGACAGAACAAAGCGTAACTAGAAAGAAACCGAAATCTAAAGATTCAATAACGGGGGTTGATAGATTGATCCACATGCTCTTAGTCCATTCAAGGATGGAGGTAACCGATGGGCACTTGTGAGTGCACCACATCACCATAGAACGACTACCGAAATCCCTTGCCATCACATCGATACAGTAATCTGTCAAGCAAAAATCTGTCGGCTCGTCAGAGAAAACCACCTCAGAGTCCCCAAGGGAAAATCGAGGGCTTCCAATCTGAGAGTCATTACCCTGATTCGGAGAGGGGGTCGATGCAGGAGGAGTCATGGGACGGGGCGAGCAAGGGATAGCATTCTAAGTGTGCACCCGGCAAAAATCCGTGCACACATGGTAGGGGTTAAATTTGTTTTTGCATCCATTAACCGAAATGGTTGAGGCTGCACCAGAATATTCTCCACAAGCTTTCACAACCAAGGGTTCCAAGGTTGGTGCAGGAGAAACATCATTCTGAGGAAGCTCCAGCACAGCCCCCGATCTGAGTTCATACCGTCTCCGACCCACCCCAGCCGCCACATTTTGCCTGCCACATTTTGAACCAGGGAGTCGACCAGCAACGCCCTTCGTAGCCTCACCAGCAGGTTGTTCACCAGCCCTCGCCATCGTTCGTAGGGCCACGTCGCCATCGATCGCTTCAGGAGAGCCTGCGCACATAGTTAGGGCAGATTTTCAATTCTTTGACTCTGTTTGAAGTATAGTTTTTTTTTTAGTCCTAACCTTAATTGATCCATAATTGTTACCTTAATTAAATCATAATGCTAATTAAATCAATAATATTAAGATGAGTCACTATCAAACACTTTCCCTTACTATTATATATTTAGATGTGCTTCTATATAAAAATAGATAATTAATTAAATTTTGTGGAGATAATCATAAATATTGTTATTATTATCTTATTGATATTTATTTAAATGATATAATGGATGAATTATTTTGACTAATGCGACTCAATAATATGATTTGAATGGGTCCCCAAAATTTATTAAAATTTTATAATGTCAATATTGGTACAATTGTAATTCTTTTCCACCGTGGTGAATTGCTAATGGTGAATTCTACTTGGGGGTGAATTTTTCGCCACGGTGAATTGCTGGAGATGAATTTTCCGTCAGTAAATTGCTGGGGGTGAATTTTCCTAGAATCAATTAAGACATTCATTAATTTTAAATGATGATAATTAAATAATGAATGATGTATTTTAACAATTTAAAATGAGAAAATGAGAAAATTATAGTTAAAATTAGTTAACAATTTATAGAAGCTTTTTTACTAAATTTATGAATCATTCAATAGAAAGTTAATTAATCATCTCATTGTAACTAAATAATTAATGTAATGTATAGTAACTATTTTTATACTTTTAAAAAGGTAGGATAATATAATGGTAAGATTTTAAGTTAAAAACTTCCCAAATTGATGAATTTTGAAAATACATTCAATCCATTAAAGAAATTCAATAATAGATCATTACAATGAAAAATATTAAACATAGATTCCAAGAAAGGAATGTTATTTCCTTTAAAACTTATATAAGAAATTTTTAGAATAAATTCCAATAGTCAAGTTAAAATTATCTTCCTTCAAATTAAATGGATTTAAGAATAGGGTCATTGAAAGTATACTTATTATTAATAAATAAATCAATTTAGTATGTATAAAATAATGAAATCTATTGTTATAAGAGTGCTTGCATTATGAATTAAAAAAAACTTCATATGCATATAATCATAATCCTCAATTCAAAAAAGTCAAGAAATTTTCAATTAAGCAAAGTTGATTTTATATAAGGTTCTAGAGAAATTAGAGTGAGAATTGAGTAAAATAAATAGATACTGTCTTGGTAACCATTAGACGAATGAGTTATGGAACTGTGGATTTGAAAGTTGTAAACCATAATCTAGTCTAGGAATTAAACCATAGTAAGAAATTTACTTTTGAATCTAAACAAGAACTACTAAGAAAACCAATCAATAAATGTTAGCTATTCACTTTAATCTCCAAAATTAAGTTTAACATATCATTTAATTTTTGATAGCATCTAGTTAATTCTTATGTGATTGGTGTTCATAAAGGAGTTGAGAAACTATTTTCATTTAATTTTAACTCTATTTCGAAGCATGATTATTTTTTGTAAGATTATTTATTATAGCATAGTTCTTCCATTTAAAAATTATTTTAGTTAATTCATTATTGTGCAATAATATTTCTCTTTTTAGCCAAACTAGGAAAACAAATGTAGATAGAAGAGGGAAATTTGTATTTTGTCCACTCATCAACTTAAAAGGGGGATCAATCGATATACCTTAGTATACCTAGGAAAATATTTGAAACTTATCAATTTAAAACGACTTAGAGCATAATACAAACTAGGACTCTTCCTAAGAAAGTTTAAGCATTATGATGAAATCATAAACTTGATGTCATCAATTATCGGTTAACCAAGAAACTTAAATCTACCTTAGTAGCAATAGAAGGTTAAAAAAATTGGTAGTTGTGTATGGTTTAGGTTGAATAAAATTTAGAGCATGACATGATCTGAATAAGTATTTATTCTAAGTCTTGTGTTGTCATGAAATAAAGGGAAATAGGGGCTTTCCCAAAATGGAAAGGTAAGTCCAAGGAGTGAGAATAGACCTTATCTTCCTACTTTCATTAGGAAATGAGATCCCTACAAAGAATTGATTAACAACCCTTAGGTGAGTCAACTCGATGTCAGAATCTTTAGATTTCCTTATGCTTTGAGGATGGGGGTCAAGGTCAAACAACACTTTTGGGAGAAAAAATAAAAAATAGCAAATCTACTCCAAATCTAACACTTGGATCTAGTAGATTAAACATAAAACTAAGAGAAATAGAAAAGATTTTGGCAAATCTGGCAAAGGAGAACACTGTGTACCTATCACAAAATGTTGTTTTTGCAAGCCTTTCATGGACTCATTCGCCCATGGGTGAATGGGTCCAGGTCTCCTTTTTTGGAAAAATCTGAAACTGAGATTTGAGCCTTGAATTTGCTCTTCCTTCCTGTACCTCTGAACCTTCACTCTCAGATCTGTACCTATGACAAATTTGTAAAACAAAATTGTTGTTTGGTGGTGGATGGGGGTTTGCCTTGGTCAAACCCCTAGTTTGGTAATTAAACCTTGATAAAAAGTATAGATCTAAAACATGAAAGTGTGTGTGAGCCCTAATCTTATGTGTATTTAATATTAAAAGAGCTCAAATGCAAAGAAAACCTACTCAAATGTGCTAGAATAGGATCTCTAAATGAAACAATGAATAGTGATGAAGACCTACTTTCTAGGGGATATCAAATCACCTTAATAGATCGTAAATCTGAATATAGCTTCCTTTAGGCAAAAAATAGAATGATAATAGAAGATGGAACCACTTAGGAATCAAGTCACTAGGCTTAGTTGAGTGACTTGGTACATCTCCCAAAACCTAGAATCCATCATGATCCTCCATAGGCATCTATCATCAATCCTTGACAATGCTTGATCTTGTTAACAAAATGAGCTTGAAGACCTACAAATACAAATAGAATGTTGCTCCAAGACTTCAAATTTGAATGCTTGGTTGATTTCTCCTTGATATTGAGTGTAAATCCTTGTGATCTCATGTGAATTTCTCTCTTGTCTAGTGAAAATGATTGAAAGATAGCTTTATAGGCTTCCTTTCTAATTTCCCATTTATTAGATCATGAAAGCTAACACTTAGAATTTGAATTTAGGACCTTGAAATGCCGCCAAAAACATGTTTAAACTTGGGTTTATTATCTTAAAAGGGACCCATTCACCCACGGGTGAATGGGTCCTGACCTAAAAGCTCGGGACCTAAGTTATGTTGGGGCATTAAGTTAATTAATAAAATTTATTGAATGCAGGTTATATTGTTAGGAAATAATTAAAATAGGCCTTGGGATGCATAATAAGGGGTATTAGGGGCCCATTAATGAGGTTTAAAAATGCATAATTGTGAGGTCACTAAAATAGGTCCAAACTATCCATTCATTTAAAGTTACCATTCATTCCTCGTATCACTAACCTTCAATTGAAGGTAGACCTTTGATTGAAGGTAAATTCCCTTCTATTAAAGATACATTCAATCAAATGTTCTGCTTTTCCTTACAATTAAACCTTTTTATGCATGATTTTTGAAGGTGGGATTATAATGAAGAACCTTTGATTAAAGACCATGTTTTAATGGAGGACCTTTAATCAAAGGTCCTTCATAGAAGGTTCTTCAACTAGAGGTGCCTAAATGACAGCAAGGTCCAGATTCTGTTCCACATGTTCACCTTCTATTGGATAAAAATTGTTGATTCAAGCCACATTTTATATAGTAAAAGAAGGCACACATGACACAAGATTTTACAAAGCATAAACCTTAGATTAAGCTTTCCAAAAAGTATAATTTGTAGTACATTTTATTTAATTAGTTTATTTTTCCTATTTCTATTAAAAAAGTACCTTTTTCACCAAGCATGGTATCCTATGTTTGACACACATGGGAAACTAGAAAAAATAGAAAATTTAAAAACTAACCACACTCTATATTGATGTGTTTGTTTCAAATTTAAGTATATACAAAAACGTTATGCATTCTAGTAAAATATTTGTGTAAGTTATAATTAGAATTAAAAAATAACTTGCTAAATAAAACATGCAACATTTTTTTTAAATAACATGCATGCCTAGATAAACATTAATATTAAAGATCCATGCTTAAGAAATTATGAATTGGTCTTATTCCTAGATTAAGTTATGCATTATGAAAAAAATGATAAGATTATGAAAAAATATTACTCATCAAAAATAATTTAAGGTATAATAAAAGATTTACTAATAAATAATTAAAAATAAGATAAACTATTTTTGAATATTTTAATATATATTTAGAATCTATACGAATTGCTAGTTTATATTGTCTTCAAATTATTAATGATTTATTTGCTATAATTGATTAAAAAAAAAAAAAAATTGACTAAAAATATTGATTTGAGTGGCCTCCTTATGCCAAAAAGTGATTTATGATTCCAAACCTTCATTTTAAAATATGGTAGAGTGATAACAATCACATTCATGGGAGACATGCACTTCTATTTCAAATTTATCACACTTGAGTTATTAATATTATACCAAAGCATAAAAGGAATGTTTGGGTCCTTTGGATACACTTGATTTGTATATAAAAAGATAATGTAGGTCTTCACTTATAGATATCATAGCTATGGCTAACCAATGTATCCTTTCAAATAAGACACATGTTATAACACATAAAACTAATTATTTATTGATCAAAGTTGCTCTAGAGATTAAACTATCAATTAGTTGATCACCAAATGGACAATCAGCATACATATTAGTAAAAAAAAAAAAAAAATCTTCATTTTTAAACTAAATGTTAATAAAATAACTAATAAATCAAATCATCCTTTGAAACAGAAATATGCATTATAGAATATTATATTAGTTTTAAGATGATAATTTTTTGACACACTACATATGAATCACAAAACCCTAAAGTACATACATATGTTGTACCATGTGAAACTCACCTAGACTAGGCATATTAATCAATATTCTTAAATATTTTTTCCAATCTCATGTAAATGATGAAAAATTAAATGCAATTTTATATTTTGGGTTATATCTAAAAAAAGAACATTAAACATAGAAGAAAAAAATTCATCATGAGAATCAAGTATCTTACATCCATAACGTTGGTGTTATGTAAGAAGGTGTCCTAATATAATATTTTATTTCTTTGAAATTGATGAACATTTTATAAACACCCTTCAAATCTAGCATGAATTGGAATGAATTTAGGCAAAGTGTAGATCCATCACCCATATGAGTAAAGTAATTTCATAGGAATAAACAAACCCTTGTTGCTTTCATAGTCATGCTAGAAAAAATATGCAACATCCAATCATAACAACCGACCAATAATAATAATAAACTTAGAATTGAGGAACACTTTTATTGAAGGGGTAAGGTTGGCCAGAATACCCAACTTGGTTGACTTTTATCCCTTTCTGAGGTTCCTGGACCCTCAGGGCCTGAGTCGTGATCTAGTCATCTAGAACAAGTGACTACATAATTTCTTAGATGTATTCATACAAGATTGGCTAGCGGCGAGGATGCAAGGCATTAACCTTCACAACTTTCTCGATATTCTGCTCGATTTGACTGGAGATGATTTCACTTTGGAGGATATCAGAGCTTTAATTATGGTAAGTGCCCTAAGACATAAGATTTCTCTAGGTTATAATGTTATATTGAATATTTTTGGATTAAATTATGTAAGTTTTTAATATAATTTATCATTAAGATGAACAAACAAGTAATATTTTTGCATTGGATTATGGAAGTTTTTTCAGTCAACATTTTAGATCACACTCCATGATTCATCATCAAGATGAGAAAACAAGTTAAAAAATTGCACTCCAAGATGGACAAGCAAGTATTACATAATCTAATCTAATCTAGAAATATTACTTGCTTGTTCATCCTATAATAGACCATGGAATGTGATCCAAAATATTGATGAAAATAAGAACTTGCATAGTGTAATTAAAAAATATTCAATCTAAGCATCATAAAAATTTAGAATAAATGAGTACGATTTGTTACCCTACACAAGTAAACAAATGACAATTAATTAGTGTAGAGGGTCTTAGCTCAATAGTTTTTTTAATTTAAATTTATTTTTATCTTTATTTTTTATGTTAAATAGATTAATAGATTAAAAAAAATGTTGTACTAAAAATAAGATAACTAGTTATTATTATTTTTGTCGATAAGTTGTTGAATTGTTATTGATTATTTAGATTTGAATTATTTGATATATAAATAGAGTGCACCTAAACAACCACAACATGTGTAGATTAAGTTTTTCAATATCCTTAGATCATAATAAAATAAAAATTAAATGTTTAATCATATTCATTTAACTAAACCATGTAAGCTTTTTATTTTTAAAATTAGGAAAAAACTAGATAAACCAGAACAATTGACACTTCTTTCATTTGTACATGAATGTGTTAATTATTTGATTCCTACTTCAACTTATATGCTTCATTTGAAAAAATGGATAAATTTGTATGATTGATATACATCATTTTCCTTATGATCATGTAGGAACTTTTATCTGCTGGTAGCGACACTACTACTACTACAATAGAATGGGCTATGGTGGAGCCCATTGCCAATCCTCACAAAAATAATTAGAAGAGATAATTGGTCTCAATCGAAGAGTGGAAGAATCTGAAATAGATCATCTACCTTATCTCCAATCTATAGTGAAAGAAGTGTTTCAACTACACCCACCACTTCCTTTTGCATTGCCTCATAGAGCAGACAACTTGTGTGAGGTGGCAGGGTATATGATACCCAAGCACGCCTTCGTGATTGTGAATGTGTGGGCAATTGGAAGAGATCCTAAAAGTTGGAAGGAACCTTTAAAATTTATGCCAGAGAGGTTTTTTAATTGTGGGAATAGTAAGATGAAGTATAAGGGACAAGATTTTGAGTTGATACCATTTGGAGCTAGAAGAAGAATATGCTTAGGAATTCCTTTGGCTCATCAAATGGTTCATTTTACTATTGCTTCCTTAATCCATTCATTTAGTTGGACCCTTCCAGTAGGGATGAATTATGAGAAAATAGACATGAGTGAAACCTTTGGATTAGTATTGAAGAAGGCTAAAGAAGTGCATGCAATCCCCACACCAAGATTACCTAATCATCTATATTAAAAAATAGTTTAGAAATAAGGGTCAAAGAAATTTATGAAGAGTTTTTGGTTGTATAAATATTGCTTACTAGCTCTTTTACCATGTTTGGTCTAATTTTATGTAAAGTGATATTATGAATCATTAAATAAATATTGTGAAAATTTACAATGCACCATGCCTATGTGCCTTGTATATTTTTTTGACTTTCTCTTGATAATGATGTCATACTTATTGATGATGTTTTGTATCAAGCCATTGATATACTTTATCAATGGTGTCTAACTATGTATTGTGGGATGTATCCATAGTGATTATATTTGTTATGTTTGATTATGATTATGTTACCTAGTTCAACATTATGATTATTATGATTATTGATCTATGCATCTATGATATCTAAATCATGTTAGCTTTAGATTATTTTAATTGATGTAATTAATTAATATTATATTATGTTAGATGTCCATGTTGTGCTAGATATTTTCATGTTAAGAAAATATGTGTAATTTTTTATTGATTGTTCATGCATAGGTTTTTCCTAATGGTGGTTAATTTGAAATGGATGATTTGGGTAAATATGGTGTATTGACCTTCTCATATCTCACTTTATTTGAGTTACAAGATATATCATGCATATCGGGCTATGAAACCACATGTGATATAAATCAGTGTTGATTCTAAATCCTTGTGTTGTGTATAAATCCATAAAGTGTATGTTTCCTTTGAATTTATCTATCATTGTACAATGATTCAAAAGGGCATTGCAAGCTTTAGTAAAGCTATCATTAATTTTGAATATGTTCTATAAGCATTTACATTGACTCTTGATTCTTAATGCTTGAAGTTTTAATAGGCATGTACTAGTGCAACTCTCACAATACTCGCCAAGTGTATGTAATAAATGGGGATTGATGGTAGGTAAAACATGAAGATGTCTAAACCATACTATGGTGTACCACCACGAAGCATAACACTTGAGCAAGACAAATGAAAAATATAGTAAATATGTTGCCAAATTTCAAAAACTCTTATTACTCTTTGAGGTGGTTGGCTTCTACCTATCTAGAAAGGATTTATAGAAACATTTGATTTTGTAGTCTATTTTTAAGAAGCCTTGTTGAAAACCATCTACGTAAGGGGTGGGACATTGCCAATAACATCATATGTTAACATCGTTTTATTGACATACATTTTGCACCATGTATTTAGATTAAACCAAGATTATTTAGAAACTATTATGGTAAAAAAAATTAATTACATAAGTTTTTTAAGATGTTCGGATATCTTCAAGGACATTAAAAAAATAGAAAAAAAATGAACTTTAAACCATTTTTTTTGCAACAGAATATGGTACATTTTATTTAACATAAGAGTACATATGCTTTTAAAACACTTACAAAGACATTAATAAGCCATATCATTGTCTTCTTTATGCACAAGGATAAGGTTGGTAACTAGAAAACTTTTAGTATGAAATAGTAAAATGTGAATCTAATACTAATTTAAAATTATTAATAATTAATATATTCAAAAAAAAATTGAGCAGGTCCCTCAAGAGGGTGAGGTTTAATTGGAAGTGCAATGTTGTCTCCTAGAAAATATACAAATCCCTCTCAACGCCTTTTTTGTTCATTGTTTCGTTTGAGTTGAATTTGCAAGAAGGAATATTCTTGTTTATTTATGTGTTCCCTCCTATTAGTTAACACCCTTATCCTTGTACAATACAAAAAGAAATTAAATTGTTTAATGTTTAAGAATTTTATAGGTAAATCATCGCCATGAGAACCTTGAAATATATTATATTTTATGTCGTGCACCTCACATCCTACTTTTTTTTAATTCATTTTTCCATGTTTTATCTATTTAGGTGACACGTTTATCCTCATTGTATTTAATTTGACAAACCCATATTCAAATAGTCAAAGATTGTATTTTACTCATCCACACATATATATTTTATAATTTTCCCATTTTCTTTAAAGATATCCTTCTTATTAATTTGTTTACGTTCAATTTGTTAGATGTGTGTCAATCAAAAGTAGTTTTCTTTATTGTGTTTTCCTAGACTTATATATTGGCCACTATACCAAAAACGTTAAAGAGACTTAATACCTCACCTATCCCAACTAGTAATATCTGGACCAAAAAAATCAGATTAAATGTATATTTTATATCATGCAATTTTTATTTTCTTTGTTTTTTCTTATTGAAGAAGAAATTCCATCTTTGAAGTGACAATTGACATTGTGAATTAATTTTATTAACATTTCCATTTCTCTATTTACACTCTATTATGAGGCTAAGAGAAGCTACTTATTAAAGTTAAATATTAGAAATTCTCAATAATTTTTAGAATATTTACATTTATTATTGAATAATATATTTTTTAAGAAAATTAAAGAATACAAATATATATTTTTTCCTCATAGATTATACACTTTATTACATGATTTTTTTCATAATTAATTATTAAAAAAATTAAGGTATTTTGTATACTTTTATAGGATCTATAGAATTGAGACAATAAAATACTATCATAAAAAATAAGTTATAAATTTTCTCTTACAAATTTTTTAATCTAAGTAAAAATTATAAATGAATCATTAACTTCTACTACTATTTATGATTGTTAAATATATAAATGCTCAGTGTGTTTCCCAAAAAACATTTATGACAGTTTATTATTTCAAATATCTACATTCTTAACAATATTATGTTTCTAGCATAAACTACTTGTGTGGGTGGTCTTAATAATTTCTAATAGTTAAGTTGGAACCGTACAAACTATTTTTGTATAATGGGTAAATGGTAAACAAATCATGTGTAATGGGTGAATGGTAGGAGAGATCCAAATGAGGAGAGACACATCACCACTTTCCTCATGAATTTTGTATGTCTACTTGAAAGGACCAACAAAAAATGGCTAATGAAGAGTGGAAATTTGCTTGCAACACTTGCAAAGGAGTTGAAATATCCCACCTTGATCTCAAATATTTGGTAACTAGAAAACTACCTTTGTTTAACTCTTTTTGATCTTATGTTTTTTGAAATATTGCCAGGAAATGTATTAAATTGAAAAACAAGAAATGTTGAAGCACAAATGTATTATTATATCAAATCTATTAATTTCCATGAAGTTACATTGAAAGCATTCATACCTGGATGACAATTTTTTGCTCTTGTTAGCTCTATAAAAAACCCTAAAGGATGATCTGCAAGAGACTGATGAAGCTTTGTGATAACCTCTAAAATAAGATTATCTCTTGGAATGTCCTTGGGTGATCTTTCACACCTGTAGACATTTCTCTCTCTAAGGATTTCATCCTCAAGAAAGCCCGAATCTTGAAACAACAGCAAACCCTTGTTGAAGCTCTTATCTAAATTCTCCAAACAAGAATAATATTCATGAATGATGAAAAAGAAAATGCTTTTTGCTTTTATACTCCAAATCTCCACTTTGGCCAAATAATTAAAATAAATAAATATTTACTTTTGTTGCATTTCACCCCTTTTAAAATATAATAAATTAATAAAGTGTCATAATTATAACACTATTAATTGCCATACACCCCTTATATCACCCTTTTAATAAAGTCATCATTAAATGTTAATATTATAAAGTCAATTAACTTTGATAATATTAAATAAATCATCAATCCTCCATAATCACCCAACACCAACTCAAAAGGTGATCCAACCATAATTTCCAGATATAGGCATGCCGATGACTGAACTAGATATGACTTACTATAAATAGTAAGTATATGCGATATAACCAAGTGACTTACTATAAATAGTGAGTATGCATCAAAGTCCCCTTAATGGCCTTCGAAAAGTGCACCCCAATAAATGAGTTGAAGAGTTGAAGAATATTGAAATAAGCATCAAAGGGTTTGTTATCGAACTAAAGACTACCCTCAAAAGGGTCCCCTGAACACCCTATTAGCCTATGGGGACCAGTTGGTAGGCTAACCACTGCATCCGATCACAACTTGGGAAAAGGGGACATTACAGTTCGCCCTCCCCAAGATTTCTTGACCCCAAGTAATCCTCACCTGAATACTAGTAGGGTAAAAGTACAAAACTGTGTCACACTTTTATAAAGGAAATAGCCAACATTGATCTAACTTTTAAACTTGAATCAATAGAAAGTGGCATATATGTTTTGAATTTTGAAATGATGTAAACTAATAAAATATGTATTTTTTAGTATATTTCATGTTTGTATCTTTTTTTTTAAAATAAAAAATTATTTGAATATAGTTTTTTAATAAATTAACACTATAATTTAGTTGTTGATAAAATGATGAAAAATGATGTTACATGAGACGACAAACTTTATATAGCAAAAAAAAAATTTCTCCTTCAATTTTTTTTTCTCCTTCAATTTTTTTATGCATATTTATAACTTGAAACTTTAGGGCATGGATGCATTTTTTTACAATTTTAATAAATATATTTTTCAATAAATATTTAAATGTGTGTGTATTAAAACACGGTTGTTTCCACTCGACATCAACTTTTATATTAAATATTTATCTAAAATAGATAAGAAAATTATACTATATTAATCTAGATTCTTTTGATTTTTAGTTATAAATACTAAAATTCACTTGTGTTGATAAGTTAGTTGAAAGTGTGACACAACTTTGTACTTTTACCCAGTATCAAAAATCAATTTGTAGAATACCCAATAATGTATCCACTACATTTGTTGGGTAGAAATTAAATCATGCTCAGCATATCTATGAACAACTACCTCAATGTAGAGTAGTCTACTAAACCAAGAAATCCATGGATCCCATAACCATAATGGAAGTCTTCCATACTTATCACCCATTGACTTCCCATTCGCTACCCTGATATAACCTTCACCATGCTGGTAGTGGTGAAGCAACACATCAAGATCCAACCCAGTTGGCAAGCCAAACCTATTACCACCTAGATCCCAACATACTAGAAACTCACATCCATCGAACATGAGGAGATAAAAGTATCTTGATGTGTCTATATCACAACATCTCTCTCCAAACTCTACAGATCTCCTATGGATGCAATGAGTGTCCCCCATAGGTGCCAAAAATGGTGTAAAAACTCCTCTCACATTGTTGATATAAAACAGATCAGCACCCTCTAGATTGAATAGATCCAACCTATGGGAATGCATACCAAAAGTTACCAGAATCATATGGTGCCAAAGTACCAACCCTATGCCACTCTCCAATGCTAAGGAGATGGTACAACTCTCCTCCAAACTCTTGAACAACTGTTGTCCCCCAAGGATAATGAGAATAAACCTTATCCCCATTAATAGAGTAGTTGTCCCCTACCAACTGATGGAGTGGATCTAGAGATGGAAACACTCCTATCCCACAATGAACGATATGAATCCTGAGCCAACCCACACCTACACACCATTAAATCATTTGTGTGTGGACTAAAAGAGAAGTGATGAGCTCTCCTTACTATGCAATCAATATGGAAGGCACTTTCCTGCACCAATGATTGACCAGCATAGTCCTCAGGATCACTCGCCTTGTCACTCTCATCATCTGAATCAAGAGGTGGCTTACATCTCTGATTTTGAAGGGATGATTGGGTTGACGCACTACAAGTCCTCTCTGCAAACCCAATGGCAAGGTCTCTATTTGAAAGCAACTGGAGGTAAACTGATTTTATTTCCTCCAAAACGTGCCTTATAGTCCACAAACTTTGAATAGAAGTGACAGTAAAAACCCCATATCGTCTCTCCTCAAATTCAGTTGACCAAAGGAGGTATTCAACAAAATTATCTACGCAATCAAAGCAAGATAGGGCTTGATCAACCTTATCTCCAATGACCTTCAACTGATCCTTCCATCTCTATGACTCACGAGGTTGTTGATCACAACTAGCTATAAGAAATAAATTTTTTGACTTACTTCTAGGAGAGGGAAACATATCAGCATGGAAATCAATATCCCCACTAGATGATACCCTACATTCTTCCTGTAAAGAAGATGGAACAGCATTGTGATCGATCACACAACTCTCCTCAGAATCCACCTCTTCATCACAAGACCTATCAATAACATTCTCTGCATCACCTAAAATGAGTTCATCTTTAGGAACACCTACTGCAACATACTGCTCCATGTTAAGCTCATCCAATACACTCATCCCATTGGTGTCACCTACACTTGTAAATGAAATGGATGTTTCCACATCCTCAATATGCACATCCCCATAATTTATGGATGTACACTCATCAACATGGCCTACCATAGATAGCTGAATATTCGTTGTGGGTGGTGATGACTACGCCAAGCTCAACTCCATTATAAGCTCATCAATCCAAGTCTCTAACTCTTGAAGTGCCATTTGAGTGCTCTTCAAAGAGTCCATGGTGACCACAAGCTCATGAGTGAGCTCATCAACCTCCTCTTCTTTCCCTTTTAATGCATCATAATAGATCTTGTATGATCCCACAATAGTGGTTTACAATTTTTGGCCAAACTGGACACTGAAATTATTATTTTTAACTAAATCTTCACATCCGGGCACCTATAGCAGCTAAACCATGAGGAATTTGAAGATGATGCAAACTAGTGTCTCGTTACATTTTGTCTTTAGATTCTAAAAATATTTTTTTCAAAATTTTTGGAATCAGATTCAACTAATTTTTCCATCTCCCACGAAAACTAGTTTTTTTCATAAAACAACATTTTAAAAAAGTGGCGCACACTGTATAATGCATAACTTTTTTTCCATGAAGGATAAAATTCTAATTATTTAGAATTTAGATTTGTAACTCTGATATCTAGTGCTTCCACTTGGTTAGATAGTGTTTTATTGAATATTTTCTCTTTAATCAAGTTTCAAAGTCAAACCAATTATAATTCAGAGATAGCACAACCGTATAACACGTAACTTTTTTTGTATTTATTGAAATTCAATTATTATTATTTTGTTGGATCAAGGAATTCAATATATGGTGCACTCATATTTTTCAAAAAAAAAATGATAATATGCTATTTTTCCACATGTGCAAAACAAAGACCTTCATTTTCGATGAAAAACCTATGTTTAATAAAACTAAAAAAACAAATACATAATAAAACCAAAACATATTAAAATTATATTCATTGGATAGCTCGTTCCAAAGACTACCATAATCATTTCAAATAAATTTTAAATGAATTCATTTGATCCCCCAAAAGGTAAATCAAAAGTGATTTTTTTATCAACATTTTGATAGGTGTAAAGGAGACTCATTTATAGGTATGGTTTAAAAATAGCAAGGTTCTATCTAAAGGGGTTTGATCTAAGGTGGTTTGATCAAACCCTCTTCAATTGGAATCCTTAAAATGGAAATTTTTAAGGCTTAAATTATTATATTTTCTAAAAATATGTGATTTCAACAAAAATCATAATCTCTCAGAAATTGTAAACCACTATTGTGGCAACACCCTCCCCTTAAGAATGAGAAGGTGATCTTTTTCAGATAGCAATTGTAGGTAACTAGTTTTCATCACTCCTAATGCATCTTTGAGTGCTTGAAACTTTGCAAGGAAAAGTTCACTATCAAAGTGCTCATGTGTTTCTGAAGTCTTCCAACAATAGTTTGCCAACAACTTTTGAGCAACATCAAAGTGTTTTATGGTTGTAGCAATCATGCCTTCATTCACCTTCAATTGCCCTGCCAAATGATGAGACCCCCAAGACATATCATCTCCACACAAAATATGATTTATAATCAACACTAATATGATAGGATGTTGAATCACCATCATTAATCGATTGGAGAACATCATTGTGTGTGCCATCAACATTGCACACATCCTCATCAAGTGTACTATTGTTATGAACCTAATAGGATGGCTCAAATGGAAAATTATAGGTTGTTGTTTTGACAAAATTATAGCACACTTCCTCTTCCATAATAGATGCATGTATATCCAAGGCATCATCTTGGAGCTTTTCCAAACTATCATCATGAAGTAAGGCATCTGTGTCACCTACCACTTTAGATTTGGACCCTTTTTCTTCCATTTTTTTACTTGGGCATAGGTAATTCAACTCCCAAGGCTCCTTGCAAGTAGATAAAAAGTTTGGTTTCCTTAACTCATTTTTGTTGCCCTTTTGGATTTTTCTCTGGAATCCTCATTTCCATTTTCCTTGGGTTCTAACATTTTATTTTCAACCTCTCCCTTGTATTTGCATTTTAACAATGTCCAACAATACCCCTTGATGTATGGGTCCCTCATAAGTTTAGAGAGTCTTGCTAACAATTCAGATATAGACTTCTCTATAGTCATCTTTCCACTAAACACTGAAGCAACCCCTTCTAATACCACTCTAAAGTTTCTTCCTTGTTGGTGTATAATTGTTGTGATTAGATCATTTTCTCAAAGTGATACATTGTATAGAATTAAAATGTTATCAAAGGTAAATGCATACAACATTCTATTAAGCAAAATTGAACTTCATCCTTAGTGCTCAACCAAGTAATATAAGGAAGTAAACATATCAGACCGTTACATTTCCATACCAAGGAATGGTAGTGAGTACTCTATGATTGTTCACACTCAGAATTGTCTCAGAGATATAATGACTAGAGGTGCACATAAATACTGTATATTTTAGATTGTATAGAACTTACTCATAGCAATATATAAATCTGAGTTACCTGAGTAGTCATCAAACAACACCTACAGATTGATTTTCCCAACTGATCAAATAAATGAACTCTTATATGATGACAAACGATCTAGAATTACACTTAGACCTCCTTATCACATGAATACATATGAATTCGTATCACTCTTGAGCTAAA
The DNA here is from genome assembly GCA_007115665.2 of Sequoiadendron giganteum. NCBI lineage: Eukaryota > Viridiplantae > Streptophyta > Pinopsida > Cupressales > Cupressaceae > Sequoiadendron > Sequoiadendron giganteum. Next base: position 58,692,553 of record CM021109.1, on the reverse strand, counting down.
AGGAATATTGAATACTCAAACTTAGACTCATAATAACTCAAAAATGCATACTTTATTGGTGGGTCAATAATACTCATATTTAGCACAACCAACCATTCAACAATGGTTTATGAAATTAGAATGAAAGAGTACATAGGACTGAGTTAACTTGGGTGGGAACCAAAACTTGTTGGGGGTTCTTGGGGTTCCTAGAACACCCCAAATATTTTATCTAGTTCCTAATACTATCAAAACCTTTGATTGGCTATAACTTAGTTGATTTTGTCCCAACTTTCACCAAATCAAAATCATTGATATCCATTAGGCCATTTAACAAGATGATATAATCATTTACCCAAAATTTAACTTGAAAATTGCCTTCTGAAGCAAACACCAAAAACAACAAAAAATACAATAAAATTGGACCATAACTTAATTGAAAATGAAAATAGAACTTGGAATTTTTTCTATTAATGTTGAATGCTCATGCACCCAGATGATCCTGCATCATACTCACTTTATTAGTCTCCTCGTGACTTCATCAACACCTTCATGACTTTGGCAAGCAACATCAACTTTCATAGCCAAACATCATCTTCATTAGCAAGGGATGGTTAACCAATTATCATTTTGTTAGCACTTTGATCTTCAATGAAACCTACATACAATTTAAGAGATGATACAAAGATTTATCTCTTCAAACTAATTTGAAGACACTCATTTTTGGATTGCTATTGTACTTTGATAGGTATTTTTAGCAATTGAGAGTTGTGTCACCATCATTTTTCCCATGCTTGGGGTAATGGTCCTATCTCTTGTCCATTACGACGATTCTCACAATGTACTATTATAGTTACAAGTTGTTGTATTTTACACACTTGCATGATTATATGTACTTACATATTTATCATTTATTATTGATTTATTGCATGATTATGACTATGATTATCTCAGAATACATTCCATTATAAAATATAATCTTATATGCTAATGTTTATCATTAATTTATTTATTAACATTCCTTCAATAAATTGCACCTTGTGTGGCAACCAAGTCAAGAGGTGCATACATGATCACTAATGCTCTAATCTTTACATTTGACATGTCTTATGATTTAAAAACTACTCATGAGATATTTTATCCCTTATCTTGTAGGAATTCGTGGGAGAACATATGCGAAAGAAAATAACATAGAAGGAGAATATTTTTCCTTTATGGACCACAAATTCATCTATTTATTGCATTTATTTTATGCATGTTGAGAATGAGCATACTTAGAGATGCATGATTCATAATTAGAAGATTTGAATGCAACTTAAAGTGGGGCCAAACTATAATGGAAAAATTATATCCTTGTTGCATTTCCTATTTAGTTTTGTTAATAATCAGAGGCAACATCTCAATACATTTATATAACTACAAATGATGCATTTTTGTGCATAAATGGGCCAATATACCTAGCTTTGTTTACACCCAGCCCATGCTTATTGCTTATTCTAATCCAATCTATATCAAGCATTGATCCAACTTGATTGTCTACCCCATATGATATCTATTGGTGTGAGGTCATCCTCACAATAGTGATCTTGATCCATGTAATTACAAAATCAAAATCAAGAATTTAGTTGATTGGTCCAATCTTACACTTTGGTCCTAGGCTAACTTTGCATAGAAATTTATGATTTATTGCTATGCTTATATATAAAGACATTCATTTCAATCATTTGAGAATAAAATATTTACCATCTTATATCAAAAGAGGATAATTGATTATTTCAAAAAAAAAACTAATAATCTCTATACTGAAATCAAGTAAGGAGTCTAGCATATTTGATCACACACATGTTGGTGCATCTAAATCACCTAGCAATTATTTTATAATTCATGTGCATGTTTGAAGCTTGCTAATTGTCAAGGTATTTAAAATTTTGAGAGAGTATGATAGAGAATATCGTCATTTCACTACAACAAAATAGGCAATTAGCACCGACTTTTGCATAGAATTTTAGTGTATTTGAGACCATCAATTGGAGTCATCTCACGACGCAAAAGTTAGCACAAAAGCGTTTCTTCATTTTGACGCCATATTTTGCATCGTCTTTAGCATCCACTTTAGCACTAGATTTTATGCTGAAAATTTGGTGCCAGTAATAGAGTCCTCTTTAGCACCGAGAATTGCACTGGAAAATGGCGCCAGAAATAGCACCTAAATTGGTGCCCAAATTGGCTTATGATTTTGCTTCCATGTCTGCTCCCATTTTTGCTTCTAGTTTTGCTCCTAGTTTTGCTTCCACTTTTGCTTCTGGTTGTGCTTCTGATTTTGCTTCCACTTTTGCTTCCACTTTTGCTTCCACTTTTGCTTCTAGTATTGCTTCCAATTTTGCTTCCAATTTTTCTTCTAGGTTTGCTTCCAATTTTGCTTCCGATTTTGCTTCCACTTGTGCTTCCAGTTTTGCTTCCAGTTTTGCTTCCAATTTTTTCTTCCAATTTTGCTTCCAATTTTGCTTTGAATTTTTCTTCCAGTTTTGCTTCTAGTTTTGCTTCCAGTTTTACTTTCAGTTTTGCTTCTAGTTTTGCTTCCGATTTTGCTTCTGATTTTGCTTCCAAATTTATTTCCAGTTTTGCTTCCTGTGTTCCTTCCAGTTTTGCTTCCTGTGTTCCTTCCAGTTTTGCTTCCAGTTTTTCTTCCAATTTTGCTTCCAAGATTTCTTACTCTTTTCTTCTAGTTTGGCTTCTATTGTTGCTTCCTTTTTTGCTTCTAAAAATGCTTCTTGTTTTGCTTCCATTTATTAATTTAATATGTTTAATTCAATTTAATTAGTTAAATATATGATGCCTCTTAAATAACTCATATGATTATAGATTAAGTAATTTAATTATTTAACTCATACATGATTAAATAACAAGATAATTACGTATCAAAAAAATATAACAAGATAATTTATTTATTTTTGCTAGTTAAATCACTACTAAGGGGCAGCACCTTGTATTTCTTCACAAAAGATGTTACATGAGTTCCCGACCAAAATTTACTTGCAGGCCCTTGAAAAAATGGCCATGTGTTTCAAACACATTTACCCTACCTACCCATGCTAATACATTTTCAGTTATAAAATGGCCTAGTTCTAGACTCGGGCAACGCCAACTGAGACTGACTCCTATCTACTAGTACTTTCCCTTGTTTCTACTATATCATATGTATACCAAAATATAACTTTTACCAAGCTGGGAAGTTTTAAATCTTCATCATCATTTGTCTTTGTCCGCTTCCTATAGGCAATGTAGTCCATAATCATTGGGTAGTCAACACCACAATTCTGGTGGGTCGGACCTTTGGCTTTTTCCCCTGGGTCCTTGATGTCGTCCTTGTGCCACTCTTCTCCTGAACCAAAGTCCCAGTTTTCGTCGTCCCCTGCCACAATCTCGTCCGCTAGCCCTTCATCCTCAACATATTGAATTGCCTAGCCTCGTGGGTGATTTGTCACTAGATTGGTTGTTCTGAGCAGGAAGAAGATTTTCTGGTCACACTCATCCCACAACTTCTCAAAACCCTTTGGGTCAATGGTTTGAACCAAAGGGAATTTCATGACATCCCTACCATGCATCCAGAGCATGTAGTAGTTTTGGGGCATTGGTATTTATTTATTCTCATCTACATTGTTGAGGGCTACATCGATATCCCCCAACCTAGCATGGACAAAGACCATCTGTGTGAGCTTCTTCCCCATCTCTTTCGGCACACTCATATGCAATAACACTACTACGAACATGGCCAAGATTTCTAAGTTTTCCCTGAACCTATGTTAGGCCCTCATGAATTCTGGCCCCAAAATTTTCTTGGTCGCCTAGAGAATCAACGGATGAGATGATGCCAACAAAGCCTGCAGTCTTTTGTCTGTGATCTCACCTTTGAAAGATTATTGCTACTTCTCAGTGTTCAAGAATAATGGAGTCTCCATTATTCTTGTTGCTACCACTTCCCATGCCTTTCTACTACTCGGACTTGCACCAGTTCCTCTACCTTCGGCTCCACCACCTGCTTTTTCTCACACCTGCTTTTGGAATGCTCCTTTGTGTTTGTCAGAAATAACACCAGCCGATGCCTTTTATTAACGGTGACCTTACTTCCTTTTTATGTGTTTTTCGTGCCTTTGAGGCATGTTTACTAGAAATAACAAGATAATTATTATAAAAAGTGAGTCAAATATCTATAATTTAATTAAATTTGACAACATCCATCCTAAGCAGTAAATTAAAATCATCATACGTAATAAATATCCATCCAAAATTAATCATCGACCACTTTTAATATGTATAAATTGACAAGTCAATACTGATAAGATCATCATCATATATAACTAAAACAAGTGAAAGTCAAATGTGCCAGTAGATCAATAACATGTCAAAATGATACATGTCCACCAGTTGACATAAGTCAAAATGATACATGTATAAACGATATAAGTAAAAATGATAAATTATGTAACTCAAATTGATACAAGTCAAGATGATACATGTCCAAATGATATAAGTGAAAATGATAAATATCAATATGATACAATTCAATAATACGGTACTATAGGCCATGAAAATGATACATATGATAGTAACCATGAGAAGAGGCATCATAACAATATATCAGCAATGATCCATGATGCAGTCTATATGATCATGAATGTCATTGGGTACTAGTAGCAACTGCCTCATCATCATCACCACTATCATCATCATCATCATCATAATAATAATAATATACCAATAATGATCCATGATGCAGCCTATATGATCATGAATGTTTTTGGGTACTACCAGCAACTGCACTATCATCATCATCACCATCGTGATCATCATCATCGTCGTCTTCATCATCGTCGTCGTCATCATCATCGTCATCATCATTATCATTGGCCTCAATGTCTTTTGTATCTGCGTCATCGTCATCCTCTGCCATGTGATCTATATTGGTAGAACCAATATTTTTTGGATCTATAGCATGATGAGGATCATCTTGACATTCTGGAAGACCTGTGTTCTGCAAAAAAAAAACATTTAAAATGAAAAGATATTATTTATTTCATGCAATAATTTATTTTTTTGTTATATATCTAATATTGAAACATATGAGATGAAACCATAATCATATTACATCATATCAAAGTGCACATACCATAATAAAATTTCAAAAAAATTACAACTAATATGTGATTCCAATGATGTAAAACATGCAACAATTCTAATAAACGTTAGTAAAGATCGTAAAAAAAATTGTTATACAATTTAACTATCAGCTGTAAATTCTATTACATAACCTTAAGTGCTAACCCTCTGCAAAAGAATGAGGAGACTGCAATAAGATTGGTTGTAGGGGGCATTGGTACAGGAGATGGAGATGGCTCTTCCAAGCCATCCACTGAGATGGTTTCATACACAAATGTGTAAGATATCTCAGTTTCTAGAGAGCTCATGATTCAAGTTGATACAAAAAATGATGTTGTTCTAGTTCCCATATATAGCATCATGGTTCCATTTCATGTAGCCACCATCAAGAGTGTTACAAGCCAACAAGATGGAGGGAATTCTTTTATAATGCCAACTACATGCCAACATTGAAATTCCCTAGCAGTATTTATGTTAAGGAAATTTCCTTTAGATCCAAGGACTCAAGGCACATCAACCATGTGGTACAAATGATTAAATCCCATAGATGATCTATAGCAATGAAAGAGTTTGAAAAGGCAGAGAGAGCTACACTAGTGACTCAGGAGAAAATTCAGCTTTCAAAAACAAAGGCAATTAGGCTGGCAGACTTGTGGATTAGGCCAACATTTGGTGGAAGAGGAAGAAAGATGACTGGAACTCTAGAGGTCCACCATAATGGATTTCGGTATTCAACCATGAGAGTAGAAGAGAGAGTTGATATCATGTATCAAAACATTAAGCGTGCATTCTTCCAGCGAACGGAGAAGGAGATGATTATTTTGCTTCATTTTCATTTGCATAACCGTATCATGGCGTGGGAACCAAGAAGATCAAGGATGTCCAATTTTATGTGGAGGTAATGGATGGTCCAAAATTTAGGAGGGGCAAGAAGTTCAATGTATGATTCTAATGAAATTGAGGAAGAACAACAAGAGAGGGACGGGAAAAATAAAATCAATGTAGAGTTTCAAGGATTCTTCAAGTGAGTAGGAGAGGTATGGGAGTAGCCTCATCTAAAAGATTTTGATATACCATTTAGAGAGATTGGTTTTCATGGAAGAGGAAGAAAGATGATTACTTTGCTTCATTTTCATTTGCATAACCATATCATGGTGTGGGAATCAAGAAGACCAAGGATGTCCAGTTTTATGTGGTGGTAATGGATGTGGTCCAAACTTTAGGAGGGTCAAGAAGGTCAATGTATGGTCTTGATGAAATTGAGGAAGAACAGCAAGAGAGGGACAGGAAAAATAAAATCAATCCAGATTTTCAAGGATTTGTCAAGCAAGTAAGAGAGCTATGGGAGTAGCCTCATCTAAAATATTTTGAACTAGAGTTTGATATACCATTTATAGAGGTTGGTTTTCATGGAAGAGGAAGAAATATGATTAGTTTGCTTCATTTTCATTTGCATAACCATATCATGGTGTTGGAACCAAGAAGACCAAGGATGTCCAGTTTTATGTGGAGGTAATGGATGTCGTCCAAAATTTAGGAGGGGCAAGAAGGTCAATGTATGATCCTGATGAAATTGAGGAAGAACAACAAGAGAGGGACAAGAAAAATAAAATCAATGCAGATTTTCAAGCATTTGTCAAGCGAGTAAGAGAGCTATGGGATTAGCTCCTCATCTAAAATATTTTGAACTAGAGTTTGATATACTATTTAGAGAGCTTGGTTTCCATGGAAGAGGAAGAAAGATGATTAGTTTTCTTCATTTTCATTTGCATAACCATATCATGACATGGGAACCAAGAAGACCAAGGATGTCCAGTTTTATGTGGAGGTAATGGATGTGGTCCAAACTTTAGGATGGGCAAGAAGGTCAATGTATGATCCTGATGAAATTGAGGAAGAACAACAAGAGAGGGATGGGAAAAATAAAATCAATGCAAAGTTTCAAGGATTTGTCAAGCGAGTAACAGAGTTATGGGAGCAGCCTCATCTAAAAGACTTTGAACTAGAGTTTGATATACTATTTAGAGAGCTTGGTTTTCATGGAAGAGAAAGAAAGATGATTACTTTGCTTCATTTTCATTTGCATAACCATATCATGGCGTGGGAACCAAGAAGACCAAGGATGTCCAATTTTATGTGGAGGTAATGGATGTGGTCCAAACTTTAGGAGGGGCAAGAAGGTCAATGTATGATCCTGATGAAATTGAGGAAGAACAAAAAGAGAGGGATAGGAAAAATAAAATCAATATAGATTTTTAAGGATTTGTCAAGCAAGTAAGAGAAATGGTTGAACTCCATTGACGCCATTCCTCAATCTTCGCTTGATGGCATCAAGGAATGGCTGAACTCCATGGATATAAATTATTATGAAAGAAGAATGAACTTGAACTAGCGGCCAATTTTGAAGACTATTACTAATGATCCAAATAAATTTATTGAAGATGGTGGTTGGGAATTTTTGAATATGGAAGCTAGTGATTCTGATTTTGATAATTCAGAAGAGTCAGATCAAGGATATGAACCCTCTGATGTGGAAGAGGAATTAGAATCAGATTTCATGTAGCCACCATCAAGAGTGTGACAAGCCAACAAGATGGAGGGAATTCTTATATAAGGATAATTTTCAATGTTCTAGGTACCAGCTTTAATGCCAACATTGAAATTCCCTAGCAGTATTTATGTTAAGGAAATTTCCTTTAGATCCAAGGATTCAAAGCACATCAACCATGTGGTACAAATTATTACATTCCACAAACGATTTGTAGCAATGAAAGAGTTTGAAAAGGCAGAGAGAGCTACACTAGTGACTCGGGAGAAACTTCAGCTTTTAAAAACAAAGGCAATTAGGCTAGCAAACTTATGGATCATGCCAACATTTGGTGGAAGAGGAAGAAAGATGATTGGAACTTTGGAGGGCCACCATAATGGAATTCGGTATTCAACCATGAGAGCAGAAGACAGAGTTGATATCATGTATCAAAACATTAAGCATGCATTCTTCCAGCCAACGGAGAAGGAAATGATTACTTTGCTTCACTTTCATTTGCATAACCATATCATGGCATGGGAACCAAGAAGACCAAGTATGTCCATTTTTATGTGGAGGTAATGGATGTGGTTCAAACCTTAGGAGGGGCAAGAAGGTTAATGTATGATCTTGATGAAATTGAGGAAGAACAACAAGAGAGGGACAGGAAAAATAAAATCAATGTAGAGTTTCAAGGTGTTGGGACTGGAAAAATCTAGCATTTTCCACTAGCCTCTACCTCACCTACCTTCCATATACCATAGAAATACACCACACTTTAATTTTATGATCATTACAAATTGTAGAAATTTGTGTGACCAGATCCATATTATAGCCTCCATTGCACCCATAAAATTGAAATCTCGTAGTCTTTCCCCCATTCCTAGCGAAATTCAATACCATCAGCCTAATAATGCTTCATCGGCAGAACCCCCATCACAACCCCACCAATGGCTTGATGAAAATAGCTCACAACCTAGTATCAGAGTAATAATATCCTATCGGGCTGACTCCTAAGGTGCTCTCCCCAATATACCAATAGAGTTAACAAAAGTAAACACATCGTTGTAATAGATAAACATCGGTGGAACGAATTATGACATTCCCCTGATGGGTCGATATAACCATGAATAGTTCTTCATGACATTTTGTACTTTGATTATACTATTTTTAAGTGCCCTTTTCATGTATATAATCATATCATGTTCGTGTATGTTAATATAAGGCAACTATAGAGGTAGTTCAAAGAGATGGCCCTGAACTTTTTCCTCATCTTACAAAGTCTGCAGGAACAGGAATAGGGATCAAATTTTGAGAATTTGGTTTAAGTTTGAATTCAATAAATGACAAAATTGTGAAGGCTAGAATGGATTTTAATGTATCACTTGGGTTTCATAATTTGCAGTTGCAGACTAGTAACCCCAAAACACAAAATTATTCATTGCTCCTTGCTAACACTATGGTTGCATAACCATATCATGGCGTGGGAACCAAGAAGACCGAGGATGTCCAATTTTAAGTGGAGGTAATGGATGTGGTCAAAAATTTAGGAGGGGCAAGAAGTTCAATGTATGATCCTGATGAAATTGAGGAAGAACGACAAGAGAGGGACAGGAAAAATAAAATCAATGCAGAGTTTCAAGGATTTGTCAAGCGAGTAAGAGAGCTATGGGAGCGGCCTCATCTAAAATATTTTGAACTAGAGTTTGATATACCATTTAGAGAGCCTAGTTTTCATGGAAGAGGAAGAAATATGATTACTTTGCTTCATTTTCATTTGCATAACCATTTCATGGCATGGGAACCAAGAAGACCAAGGATGTCCAGTTTTATGTGGAGGTAATGGATGTGGTCCAAACTTTAGGAGGGGCAAGAAGGTCAATGTATGATCCTGATGAAATTGAGGAAGAACAACAAGAGAGGGACAAGAAAAATAAAATCAATGCAAATTTTCAAGGATTTTTCAAGTGAGTAAGAGAGCTATGGGAGCAACCTCATCTAAAATATTTTGAGCTAGAGTTTGATATACCATTTAGAGAGCTTGGTTTTCATGGAAGAGGAAGAAAGATGATTACTTTGCTTCATTTTCATTTTCATAACCATATCATGGCATGGGAACGAAGAAGACCAAGGATGTCTAGTTTTATGTGGAAGTAATGGATGTGGTCCAAACATTAGGAGGGGCAAGAAGGTCAATGTATGATCCTGATGAAATTGAGGAAGAATAGTAAGAGAGGGACATGAAAAATAAAAAACAATGTAGATTTTCAAGGATTTGTTAAGCGAGTAAGAGAGCTATGGGAGTAGCCTCATCTAAAATATTTTAAACTAGAGTTTGATATACCATTTAGAGAGCTTGGTTTTCATGGAAGAGGAAGAAAGATGATTAGTTTGCTTCATTTTCATTTGCATAAATATATCATGGCGTGGGAACCAGGAAGACCAAGGATGTCCAGTTTTATGTGGAGGTAATGGATGTGGTCCAAACTTTAGGAGGGGCAAGAAGGTCAATGTATGATCCTAATGAAATTGAGGAAGAACAACAAGAGAGGGACGGGAAAAATAAAATCGATGCAAAGTTTCAAGGATTTGTCAAGCCAGTAAGAGAGCTATGGGAATAGCCTCATCTAAAATATTTTGAACTAGAGTTTGATATACCATTTAGAGAGCTTGGTTTTCATGGAAGAGGAAGAAAGATGATTACTTTGCTTCATTTTCATTTGCATAACCATATCATGGCGTGGGAACTAAGAAGACCAAGGATGTCCAATTTTATGCGGAGGTAATGGATGTGGTCCAAACTTTAGGAGGGGCAAGAAGGTCAATGTATGATCGTGATGAAATTGAGGAACAACAACAAGAGAGGGACAGGAAAAATAAAATCAATGCAGATTTTCAAGGATTTGTCAAGCGAGTAAGAGAAATGGTTGAACTCCATTGATGCCATTCCTCAATCTTCACCTGATAGCATCAAGGAATGGCTAAACTCCATGGATATAAAGTATTATGAAAGCAGAATGAACTTGAACTGGTGGCCAATTTTGAAGACTATTACTGATGATCCAGACAAATTTATTAAAGATGGTGGTTGGGAATTTTTGAATATGGAAGCTAGTGATTCTGATTCTGATAATTTAGAAGAGTTAGATCATGGATATGAAACCTCTGATGTAGAAGAGGAATCAAAATCAAATGAGGAAGGTTCAAAAGATGAATCTCTTGTGGAGTTAGATGAGGATGAAGAAGAAGAAGAAGATTCTGAAGGGGAGGAAGGTAAAACATGGGATGAATTAGAAGTCAAAGCTAGAAATGCAAATAAGGAAAAAGGAGATGAGTTTGACAGTGAAGAGGAAAGGTGGTGACGAAAGGTAAAGCTATAGGGATGTCTCGAGCACTTGATATTAGAGATTCAAGAGGAATGACTGCCAAGAGGCATAAAGTCAGATGAATTGAGTTAATCTAAATCCTTTTACTATTTATTCATGCACATAAATGGTTCAACTATTTATGCAAATGATGCATATATGTTAACTTGATCAGTGTTGTTAGTTCGGTAGTTTGACTTCTATGACAACCAACCATTAGGCCATTCTGTGCGGGAGCACGTTTGTGTTTTTAGTTAGCTTTTTTAGATAGCTCTACTTGGTGTTAAGGACATTTCATTTATATTTTGAATGTTAAGAAGTCTAGTATTACACGCTTCTCTATGTTGATTAGATCAAGTTGTAGGTTTTTTACTACTGATTTCTTTATTTATAGAGTTTTTTTAACTTGGAAGATATAAATTTATTGCCTTTTTTTTAAATTAGATGGACAAATTAAGTGGTTGGTTAGCTACGCCAAGTGATGTAGACTACAAGGATGTGTTAGATCTATAGGATGCCTACCAAGATGCATCAAAAAATTCTTACATGTTAAAAGAATGGTAGCATCGTGAGGAAGGATGGCAAAGATGCATGTGGATCACTTAGTAGAATGGCAACATGAATTCAAGGAAGCACTCCTTGAGATACCATATTTGAGAGAAAAGAAGATAAATCAAATCAACATAGGACTTAGATTCTCAAATGATACAACTCATAACTTACATGAGGACACTTAAGAGATACTAAATTACAATGGTCATTAATTAAAAGATGCGATGAAAATAAGGCATGAATGTCACCCACTACCCTTTAAGGCAAACAATATTGTTTTCCTCGACATGAAATAATGGGATAATTGAGTGGGATCTAGGTCCAACAGAGAAGCACTTTAGAACTCATCCTACACATCAATAAACAACTCAACACAAGAAATGCAAATTGACATATTAACACAACAATATCCAATGAATTTATTGAAATTGAAAGTCAACTATTGATACCTCTTTCTCCATCTAGATTAAAAAATCAGCCCACTTTTTGCTTTGTAACTTTTCCTTTTCAAATTGCTTTGGATGCCAACCATATTTCTCCTCTTGACAAAACATGGTGCATGGACTAGTTAAACTAATTGATATGAAATCATTTATTTTTTCCCAAGGAATTAAAAAATTATCATTTAACATATTAAATATTCTTACAAATTTACAGATCAAGGCCCGTAAACCTTTCTGGCCACTGTGATGCGTAGCATGAAGTTTTTGAAGCCTAGCCTTGGAGGCCTTGTCCTGAAACATTTACTAATTCAATTTAACTATGCACAAATAAAATTTAAAAATAATCTAATAAATTTGATATAATCTTATTAGCAAATTCAAATACTTGCGTACTCTCCTCACTAGACTTCCTTCGTGCTTCAGACTTCTCATATGCTTTTACATGCTCTTTCCATACTTTGAGACTTACATCAAGTGGCCTTTTTTTGAGCCTTAGGTCGGGAGGGATTTTTTTTATCTTCTTTGTTTGGTTGCACCAAAATCTCTTGCAATTTTGAGACATTTGTAGCTTTACCTTCTTCATAGACCAACCTGTGCCAAATTCAATCTCCATGTCATTGATAACTACTTTTTGCAGGTGTATGGGTATCTTTGAGAATGACAAATGTAGATGGTCTTTGAATCATTGAAGGCATGATTCCTTCAACCTATTCACAAACCCTTTTCCAGTAGTTGTCATTTGGACTTCCCCTGAAACCACATCGTATTCTATCTTGTTATTGAAGGTACCAATGCAAGATTGAAAACTTGTCATGGTGGAAGAAGTTTGTGTCCCAGGAGTGGGTGGGACAATGGAAGTTGTTGCTCCCTGTTCTACATTCCTAGAGTTTACTATTATTGATTTCCTCTTGGATATTTTTCTTGATCCAGGACTACTTGGGGAATCAATTGATTCCCTTTGACATGGTTGATTTGGTTGTAATGTTTGAGGGGCTTCACTAGATCAGTTTTCTATGTATCTAGAAAGCAGTGTTCAACACACATCATCTAATTTTTTCACTGTCTTTTCCCCCAATATGGAAGCCAATGCCTCTTTATCTTTGTTAGTCACATGTCCCTATATATATAAAATAAATTTATTCTTTTAAATTTAAAAAGTAAAAATTAAAAAGTAAAAAATTAAAGAAATAAGGGAAACATTTACAAATCTATAAATTGACAATGAATTATCTCATTGTGGCCAAAGTCTACTCCCTTTGTTCTCTTCCCTCTATCTCTTGACATTTTGAGGTGACCTGGGGAAAATTATTTTCATCTAGTTTGTGGAGGAAAATGAAGTACACACTGTTAGGTATGAAAGTTTTCATCTAGTTTGTGGTATGAAAGTTTTACCTTGAATGACTCTCTTTCTAGATTTAAATGCCTATGAATCAATTGCTTGTGCATCTGTATAGAATATAAATATATTTGAAAGGATATAAATATATGCAAAATGAAACAAATGTATTGTAAAAAAATCAATGCTTGCACACCTGTATAGAATGGTAATCTTTGGGGGATAAAAAGGGCATGGAGCGTGGTTTTATTGAGAGTTAACACAGATAGGTCCAATGCTTGAGTCACATCCGCTGATTAGAAGGAAAATGAATGTGTGTGCACAATCAATTTGAAACCACAAACTCATTATTTTGTAAAATATTTGTGGGAACAAAGAAAACAAATTGTAACCTTGCCTATGGTGTCGCAAACTAAATCAAATTTATGATCTACTTGCTTGTAGCCCTCCTTCGCGTCGTGTTTCCCTTTTTTGTCCTCTCTTACTTCACAAGAATTTTTTCTCTTGTCATCTCTTCCTTCGCACGACTATTTTCTCTTGTCATCTCTTCCTTCTTAACGCAGGAAGTTTTAAATTTTTATTCCTAGTTCATTAGTCGACACCATAGTTGACATAGCAAAGTGCGCCTAATTTAGCGCCTAGCAATGCAAAATGATGTATTTTGCTTGGAATTTTATAAATAAATTGATCCTAAATGACTTCATCTTCATATATTCCAAGGGAGCAATCATGGTTCCCTATTTTATCTATTCCTTATCCCATGTCAATTTTGTGGGTGCAAAACTAATAGAGGTTAGATTTGTGAACTCAGAAATGACCCCTATACAACTAGATGAGTCATCTAAAGCGTGAAATACATGTCTAAAGTGAGGTTTTGTGTTGGATAGCATATTCGTTGAAATGATATAATTGGTGTACTAAACATTATTTACTATGTTGTGTATTATAGGGGCGAGACAAGACAATGGCAACATATCATGTCATGTCAAATGAGGAGTACACAACGGCTGAAGCGAGACATCAAGTACTCAAATTTTGACTTAACTTATGAAAAAATGATCTGATGGAATTTTGTGATACGTCCATATTTTTTCATAGTGTTATTGAAATTTATAATGTATTATCCAATCTTGACATAACTTAATGCATGTTGTTGATTATTTTAGATGGAGATTGGACAAAATACAGAGCCAAAGCATTCAACTAGAAAAATAAGATATGTATGTGGACGTGGAACTAAAACTATTAAATCACGTAGATGATAGTGGGTGTTCGAGGATATGACAATGGATCTTGCAGACACAACAAACGAGTGCACTAAACAAGAGGTTGGTCAGGACTATAGTACATGGGATGAATACTTTGAGAAAATATATGACTAAAGTGAGGTTTGGTGTTGGATAGCATATTCGTTGAAATGATATAATTGGTGTAGTAAACATTATTTACTATGTTGTGTATCATAGGGGCGAGATGAGGCCATGGCAACAGATCGTGTCATATCAAATGACAACAGAACGGATGAAGCGGGACATCAGGTACTCAAATTTTGACTTAACTTCGGAAAAAATGATTTGATGGCATTTTGTGATACATCCATCTTTTTTCACAGTATTATTGAAATTTATAGTGTATTATCCAATCTTGACATAAATTAATGCATGTTGTTGATTATTTTAGATGGAGATTGGAGCAAATGCAGAGCTTGAGCATTCAACTAGCAAAAGAAGAAGATATGTACGTGGAGGTGGACCTAAAATATTTAAATCACGTAAACGATAGTGGGTGTTCGAGGATATGACAATGGATCTTCCAAACACAACATATGATTGCACTGAATAAGAGGTTGGTTGGGACTATAGTACATGGGATGAATACTTTGAGAAAATTGTTGTTTGTGGATGTTTTGTATGTTGTGGAAAGAAACAATTCAAATGAGAAATCGTACAAAGACATTACATATATTATGAGTTTCCAGTTGGTAGTATGCCTCCTACAATTGATTCAAATCCAATAGGAATTGTGGTAAGGAATTTTCCAATTTGATATAAATAACATGTATACTTTGTTTAAACATTGTTTTATATTATTTAAATAACTAATTTTTTTTTCAATGATACTTGCAGGATAAAGTTCTTGGTTTAAATTTTCCCGGATCACCAAATTCCAACTTAGAGGGAAATGATCATTTATCAGATGATACATCTAACAAAAATATGTGCCAATATACCAGCTCGGAAGATGAGGAATTGATGAAAACAAGTCACAAAACAAGAATCGGTTTAAAGATGTATAATTTGCTTAAAGACAGGGGGAAGGTGGACTACATACCCTATGAGAATGAATGTGATGGAGATGATGACTTTCCCCTGAGTTTGAGATCAATTTACAAAGAGACATTTGATCGTTGACTATATTGCGCTTGGCCTAGTGATCAACAAATTCCTAGAGTGTACAAGGTATTTTGATTTTGGGGATACAACTACATGATACAACCCTCCAATATTCATAGAGCGAATCTAGGCCTCTTTGTTGTCCAAAATATACATGTGGGATCTAAACATATAAACAATTTAGAACAAACCACTAGGAGATTAATGCCATATTATGGTCCATCATATTACAGTGGTGAATGGAGAAGGCCGGTAAAATACAAGCCTAGCATGTTAGCATATGGTCTAAATCCGAATATGTATACACATTGTCTCCAATTGGAAAGTGGAAAATAAATTAATAGAGGTCATCTTATGTATATAGATGGACGTGCATACACACACAAAAATATTGCAGGATTTATAAATAGTAGTAAGGGAAGGGACCCTAATGTAAGACCGAATTGTCAATTTGTTGAGGTTATAAATGATAAAGATTGAGATATGGAAAGAGAGGTTGATAAATTGATAATGGTTGAGGCTATTAAGGACCTTACCATTGGGGATGGTCTATTGATTGATTACCCCTTCTTAAAATGCACTCCTGTGTGAAAGAAAAGGGAAGAACAAGGTCTCCCTAAGGATGTTCTTAAGGACAGAAAACCAAAGAAGAATAAATGATTGTGGATTGATGTTTTATAAACTATGTTGTCAAAATTGTGTTTTATTTAAATTATTGTATAAAAAAGGTAGTCTATAAAATAATGTTCCATTATTCAATTGATGTATATATGTTTATACAATTTTTATTTTTATTTTTTAAGCGATATTTGATTATATTTCTTTGAAATTGATACATTTATGATTTATCCAATTGTTTCCAAACATTAAATAATGCTCGTGTTTGTTGATAGGTAGAAGATGTTGATGAAACACATACTAATACCCATGATCCAACTGGGTTATTAAGATTTGGACGGGATGATCCAAACCATTCTTTAAACCATATCAGGGCGAAAAGAGCAAGTTTGAAGAGATTACTACCACCTGAAAAATTTGAAGAGTTGATGAGATCTACATACACTGATGAGATGCCACATAGCGGCCTTAATGATGATGATCATGATAGTAAAAATGTGGTGCATGAAGAAGGATTGAATGAAGTGCTTACAGGTTTCTTTGGGGATGGAAACAATGATGACAATAATGATCATATGGCTGATAGTAACGATGATAGCAAGGGTAATTACCACCAACATAATGTTGATGATAACAACCTGAAAGACTCCATCAAGCAAGCAACGAAGACACCCATGTTCAAATCGGGTGCAAGTAGAACCTCACAACTGGAATGCACATTAATATTATTAGAAATCAAGTCACTATTCGGTTGGTCAAATAAAGGATTCACTACCCTATTGAAGTGAGTTGAAATCTTTTTCTTACTTTCCATTGTCAATTGGTGTACACAATTTGTAAACATTCACCGACTTCATTTATATTTCTTTAAGGGGATTTTAAAATCATATATTGTATATAAATAGTCCTAGTATAGATTGACATATCAAACATGTTCATCATAAGTCAAACATTCAATTGATTTAATCTTTGGCAATCTTACAAGGCATTAAAAACTAAAATATTCCCTGAAGAGAATGTGTTGCCATCAACTTGCTAAGAGGCGCATCTGTTGTTGGTTGAGTTGCGGATTGAATATAAGCAAATTCATTCATGTAAAAATGATTGCATTTTATACAGAGATGAATATCAGAACAAGGTAGAATGCCCTGTATGCAAAGAGAAGAGATATCGTACAAATGTACAAGGTCCTACAGTTCCAAAGAAGGTTTTATGTCACATGCCAATTATACCTAGACTTCAACAAATGTTTCATTGCAAGTCACTTGCACACTTGATGGAGTGGCATGCAAAGAACAAAAGTAAAGATGGATTCATGCAAATTCCGACCAACTCCAAAGCAATAAAACACATAGAGAAAAAATGGCCAAGAAAATTCAAAGATGAACCCCGTAGTATCAGGTTTGGTCTTGCAATTGATGGAGTATGCCCATTCTCTTTCTTGAGCTCAAATTATAGTGTTTGGCCAGTCAGATTGATGGTATAAAATATTCCCCCATGGATGAGTGTTATAAAGGAGCACCTTATGCCGACTCTCATTGTTCCAAGAAAACATCAAGTTAAAAACATGGATGTTTATCTTGCGCCTTTTATTGATGAGATGCAATTGCTATGGAAAGGCATAAGAATGTATGACATATCACGTCCTCCATCAAATATGTCCTTCATGTTTTATGGTGTGCCATGTTGGACTATTCATGATTTCCCAGGACTTGGTGTTTGTTCTGGTAAGATAAAATATTTACGTATTTACACTCATAATTTATTTTCATCCCAACTTTCATACTTAGTTTTATACTATTTTTTTGATGTTATTAACATTACTTGTTGAATTGCAGGGCTTGAAACAAAGGGGATATTTGAATGTCCAAGATGTGCAGAACAATTTCAAGGGTGGTTTTTTAAAGATCTACACAAATTTATTTACGTAAACAACAAGGTTTTTCTACCACTAGATCATAGGTTTAGAAATCGCCTGAAGAATTAATTTGATGGAAAAGTTAAAAATAGAGGCCCTCCCATGATTATGGGTCCAAATGATTGGCTTAAGAAGTATGAAGATGCCAGATTGAAAGCTTGGGAGGATGTTTTTGATCGAGGTGATTCAATTCAAGAACCATAACAAGTTCTAGTCAATATGCCAGAAGGAATGAAAAGGAAATCCATATTTTATGAGCTCCCTTATTGGAAGGATCTATTAATATCCCACCTATTAGAGCCTATGCACGTCTTCAAAAATGTCCCAGATTCTATATTTTGACATGCATTAGGCAAAGAGAAGGACACCTTGTCTTCGAGGAGAGGTATTGCTCTTTCACGTACCAAAATTGATATAAAATATTTGTGGCCAAACAAGGAAAATGAAACATATGCAGAAACTCCATGGATTTTGAAAAAAAAAAGAGCTAGACCAACTAAAAAATGTCATCCATTTAATAAGGACACCTACTGGTTATGGGTCATCATTGGCTAAAGCTTTTATGTAGTTGATGGACATATCACAGGATTTAAAACACATGATTTTCATAATTTTATGAAGGTATTATATATCATCATTTAACGTTTATTGGTAACATTGATTAAGTACTAAATATATTTTGATATTTTGATGTGTGAGAAAAAATTACTAATGACCTTTTCATAAATGTGTTTGATAGCATATCATGTCACTGACAATTAGGGGGGATTCCTATCTTACAGTTGACTTAAGGAATGCCATAAGTCGATTGTCAGCATTTACAAGGTATGTGGTTATATGAAATGTTCATGTGTGAGAGACATAGAGATATTATATTGTATTTTCATTTTTGACTAAAGGTTCATACTAATTTACTATTCTTATATTAGGTAGGTGACCTCCAAGGAGATCCACGAATGTGAAGTGTCAAAGTGGAAGAAGGAAATTGTAGAAATTGTATATGTATTTGAGAAGGAGCTCCCTACAAGTTTCATGGACCCACAAGTCCATTTACTTATACACCTAGTCGATGACATTGAATTGGTGGGTGTCGTATCAATAAGGTGGATGTTTTTCTTTGAGAGGTATATGAAAACTCTTAAAAGATATGTCCAACAAAAGGCACATTTAGAGGGTTGCATGGCTGAAGGTTATGTATTGAATGAAGCATTTTTCTTCCTGTGTGAATTCCTTGGTAAGGATTTTGAAGATGGGCCACACATATGGGATGATGAACGAGCATAAGATATTATTGATGGAGAAAAACCACAATCTAATGGTGTTGAAGTATAAATTAGTAAGTAAATTCATGATTAGTGTGTTTGTTTTTCTTGCAATCATTAATTTACTTTGTAATTTATTTGTCAAATTAACAACATGACATTTGGAGTTTGAAATAAACATGTTGACATGTAATAGGTGTAGATGAAAGTTCTATACTCGACAAGTTCATTCTGTACCACATGGATTTTATGAACAAATGGATTGATTTGTATGATAAAAAGAGAGAAGAAGTGTTAGAAGCAAGGAGACAGTTTAAGAGATCGAACCCAAGGAATAATCCACTTCCCACTGATCTACTTGGGGAATGGGGCAAAGATTGCACACTAGAATGGGTTACTGAAAAAATTCAAAATCAAATAGAAGATGCAAGTATAGATTCAGACATAACAAAAGATGAAATCAAGATGTCTAGAGGATGTGAAAGAAAGGTACAGTTGGAATTTTACAAAATGTTGTTTCCTTATAGTTTTGACACTATTAACTATTTTAATATTCGTCATTATATTTGTTTTCACTTAAATAAATGGTCTTTCATAGGCGAGGAAATATCCAACAATGTGGGCATATGGTCGACATTATCGTGTAGAAAGTGTAGATGTAAAGAGACAATCCTTCGATTGTGGTATCATGGTTGACTTCAAGCAATCCAGTCAATCAAGCTCAAAAGATAATAATATAATTGAAGGGAATCTACAATATGTTGGGAAAATACAAGAAATTATTGAGTTGGACTACCACTCTTTTAAATGTTGTATTTTTAAGTGTAGATGGTATGAAGCATTTGAGAGGACACAAAGACATGATACCCATAGTGGATTATTTTCTATAGATTCCTCATGCTTCCTACCGGAGGATAAGGAGCCTTATGTTCTACCAATTCATTGTGAGCAGGTATTTCTTTAACTCAAACAAGAAGCGATAGTGATCATTTATCTATTACTTCATAGTTTATTATGAATATATACATGTGTTTATTAATCAGTAAAATTGTTATAACATACGTCTAATATATGTATTTTGTTCATGTGCATGTATTTTTCTATGAAGATATTTTGGACCCGAAATGGATGTTTGTCATACATTATGATCCAAGATTAAGGCATGTATTTGATGATGCATTAGCGAAT
Organism: Sequoiadendron giganteum; assembly: GCA_007115665.2. NCBI lineage: Eukaryota > Viridiplantae > Streptophyta > Pinopsida > Cupressales > Cupressaceae > Sequoiadendron > Sequoiadendron giganteum. The sequence continues at coordinate 58,671,815 of CM021109.1, read as the reverse complement.
ACTGAGCAAAACAATGATGGCCAACAAAATGAGAGAGAGAGATTAGAGAATATTGAAGAAATTGACATCCATGATGATGTTGAAGATGGTTATGTTCAGGAACAAGAAGACAACAATCCAGAGTTAGATGATGTTATGGAAGACAACAATATGGATGGTATAGAAAATGATGATCCAAATACATCTGGTAACAATATAGATGGTCTACAGTCAAATTTCAATGATGATGAAGATGATGCAGATCAAGATGAGGATGATGATAATATTAATTACTTGAAAGAACATATGAACATTGACAATGATACACTGGATGAAATTGTAGCAGACAATAATTTTAATGACCAAGACTTCTAAATTTTTAGAATTATTTGTAATCCGTGTTTAAAAAAGGATGATTTTTATGGCTTAAATTTTGAAATGCTTTAGTAATATTATTTGTGTCGATACAAATTACCTATTGCAATATCCTTAAATTGTTCAATCTTTGGCAGAAAAAATTAGGGTTACTTGGATGCTTCTTCCATTCATTTTGTATCAACATATGTTCGTGAAGACACAAAAGTTAATAAAATATTAATGCATGTAACTCACAATTATTTAAATAAGCAACTTTGTTAACTTTATTATTTTTAAATAGTTTCCATTTTTATGTTGAACATGTAACAAGGCAAAATAAGCTCAAATTTTCAAAAAAATTAGCAGCTCTACCAACATCCACAATAAATGCTTTACTGTATCAACATATTCATTCACATAAGCACAATATTGAGGCTCAATAACTGATATTCATTCAGATATAAGAATAAATAAGTATGGAAAACATAAGAAAAATGCAGAATGATGACATAATCATGGAGAATCTCTAATAATAAGATGTTCTCCATTATATTGCTTCAATTGGTATTACAATGCTCTTCTTTAATAATCCCAGTGTTATCCCCTCAAGTTATTGTGGAAGTATGAAAGAAATTTTAATTCTTAAGTTGATGGAAACCAATCAAAACAATTTCTCTAAAAAGACTTTTAATCCTTATAGGAGCCAATTAAAGTAAATTATTTGAAAGGACTTTAATTCACACCTAACTAGAAACCAAACAAAGCATCCACACAGTAACAATAAATGTGCCCTGATAAATCTTGCAGATTTAAATAACTTGAAAAGATCACTTTGGAGACAATAAAGCAATAAATAAGCATGAAAAATTGACACAACAATTGAACACTGAAAATGGATTACGAATTATAACTAGTCATCTCCATTATATTGCCTTTTAAATAATATGCATTATAACAAATAGTTATGATGTTTGATGACAAATAGTTAATTAACATAAATGAAAACATAACACTTTAGCACATGAATGCATTGATCCGTTAATCTTCTAGCAGGTGCCCATGACCACTTAAGATCATTCAAGGCTCCTACTCCATGATAATGCACCACCTACAGAGTGTATCTTCCTTATGATGTCAGTTGGTCTTTAAGCTCCAATGGCTGCCCCTATGTATTTGCTGCATCTCTAGTTTGGTCGATGAACAAGTTGATGGCGAAGAGATGATGAGTGTATTCCTCCTCAACCTAAGTTTCCATGTTGGTAATTGAACCCTTCATATCATATTCCACATACATCATCTTTTCAAGCTGTTTATGTGTATTTTGTAACACCATCTCTTCATCGTTTATTTCTTGCAATGTAGTATGTAGATACATGGCGAGCTCATCCTTCCAATCATATTTCTCCATAGGATTACCAAGGCTATCATGGACTGTAGGATGCAAATCAAAATAGTCAAGGTCCTCTTTGAGCCTATTGTTGTACTTGTGTGATTACACCAACTTATTGTATGTCTGCAATGTCTGACCTTTCATGGCTTTCTCATTTTGGAGCTCCTACCTTTTGTTAATTATCCGTCTTTGCAATCTTTCATTCTCCAAAAGTATTAAGTGTGTTTCTTTAAAAAATTTCCAATATTCATCAACATGATCCATCATCCTATTGAATCTTTCTTTGATTATCTCAAACACAACATTATATTTAGTGGTTTTTATTCCTATTTCCAGCTCCTTGCATTTCTCTTGAGACTTCTGATGAAAGTGTTTCCAGTAAGCTACATGTGCTAATGCATCCAATATTCTTTTGTCACTCTCTAACCATGGGGAATATAATTCTGATCTGGAAGAAGAAGATGTTTTATCTTTGTGACTAGCCACCTCCTTCCTTAATTTATCATTTTCTTTTACTAGTTTTTCAATTTGTGCTTTAGTGAATTTTGCAACATTTATGTTTAGCTCAACTATTTCAATGGGGTTAGTGTCTCCTACCCTGTGGACCAAAAGATGTCCAAACACTTGGTTTGGATTACTGATGAGAGCAGGCCTTTTATCTTGAGGATACAATGCCCAAATTAGCGGGGTGACTTCATCTGGGTTGTACCCTGATCCTGAGTACATTTTATCACTTGCCTCTTTCATTAGATGCATTGTTTTGTCTCCTCTTTTCCTAAGACTGTCGAACACTATTGCAAAGATGATATCTCATCCTAGTAAGAGTAGTACCCCAGCCTCTTGAAGTAATTCTTTTCCCCTTTCAGAGGTGATAGATTCTAACTCTTCATCTATTTCTTTTCTCAACTCTTTCAAGGCAGCTGCCTCCTGCTCAGGAGTGATATCCTTCATCCTCTATCTTAGAATTCTGCCTTTATGCTCATAAACAAATGATTTAAATTTAGAAGTCTTGACACAATCATTGTCAGAAATAAATTCTTGCGCGGCCTTGACTCTCACGTCATTAGAGAGTTCATCTGATGCTTCAAATTTGACAATGTTTTGTTCTGGAGGTGGCTCATATTGTGTAACTATAGGGGCACTTATCTGTTCGACCTCATCATCCTCCTCATCACTCTCTTCTTCATCTTCTTCACTCATGGTTGTATCTACAAATAAGTTCATTTCTGGAGTGGGCTGTGAGGGTATGTAATCAAGAGGCTCTATGTCCTCAACCTGCATTCTTGAATAAGTTGTGTTAGGGGCTTCAAAGATATTTGGGGGTACATCTTTTATTAGCTCATCCACATGAGTGATGAGCTGCTCAATTCTTTCCAGAGGATCATGTACTTCATTAAATTCCTCTGAATAGAATGGGACATTTCCTTTCTTCTAGGTCTCAACAAGCACAACTTTGTTATATGCAGTCATCCTGTCTTTTGTTGAGGCCTCATCATAATCTCTTATTGCATCATCAACAAAGAATTGGTGTTCATGCCTTGATATTCCTTGTGACAAATTTTCCTTGTGAATAAAACCCTTTGTATCAAAATATTTCTTTCATTACCCAACGATAAATTATATTTTGCCAATTTTGTATCAATTTCTTCATACCCTTCACTGGTGACTACTATAAAATCTCCAAATCACAAAGTGTTAGGCATGATAGACTACTTATTGTATCTCTTAAGATGTTTTACATCAGATTTAGCCAATTGTCTCATAATTTCCAAATAGGCTATTATGTCTGGAACTATTTTTGGCAATAGATGTGGGGCTCCTTCAAACCCATAGACTCTAATCACAGTGCAATCGAGAAATGCATACCAATCCCCCCAATTATGATTTACCTTTTTCCTGGGGTCCTTTTCCTTTGGTCTCAAGAATTTATGTATTTCAGGGGACAAGTTATAATTACATGGATGTCCCAACAATTTCAATAATGGCTTGACAAAATATTCCTCAAAGTACAAATAGTGTGATCTACCATATCTGCTATCCCATATGGAAGTCCACATTTGTACAGGTTTATAATTCCCACTTTCATCTACATCTCTTATCCTTAATTCTTCTCCCCAAAACCTTCTAACTTGTCCTTCATGTAGAAGCAAATGCATAAACAAAGAGTAATGTTTGAAATCATGAATGCTATCACTATTGCTTTTGATCCTTCCCATCCCATGGTTCAGAGCATTGGCTAAATAACTGACATAGTCAAATGGTCTGACATCTTTGCTTTGTATGTCTGCGGCCAAGACCATTGGGGCAATTGACATGAGGGGTGGGACCTCTACTCCTAACATTGAAGTCCAACTGAATAATATGTATATTGAAAATATTCTTCAAATAAATCCTCATGAAATGGAGGGTTTTCATTACTAGAAAACCTTATGAGCTGGCTACCTTCATCTCTGGGCCTGTGTAGTGGTAGCTTCCATCTTTTATAGCTCGTTTCCATGTGAAGGTACTCTGTTAGAAGGTCTTTGATTGTAAATGGTAAATTCAGAGAGCATTCCAATTGAAAAACATTAGATATGAGATCTTTGGAGATAACGAGAATGCCAAACCCATCGTGTGATTGAATAACTCTTCTTTTAGGGTCATATTTGTTGGCTACAACTTTAACCAACTTTGTATTAACAAACACATTGGGTACCACTAATCTTCCTAGGTTCAATCTCCATGGGTTGCAGACTGGTTGAAACCTATACTGTTTCCTATAATGGTATATGAATAGCTCATATCCCCGCTGTGGTGTCCACACGTCTCCTAAACCTTTGTGCTTGTCCTATAACTTATCCATGGAAGGATTTGTCTGTGCACTCCTTTTAGGTCTCGACCCTGACCTCAGGCACTGGTTAATTAAGTCCTGGTTTAGAAGTCTTTTCTTTGTTTTTTGTTTCTTAATTTTCCATGTTTTTGAGCTTTCTTCCATTGTTCAATTTTCTTATAAGTCTTTATAGAAGCAACTTCTTAGTTGGTTTTTGTATACTTACTTGGGTTCGCTTTCACTGGTTTTGAGTTGTGTAGTAATGGCGAATTCCCAACCTCCTTTACTCTGCTCCCACGTCTAGTGAATCCTTTTCAAGTCTTAATGAAAAGACGTGATCAAATTGAGGTATAATTCACTCAGCTCTAGCTCATAAACACTCCACTTACTATCAATCTTTTCATCAGGTAGATCATTTATTTTGAATATCGCAACGATATAAATGAGACGTCACATCAGTTGAAAACAATCATCATTGCATCGATGAGGCCATGATTCCATTTGCACTGATAACCACCTTCTTCATTAATGAACTTCCTTTCAAGGTATCAACGGGACGCCAGATAATGTCTCCCTGATGTGCCCTAGTTCCTACGATATCCTTCCTTAACATGTACTTGATGGTTCATGGTCTTATCAGGTCATCGGGGAGACTCCTGTTAGCCTTCCATCGATAAGTGTCACTTCCTCCGATGCCTTTAGCCTTTTATCATTGCATCGGGGGAACCAGACTTTATGTTGGCCTGATAGCCTTTTGTTCCCTCGATATACTTTCACCACATGTTGAACTTTGTTACTGTATAATGTATCGCTCCATCGGTGGGACGTTGTGTTCCCTTATGCCGATATGTTCTAGTGATGCCGATATTATTTATTTAATATGTTCTAATCCCTAAGATATGCACATAGAACCAATCAATCATGAATTCAACCAAAAAATAGGACGCTACACTCGGTGCTACACTCAATGATAAACTAGGCGCTAAAGTACACTCCAAAGTAGGCGCATAATTAGGTGTTAAATTAGGCACTATTATCAGTGCTACACTCAAGAGCTAAACTCAACGAAAACTCGACGCTAGATTTGGTGCTGAACTTGGCGTTAAACCCGACGTTAAAAATGAAGTAAAAATCGATGCTACTTTGCATCGAATTTAACGCCTGCTTGTTCTGGTTGGTGCAATAAATGCCAAAAATAGTGCCGACTCGATAAATAGCGCCAACTTTTTCAAAAAATTGGAGAAAAATACATTGAAATAGTGGGTGGAAGCAAAAAAAGGAGCTAATCACAGGGATTTGTTGTACTGTTTAGTAGTTTGTTTTTTAGAAAGTTCATAGGACAAAATCTATAGAGCATTGTAGGTCGAGTTCATAGTCACAAGTCAAGTTGATAGTCATAAACTATATTTAGAATGACAGATGAAAAAACACAAACATCAAATAATATTTTGATTCTTATCTATACATATGATTGTTTATCACATTTCTAGATTCCAAAATGCATCAAATTCATTGCATTTATCAATTGACACTCAATCTTCAATTATAAAGCTAAGTATTCTCCATCCTTATTTATACTATTTATGATATAATCATGCTTACTATTTGATACAATCTAATCTAATCCATTTTGTTCCATCCCATCTACACCCTACATTATCTTTAAATTAATTTATATATAATTATATATATCCATTTAATTAATCCAAAAATAAAAATAAAAATAATATTTTCCCTTTTAAAAATAAATCTATGACTATATATATAAAACCCAATAAAAATGTAAATCCTATAAATCATAAATAAAATAAAGCTTTTAGACAAATCTTGATTGAAAAATTTAAAATTAATCTTAATAATTAATAATTTTATTTTGTTGAAATTAAAAATTAAATATCTGAAAAGTTACTATTTTTAATTGAGTATCCGGATAAACTGTACCCTCCAGATCAATGAAATTATAAACTTCAAAAATTCATAACTTGTTGTACATCTTAGCGAACACTCTTTAACACCAAAAATTGTCAAACTCCCAAAAACAATCATTAGTATATTTTATCTACTGTAAAATAAATCAACTATTAAGTGAACCAAACAAAATTGACGGAAGAGCAGGTCTCGGTTTCAATTCTCACCGATTTAGTGGTCAAAATTCTTGAACTGTTCGCTATTTAAGCATAGCTTTGAAGTTATGGAGCTTGGCTCTTTTTTCTTCCCACTGGTCGACGAATGAGATACACTCTCTCCATTCTGCTTTACTTGACAACCAAAAAATATTACAATTGACAAAATCAACGTTCGAAGCTCGGAGTCTGCATAATTCTTGCAAAGCCTCTACGAAATGCCGACAAAATCAAGGCCGCAAAGAAGATCAAAGTTTTCCGAATGTTGAATACAGCGAACCCACACAAGAGAGTATTAAATTTCTCTTCTGTTATTTCAAGTTGTAACGGTTAAAAAATATGGTGAAAGCCGCAAAGAACAGTGTTGCGGAGAATGCTGAAGATCTCGAGAGGCAGAGGTTGCGTAAGATGGCTTTTAGCAGGAAAATAATTTCCCAGACGAGAGCAAACCCTGCTCACCCTTTGCGGCCTTCAAAATCCATAGTAAAAAGTGACGGAAGAGATATTGTGAAGAAAGTCCAGAGGAAAAGCAAATATCTATTTGCCTTCCCCTGCCTCTTAGCTCCTGTTTCTGGCGGTAAGATGGGAGAATTGTCTCACTTGGACACTAAAAATCCTGTTCTTTATGTCGATTTTCCCCAGGTAGGTTCATTGTTTGACTCCCGCAGCTTTCACTATTATTCTTTGAATTTTGTTTTGTTTGATTCGGTGAAGATTGCTTGGCTTTCAGAAGCGTCTTCTCTGAAACTCTACATCGACAACCTTATTTTCAAGCTTTCTATCACATCTCGATGTTTGGAACTAAAATATCAGTAATCTGCTTTGTGTCACCAGCAAGCGTCTGGTCATGGACCCTGACCTAAGGCAAACACAATACAGCTTTCTGCTCTCCAGAATAGTTTCTTTTCTTTATTTGGCAGGCTTTACATCAATATGACTAGTTTTGTTTTACAGCAGAGGAGGTCTAAGGTACTTACAAATGCATAATCTTCAAAACCCTAGGATGAGAGGTTTAAATTCAATTTTTTTTAATGATTAGGATCAAAATATACAAAACAAAAGAAATCTATCTGGCGATCCCTTCGCTTAGAAAAGCATCTTCTTCATAACCCTTGGATCAGAACCTTAATATGAAACTTCCATCACATTTCGATGATTGTCTCCTAAGTTGAAAACGTTATCTTTCAAATATCAATCGCATCTTTGATTATTCGTGTCAAAATATAAGTAAAAGTGCTTTGTGCCTGGCAACCCTCTACCCTTTTATCTTGAATTAAGTCAATAGAACTTAGCTTTCTGTACTACAGCTACAGATTAATTTATGTGACAAGCATTTTGCTTGGAAAATAATCTTGTCCAAAACCCTAGAACACGAACGTTATTTCAAATTTCCACTGCTTCTTGATAGATGTGATGATTAGGATTGGATTCGTGAGTAAACTTAATTAGTTCTTTCCAAAACCCAAGAACAAGAACGTTATTTTCAAATTTCCACCACTTCTTGTCTTTTGATAGGTGTGATTATCAGGATTGGATTCGTGAGTAAACTTAATTAGTTCATAATAGTTTTCTACACGTTATTTTTGATTAATAGATGGGGGTCTATTAAGGGGCCTCAGTCAACTGATAACAGGAAAACAAACAATCACAGCAACCAAAATACCTGAATAAGCAACCCTTGCAGGGTGTACAGGCAACAAGAACAGACATCAAAGCAAAAAGCTGTAAAACTAATAAATCAGACTATAGTCCATATACAGTCGTGCTGCAATAAAACCCTAACAGACACAGCAGAGGATAGCAAAGAGTCAAAAATCATCACATCTATTGCACCCATGAAATACCATTAAACAAACCAGGAGCAGGAACCAGCTTCACCTTTGCATTGAATCTCAGAAACTCCCCAATGAGAAATACCAGCACACCAGGGATTGAATGCTGCCTATCGTAGGCCCTGCTAGGGATGCCATTCCCGGAGACTGGAATAACCTTAATCTGCTGGCATGAACATTGCAGAGTACTCCAAGCCATTGATGATTGAACAGAATATCCATGACTCACTGAGCGAGAATAGTAGTCATTCTCAAAGTGCTGCAAAGTGAAGTGCTTAAATATCCACTTACCACCTTCAGAACGCCCTTATGATGAGAGACAATTATGTTTTGAATTACCCTCCTTAAATCTTGACATAAATCCATAATGATGCTCATGTTGTGATTAACAACCTACACCTCCTCCTGCAAGACTTAATTGCTTCATTCTCCATACCGCCATGACCTTGCTCTGAGCTCACTATCTCACCACCTGTATCATCCAAATCTACATTGCTGTCACAAACCAGCAACTCGATAATACACTGTTTCACCTCTTATTTGAGATAGCCACACCTAATTTAGCTTTAAAATATTCTAAAATCCTGGCAGAGGTCTGAAAGACAGCTGTGCCCACAATGCCCTCATACCCCGAACAGATTTGACCGATTTTAAGATGGGTGCATTTGGACAATTAAGTATTTTCCACAGGCAGTCGTCTGAGATCACACCTTTGCACAGGGAATCACAAGAAAGTCCCATAACACATTTCACTTTAACTGAGAACCCTTAAACTAAAAGCAACCACACACACCTGGCCAACACTGAACAATACTGCGCACAGAGGAAACTAACAAACCATGTGACTATATAGAACCAACGAGGAGCATCCATGTTACATATCTCTATACACTTGCTGCACAGCATTCATTATTATGCATAGTGACAAGCTATAACATTTAAAGCCCGAATCAATATTCATTCTAGAAGTCACACCGAGGCAATAAGGAAAGCACAACATAATCTAAAAACACTCAACATACACAAGAATCATAACTATTCAAGGTTAGTGATATCAGATTTCCACAATCCATATAGAATGCTGCAAATTATTTCTGGATTTGATTGTGTAAGTTTTTTTGCATCAACGTTTCGGATCACACACAGTGATCCATCATCAGGATGAAGAGTTGAAAAAAGATGATCAAAATAGAGAAGGCTGATCCACACCAATAAGAATAGCTAATTCCTACCAATCTGAAAGTATACCATGGTTAGCTAACAAATTGGTAACTCTTTTGCTTACGATAGCAAACTGAAAGCCTCCTCATTCAAACTTTTTAATATAGATAAGCACTTCTTCTAGATAAGAACAAAGCAACTGATTGGGGCAGTACTCATTTTCAGAGCATTGATTACAGTCTGAGTCCCCTTCCACTGTTATATTTTGAAATCCAGTAGTGTCAGACATCACAAAAGCTACCAGAAGCACTTCTCATTCAGAAATCTTGTTCGTTTTGATATCAAGGTACTTGGATCCACCCATCAAAAAATCCCCAGACATATCCCCGATCACATATCCAGCCCCTCCAAGCTTGCTTTGCCCTGGGAAGCTCCTTCAAAGTTGAGCCTTACATCTCTAACTGGGGATTTCCATTTTTCTTTTCTACCAATATTCCTATGAGCTACTAACCCATAAACAGGTGCTAATAGTTTTCTCCTCCTTGTTTTGTACGGGTTTCACAATTATTACCAGTACTGCTTTATATTATTATGGCAGAGGATGTTGATACTTCTTTCAAAAGTATCTTTTTCAAAACTCTAAGATAAAAACTTTATTTTCAAATTTATATTGCATCTTGGTGCTTTCTCATATGAGCCCTTCAGCCCTTCGCTTAATAAAGCATCTTCCTGAAAGCCTTAGGAAAACCAGAGATTACCTACCTTTCAAAACTTACATTATATGTTGATTATTTATATTAAAATGCCACATAAATTGCTTTGTGTGAGTAGCAATAGTTTGTCTTTTAATCTTGATTCTTGGACTAATATAAACCAAAACATTTTTTTTTGCATGACAGAATATATATTGTTTCCATTTAGTTGTTATGTTAGTTTCTGTGATAAGCTCTTTTCTTACAAAAGTGTCTTCTCTAAACTTCTAGGATGAGAGCTTTGCTTTCAAGATTTCCATCACATCTTTGTAATCAGGATTCAAATCTCATGAAAACTGATTTTTGTGAGTGGTAACAGTCTGCCTTAAAAGCTTTCTATACTACCTGTTTTATCATTTTCTCTATTTTGAGTGATTTGTGTTGTATTGACTAGTACTGGTTTGTATTGGTATGACAGCGAAGGTGAAAGAGGGATTTGTAAGATAAGAAACTTATTATCAGATTTTCCGTTATATCTTGTAATTTGGATTAAAATCTAATGTAAACTGCTTTCAGCCAGTGGCAGTAGTCTGCCTTCAACTTTGAAAATTTAATTAAGATAAAAACACAAAATGTTTGGTACCATAGAATAGTTTTATCATTATGCTCTTTAATTGTAGACTTTGTGTCATTATGACTAACACTCCTTTGTGCTATTATGGCAGGGGAGGCTGAAGTTTTTTGGAACAATCATGTATCCAAAAAACAAGTATATATCATTGCATTTCCCGAGAGGATCAGGGAATATTGTCTGTGAGGATTCTTTTGATAGTCTAGTAAGTATATGTAGTTGAATTATTTTGAGCAGCTTTGTTCTTGATAAAAATATATTTTTTGTATTATTCGTGAGTAATACATACAAATGTAAGAAAACAAGATGTCTCCAAACTACCATGACAAATTGTCAGATGAGCAATGTAGTTTCAAAAACTCACAACCTCTGTAGACGAGAACTTCTAGCAAATTCAAATTGGCTGTGGTGAGGCCCAATCCAGTCCACATTACGGAAGTTTAAGCTACATGACATAATAACTGTCAGCTAAACCATAGAGTCAATAAATTCCTAAACCAGCAAGAAATAAGATCTACATTTATAGACTTTGTCCAATCTTTTTATTAGTTATATAATATAAAAATTTGCAGAGATATTATAATCAATTGCAGTTCAAAATCATCATCAACAAATCATGAATAATAGGACTTAGATCATCATCAACAAATCACACATTAGGGTTAATATATGATCCACTATGAGTTAATGATAATCGCTTATGAATCCACCACTCAAGTGAGTTACTAATTTAAAGGGTTTCAAAGCATAATATCATTGATAATAGAAGTTCAACACATGAAATAGTAATAAATTTACATGCTGGGATTAAAACTAATTAATAACAGGAGCTCCATTTAGCAAGAAGAGTGCGATTCACATGGTTGGGTCATACACATTTAACATTGCCTTAGATTTTTAATTTTATACATTCTGTATTTTCTATTCCTAAGGTTGGTGGTTCATTACAAATCCTCACCCTTTAGAATTTTCTTTGTTCTCAAAGCAATTGTAGAGCTAGATAATGCAAACCTTTTGAGTGTTTTCAACTTTTTCTTGATATTTTCCCACTCTTCATGAACATTACCTCTTTGGTGAAATGGCTACAGACAAATTGTATCATTAATTTGATTATCATTATTGCAACTTTGAACACACTCTTCATGGTTATCATTACAACGGAGTTGCCACCCAGAATGTTAACCATGGAATTTGCTTGTAAGACTTGGAGCCTTGGATTGGTTCTCTATAGAAGAACTTTATTGAAGATGTCACAAATGCATTGATTAGAAGTTGAATTCTCTTTGATCCACCAAAGATTCACAAAGGGCGACTTATGAGGTACAACTAATGTTGATTTAAGATACAGTCAATGTAGGATAACTCAACACACAGAATTCTCACCACCTTCATTTTGGAAAATTGTCATTGATGTCAAAGAATATTGGTAGTTTATTGTCATTGATGTCAAAGGGTATATCGCTGCCAAAGGAGAATTAATGTCTAAGAGCTCAGCTTGATAAAAAAAGCAATATAGGTGGTAGTGAAAAGAAGATAATGCATGAAAAAGGACTAACAAGGCATGATCTTGGATGTGAGAAATTTGTGGCTGAGATTGAAGAAAATGTTGCTACTTCCGGGAAGGATTTGAAATCAAATAATGTTGATATGAATGTGCAAGCTAAAATTTCAGATAGATTGCCTTTGCCATCTCATAAAAAGGTTGAATGGAAACACAATGCCATGATTCCATTAAAGCTGCCTTCTCCAAAGGAGCAAGATGGATCAGATAAACATAATCATGGGTATATGCCTAAGCACTTGGCTGTGCGCAAGAATGAACAAACTTCCCCTTCAAGAAATGGGGTTGAACCTGCAGTAGATAGGATGGAAGTGCCTTAAAAATATATCTTGAAGATAAACGGTGCTCTAACTGTCAAGTCTGAGCGTGTCTCATATTGTGCAGAGTTGCATCTAGAAAAAGGAAACAAAGCAGGAGGTTTTTAAAAATAGTATGCCAAAAGAGGGCCGACCCTCATCGATAATAGCTCTGGATAAATGATGTTGATTATTCATGTTGATGTTATTGCAGCTGTGGTCTGCACTTCATCCGCACAAAGAACACATGAATTAAATGAATAGCCTTCGGCTATTTAATTCATGTTCCCAATATCTAAATAAAGCAAAGGGCCGACCCTATATTGATTCGCATAATTCTCTTATTGATTGAGCCGACTTCAAGATATATTAAATGTTTATCTTTTATTATGTATTCCAAGAAAGGCCGACCTAAGTCAAGAGGCGCCTAATGATGTATATATACAAGGTCACTTTGGCATTGTAAATTATTATTATCAAGCAAGTTCGCACTTACCTTTGAAGAGCAGAAATTCGCATATAGAGCAGAATTCGCACCTTAGAGCAGCAGTCCGATTTCAAGAAAGAAGACAGTTATTTGTATCTTGAAGGAGGGCGAATATATTATCAAGTATTGGCCATTGTTGGGCCTAAGTTGTAAGTAGAATTCTGTTACTGTGTTATCATATATAAGAGAATCATTTGCTGGGTTTTTCTCCCTCAAGTAGGAGGGTTTTCCCAGGGTATCTTGTTGTGTTCATTGTCTTATGTGTTGCAATTCTATTGAGTAATTTATTATCTAATCTGATCTAAGAAACACTAACATGGTATCAGAGCAGGTTTGAAAAAGATCGTGATCAGATTTAGTTTGCAGCACTCACTCTAATCTTTTTCAGTCTATCTCCTATTTCAAATTTCAAAATGGTGAACGGTCTGAAAATCGAGGATAGACTCGAAGGAGTTTCTAACTACACATCATGGAGGTTCAGGATCATGCTCACATTGGAAGAGAATGATTTGGCTGAGTTTGTGAAAACAAAAGTTCTTGAACCTGAGGAGGAAGAAGAGAAGTTGCAGTGGAGGAAGAAAGATACTAGGGCAAAGAAAGTGTTGGTTGATTCCGTCAAAGATCATATTGTTCCGATTGTCTTCAAGTTGGATACTGCAAGGGAGAAGTTCAAAACATTGGAAGAGATGTACGAAATCAACAACACCAGTCGTGCCCTAAACTTGAAGCAACAACTACTTCACATTAAGATGGCGGAAGAAGAGTTTGTCATCACCTACTTCATGAAGATTTCCAAATTGAGAGATCAACTCTCTACCATTGGTCATATTGTTGATGACAAGGATTTGACCATGATCGCTCTCAATGGTCTTCCGCTTTCATGGGAGTCATTTATTCAAGGAATCAGTGCAAGATCTAAACTTCCCAAGTTTGATCGATTGAAGATTGACTGCATTCAAGAGGAGTCGAGACTAACTGCAAGGGGCATTGGTCAAAGTTCAAAGAATGAAGATTTACATGTTCTCGCCTCTCATTCATCGAGGAAAGAAAAAGCTTGGAAGAAAGGATTCTTTAAAAGGAATCGAGATAATGGGTCAGATGGTGCTCCTGCATTCAAGAAGAAGTGGAACCTCTCTTGTGTTCAATGCTTTAAATGTGACAAATTTGGTCACTATACGAGGGATTGTCCTACCAGGCCTAATCAGCATGCTTCATTTGCGGATGTGATTGAGATCTCTCCCCAAAATGATTCTAGTGAATTTCTACTCTAGTCATGGGCCTATGTTCAAATCTATGAAGGTTGTGTACTAAGTGCGAGAGCAACATATCATATGGTGTCCACCCTTCAGAATATTTAAGAGATAAGTACTCTTTGTTTTTTGATTGTATTTACTATTCTAGGCTAAAATTCAAATTTGTTGAGTTATGCATTTCTGACATTATTTACTTAGGATTATGTGTGACTAGTAAATAGTGATCATTGTAAGTAGGATCATGTTAATTGTCTTTTGGTTTTGCTGAGATTAGCTCTTCTGAGAAATTGAAAGAAAGACATGTCATGATTAATAAATTAATTATCTATTACTCAGGAGATTTTTTGAAATCCATGAGATAAGTATTGCATGGTTGAATAATGTTCATGAATTGTTTTTTTGTAATTATTAAGAGGCTCTTACATCGAGATATCCTGAGAATCTAGCATTCTGCATCTGGAAAGGTTGGATATCAAAGTCTCAACCGAATGAAGAAATGATGATCAAGCTTGGAGTCATAGCTTGCAATCATTGAACTACATTAATGGCTGGAGATATCTCTTGAAGTCAATGTACCTTCCAGGTCGTCATTGTGTTCAAACTGTGAAGGGTACGGATTGATCTGAGCTCAAGTACAACGTATCACACTATGTCCAGCATTTGGACCTATCAGAATAGTTAAAAAGATAAGTATTCATTGGTTGCTGAGTTATATCATTTATTTTTTGGATCTTGTAATTAAGAGAGATAGTAGATTCTCTTGAATTGTGTTGTGTTCACTAGCATAAGATCTTTGGAAAAATTTCATTCATGATATAACTTGTTCGATTCTAATCTTGATATTTCTTTGGATAATTATGGACTATTAGTAATCTCTATCTAAAATGCTTCCTGGACAGGTTTAGGGGGAAGAAGATGATAAGAGATTACTTAGTGATGAAAAGCTTGAGGCATCTTTTGAAGAAGTCATGTCAACCAAAGAAATGATCAAGAGGGAGTAAACACTAGAGGGACCGAGTTGATGGCTAGAGGGAGTACATCTCCAGAAGTCTTCTTTGCAATCTCTGAAGCCAGGATCGAGAGGGAGTCTCAGTATCAGTGTTCCTTTGTTTAATGCAATTCTCTATTGAGAGAGAGTTGAGGTGCAAGCCCTTGATAATGCAATTCTCTGTTGAGAGAGAGTTGAGGTGTAAGCCCTTGATAATGCAATTCTCTGTTGAGAGAGAGTTGAGGTGTAAGCCCTTGATAATGCAATTCTCTATTGAGAGAGATTTGAGGTGAAAGCCCTTGTTTCCACCCTCTGGGAGAAGCTATGGTGGATGTCATGTGTGTGACTCCATGACAACATCACGTGAGGGAATCCGTGATGACTTTATACCATCTATGGAAGTAGCCATAATGGTTAATATCACGTTGAGGATGATATTCTATTTTGTTTTCATTCTAATATGATGTGTCTTGTGCAGATGGAAGTTCATCCCTAGCTGAGAGGGAGTGTTGATGTTATTGCAGCTGTGGTTTGCACTTCATCCGCACAAAGAACACATGAATTAAATGAATAGCCTTCGGCTATTTAATTCATGTTCCCAATATCTAAATAAAGCAAAGGGCCGACCCTATATTGATTCGCATAATTCTCTTATTGATTGAGCCGACTTCAAGATATATTAAATGTTTATCTTTTATTATGTATTCCAAGAAAGGCCGACCTAAGTCAAGAGGCGCCTAATGATGTATATATACAAGGTCACTTTGGCATTGTAAATTATTATTATCAAGCAAGTTTGCACTTACCTTTGAAGAGCAGAAATTCGCATATAGAGCAGAATTCGCACCTTAGAGCAGCAGTCCGATTTCAAGAAAGAAGACAGTTATTTGTATCTTGAAGGAGGGCGAATATATTATCAAGTATTGGCCATTGTTGGGCCTGAGTTGTAAGCTGAATTCTGTTACTGTGTTATCATATATAAGAGAATCATTTGCTGGGTTTTTCTCCCTCAAGTAGGAGGGTTTTCCCAGGGTATCTTGTTGTGTTCATTGTCTTATGTGTTGCAATTCTGTTGAGTAATTTATTATCTAATCTGATCTAAGAAACACTAACAATTCATATGCTGGCCGACCTATTTGGGAGGAAAATAAATTAAATTTAATGTATTTATAAAGTGGCTGACCTCCCTTCATGTATGCGCCACTTTTGGGAAAGAAAAAATATATTAATTTCTCTTAAATATGGCCGACTCCTTTATGAATGGTTGCCTCCTTTGGGTGGAAGGGCATGTGAGGAGGTATTTAAGAAGAATAGAATGAGAATCAGATAATGAAGGAATGCATTAGAAAATTATTCATAAGTGCAGAAGCAGATTTGAGAAAGTGATAGATGTGTTAAGAGTTGTGAGCAGATATGTGAAGGATTTGCAAGCAGAGAATATGAAGACTATAGCAGATTTGTGAAGCAGAAGATATGATAAATTAGTGAAGTTAAGAGCAGATTTATGGAGGATTTATAGCAGACTTAGAAAAGACCTTAAAATTGCAATATGACATTTTTAAATTTTTTCAAATGAAATGACAAAAATGTTGCCTTGCTCGCTTCCGTAGACTGCAAAATTCAAAGTTAAATTGCACTCCAAAATGAAAGCCAAAACTGAAACAACAAATTAAACTGAAACAGTTTTTTGGGTTGATGCGGACCGCCATATGCACAGGATGCTCCTCAATCAAGATTTGACATAGCTCTTACAATTTGATTGTCATTTCCATTAATAAAATGGTAAACCTGCTTATAGTTGCTCCCCTATATTCTGCATAAGATGAATCATAAGATTTCCCAAGAACCTCACCAAAAAGTGAACATGCCCATTTAATGTAATTTCTAGTTGTTAAAATCAATTTGTTTCATTGCAATCTTTTCAAAATGCATGTCAATAAGTTCAATAAACTGTTTTTCATATTTGTGCTTGTAAGTATAATTAATTGCTCTTATTTCGGGTCCATATCTTTGCTCATGTGATTTGTTTGATTACTTAAACCTTCAAGATGTCTTTCAGAGCCCTCTAGGTTCATGACTGCATTACAAGTCACCATTACGAGCTTCATTGCCACTCATATTGTGTTTCTGAGATATACGAGCTAATTGATGACAAGCATTTACACATTTAATTTGTGAAAAAGTTTAAATTAAATCAGTTACGGTTCTTATAAATTGGAGTTTGCCAGATGGTTTACACAGCGTGACAAAGGTATAATTTTGCTTTTTTTAGGTTGTATTTTCTGATGTATGGTGGATTGGAACAAAGGAGGAAAATCCTGAAGAATTGCAACTAGATTTTCCGAAAGAACTAAAACAGGTTTGTTAATTCCATTGTAAGTGTTATTACAAAACTTTAAAACAGGTTTGCACTTCTGAGTTTGCTGTTGTTTGCTTTTATATTCAGGAAAAGCATGCAGAGTTCGATTTTAAAGGTGGCGCTGGCCTTGTTTCTGACAATAAAGATATTTCTGGCACACAGCTTCCTTCGAAGGAGTGTGCTGAGCAACTAACTCATGATACCGATTCTGACTCTGAATCCTTGAGAAACTGTTTGGACAAGTCCACAATAAATATTGTAAGAGAAGAATCAAAGACACCAGTGCAAGAAGAATCAAAGACACCGGTGCGTACTTCTTCACGGACGGTGGGGAAGACATACAAGTATGAACTGCTTTTAGTGTTTCATTTTATCATTTTCTGTGTTGGTATTTGAAATAATACATATACATTTTATTAGAAACTGTGTTGTAGAAGGATTAACATCCATTAACATTCAAGTATGGTTTTGCTATTATGCTGATCTAGGTTTGTAGATTCTCCTTCTGAAGATGAACTGGAAGGTACAGGAAGTGATTCCAGTTCATCGGACATAGAGGTGACACACGAGACAAAGAAACAGCAAGTGAATCGTAATCTGTTTGACATGCATGGTAAGATATTGCTCAGTGCTTGCTAATGCAGAATTGACATCTGGATATATGATGCCTGCTACATCATCAGGATTGAGCAAAGAATTTTTAAGAGTATGTGTCTTTAGTTCAGGTTTGGGAGTAGTTCATGATAATCTTGTGTAAAAATATTTGCAGCTTTTCTCTATCATGTATATATAATGTTCTTTCTTGACAAGTGCTTTCTACAGAAGAAGCAGCAGTAGGAGATTCTGTCCCTATTTTGGCGAACCTTGGAAATGATGAAAATAAGAAAGCATCTACCTTGGATATCCAGAATGCTTCCTCCTCTGCTCAGAAGACTTCAACGCGAAAAAAATCCAAAGAAAGTGTAAACAAATCATCAATTTTGGCAACTACAAGGGGACTTGTGCAATCCAGCTTGTCTTCCTTCTTGCAGAAACCTGAGGAAAAGGTAACGAGTTATTACACAGATGCCTACTTGATAATGTACTTTTCCATAATTTGTCAAATTTGACTTGTCTAACCCACCTTATCATTCTTTTATAACTTGTCAATTTTAATTTGAGTTTTTCCTCTGTCAATTTGGGTATAGGTTTAACCCTGATGCATTTTTTATTAATTACAGTTAGTACCATTTCCTAGTTTTATATTGTGAACTTTTATTTTTTTGTCATTTCTTTCTTGAAAAAAGTCATATGTAAATACTGGTATATGGAGATATAGGAGCTCATGCGTATTTTACTTCATTGTATATCAGCCCTTGTAACATCTATGATGGACACAAATACACACAAATACTCCTTATCAGCTTCAATGGTTTCCCCTTTTCCTATATTAAAATGAAGAGGATTACCTTTGACCAATAATAAATATCATCCTGAATGAAAAAGTAGACAACTTTCATTCCTGATTGTGGAACTCATTTCAACCGTTTCTCATTCAAAAATATTATATGAGGAATTTGTTATGACCAGAGGCTTGTAGGAAAATTGACTTAACTGCAAATGATAATTTTTGTGTCTATTGCTGTGGTAAATTGACATTGCGTTTGCCATTCTGCTATTGTCTTTGTCTTTTATTGTTAGATGCATTGTTTGTTTTAATCTATGTATATGCTGAGCTCTACTTTATGTTTATCCTACTGTCTCCATGTCTGTAATTAATATGTTTCTTACACTCAATTTTATGCATTTTGTTAATATCCTTGATTCCTGATGTTTGTGGGCTGTTTCTAAAATAGAATGTGATGATAGAGTAAAGGAGTACAATGCCTATACATTAAAATCCAAAAGCTTTGGTGGTGCACATTCAAAATAATAACTAAGTTCTTTTAGCACAGCATGTCTGAAGCCATATACACCAATACCCCTTATATTAGCTGGTGGTATCTTCAAAAATATAATTATGTCTTTTAAACAAGTATCAAAGTTGATATGAGTCAAATCCTACACCAATACCCCTTATATTAGTTAAGCAGAAATGCTAGGATGGGATTAAGTGACAAAGCAATGATCAAATTTGTAATAAAAGCCTAGCGTAGGGGTTTGGGAGCATTGAATATTTATGTAGTCTTATATTACAACTTAGGATATATATAATATATGTAAACGGAAACAAGTCAAAAATCAAAGTTACTTGTAACGTCCCCTTCTCAAGCCTGGTCAGTTGATATGCCAGTTAGTCTATTCTAGAGTTCTCGTAGACTAATTGGTGGTGGTTAGGGGATTTGAAGGTTATTGGAGAGCTTAGTGTTGGGTTTTCTTGGCATCCAGTGATGTTTTGGCATTCAGATGGCATTCAGGATGGTGGTGATGCTCTTTGTAATGTTTTTGGTCATCTAGGTTGTTCTCCACACTTCTTGGAGAACTTGACTATTTTTAGTGTGTGTCCATTTTGGCACCTGACATCTTTCGGTGGCATCAATTGTTTCTTGGTGCGATCAGTTTCCGTTTCAATTGAAGAACAATGGAGGTGCTTACTAATACTACAAATACAAATAACTGCATTCTACGTTAGTGTTATCTATAAGGTTCAAAGTTGAACCATTACAAATTTTCAAGTATTGGGGATTAATGATACTATGTATGATGAACTGCAATGCTAGGGGTTTGAAATTACAATTAGACATTGATGACTTGGCAGCAGTTGATAGAGTCTTGAGGGCACAATTATTGAAAACTAGTAGTGAATTTCACATGAGTTATGATGAGTTGTTCATGAATTGTTTGAGAAGGGGTGATGTATGAGTATCTCAAGGGTTGTGCAATCTTGCATCAACCAAAAATATATGTTTAATTTTCTTTGTGTGTTTTGTTCTTTTTGTTAGGTTTTGGAAGTTGAGTTTGGATTTTGGTTTTGACAATGGTTTGCACCAAATTTGATAATGTATATGTGGTAGCACAATGTCATTTGGTTGAGATTTGTTTGCTGCTTAAAGATGGAGGGAAAATTGATAGTCTTAAGCCTATGCAAGAATACCAAAGGAAGAATTCATCATTTGGAGGTTGTGCAGTCATATGGTGTTCATGATTAGCTTATCTTTCATGATCTAAGGTGTGTAATTTAAAGAATTCAAATTGGAACCTTTTTCCTTGACTTGGTGAACAAAAGGATACATCCCTTGACTTTTAGTGAAGAAGGGGATTGACTAGGTACACGTGTACATATTTGATGATTTGGGGTTATTTTGATCCTTATTGAAGACCTAATTTTTGCTCCATGAGTTTAATGTTTTCTTATTCATAAGTACTTCATGAGGTTGTTCATATGAAAATCCGTGCTTTTGTTTGCAAAATTTGCGAAAAGTGCCGCCTAATTCATAGACGGAAACACCTTCTTGTAATTTGTTACAATCCAAGGCATAAAAAAACAGGGATAATTTCTATTACTATTATATATCAAGATATGAATTCTATATCAAGATATGAATTCTAAAAGCATTTGGATTATAGATAGAGCATGGATCAGAGGAGTAGAAATTCAAAATCAAAGCAAGAGGCTAGATACATGTGTGAATCCTAACAATCATAGATCAAGCATGTTGTAAAAGAGATCTATATTCCATGGATGAGCTAGGGACAAGTTCCTAGTGAAGTCTATTGTATTGAATTGTAAGAGCTTTGCTTTGTAGTTTATTAAGGCTTCAAGGCCTAATTGCAGTGCCAAGCATCTTGATGTGACTATTGTTGATGAATATAAGACATCATATCTCTATACATTTTTTTGTGTATTTGGGATCTTCCATTGTGATTAAATTTGTTAGAGCTACATGGTTGGGTAGTCTTTCATTGGGCCCTCCATCCGTGATTGCATCATATGGTATTAGAGCATGGTTTGGAATTCTAAAGATAAGAGAAGAGTGAAAAGAGGAAGTGAAGGTATCTTTCACCATTGAAGTTGTTGGTTAGAAGATATCTATGGTATCGAGATTATTGATAGAGTGTTGGATGTGAGGAAGTTAGCACCAAATGGTACCAAAGGAGTAATTTGTGAACCTGTGTAGATAGAACTACTAATTGTGAGACAATATATAAGGAGGGTACCAAGTGGTACAAACTTCCAATTGAGAGTCAATCTACAAGGAGAGCGCTAGGTAGAGAGATCCACCAAATCATGTGGCACTCTACAAAGGAAATTTGAGAGCAATTCTAGTTCTTGCAAGAGTGAGCAGATAGAAGTGTTGATGTTGAGGCAATTTGTAGGTGGAGTGGAAGTGAAGTGCATATAAAGGGTGATATGAATTTAGAGATAACTTAGTGGCCTTGTTGGCAAGATGCTAATGATAGAGTTAGAGGTCCTAGTTTTGAAAGAGCCCTTGAGATGTGAAAGGAAAAGAAGAAGGAAAGTGCCCTTGAGAAGTGAAGGGAAAAGAACAAGGAAAGTTAATGGAGATGCTAAAGGACATGGCATCTCGACTAGATAACTTAGAAAACAAACAAAAGAGATGTGACATGACAAAGAAAGAAGAGATCCTATGGATGCTTGTGTAGATCAAACTATTGATTGTAAGGTAGGTTGCAGAAGGAGAGGTAGGGCAGTATGTGCTAGTGGATGTGTAGTAAGACAACCAACATTAGGTAGTGGGAAAGATAAGTTGCCCAATGGGAAGCAAGTAATTGGTCTGAGGAACAACATAGGTGCCATAAGATAATCAACTCTAGACAACCAACATTAGGTAGTGGGAAAGATAAGTTGCCCAGTAGGAAGCAAGCAATTGGTCTGAGGAACAACGAAGGTGCCATAAGATAATCAACTCTAGATAATGTGGAGGATGAATTGCCTTGTGAGCAACAACTTGTTGCCCTTAGGAATAAGGAAATTAAGGGTCATGAGAATCTGATAGATGAAGTGGTCTTCATGGTTGAGAATCAAAGAATATAAGTGATTGCAATGATGGTGGAAGAAAGAAAGGCATCGAGGGATTTTGGTATCTAGAATGTTCTTGTAGGAGCAGTAGTAATGAAGCATCGTGGCTTGATTTGGGTTGCATGGAGGGAAAGACAGTTCAGTTTGGACTCGTGTGGTGGTGTAGACAGCGTAGATGGAATTGTAGTGAGACCAAGGAGTGCAGATATAGGAGGGAATTACTTTGGAGAAGGAATGGAAAGAAGTCAAAAACTATTGGCAGTAGTAGCGAAGATGAAGAATTGCATGAGATACTTAACCCAAGAAGTATTAGTGGCTAATTTGAAGGATGAGGCATGGATTGGTTTTGGGGAAGACTTGAAAGATGTTGTTCAAAAGAATGCGTCATGTGAACACTTGGTAAGGGTGTTGAAGATAAGTAGAATTGCTTGGAATGAAGAAATTGAATGGAGGAAAGAAGTGAAACTCCAAGAAGATGCTATTGAACTTGAGATTCTAAAGGGAAAGGAATTGACATGGGTGCAATAATGTTGTGAAGTCTAAAAAGGTTGTAGAGGAGCTAGAGAGGACTGAACATGGGTGTTCAATGTATTTGCCCAACATAGAAGAAAATTCAAGAGGTTGTAGTTGGCACAAGATGGATATAGGCCAAATAGAGAATGTTAGGTTGCCCCCTTGGTTGTTATTGTTATTTGTATTTATCATGACTTGAGTCAACGTGTCCAATAATTGTGCCATTCACTGTTGAGTAGTTCTTTGTTTTTCCATGAATTGATCCATTCAGTTCGTGATATCTCCTCTATCTCCCATGTTATTGCCTCCTTGTTCACTACTCCAAGATTCAGGCTTGTTAGGGCTGGTATTTAATGATGATTCTTGGTGGATACCCAAGATATCAGAAGTCGTTTTTCCTTTTGAAGCTTGGGTAGGTTCCCACTGTCTTCTTATCTCCCTATTATAATATCTTCTCTCTCTCTCTCTCTCACTCATAAACCTTTACAGGTTGGCAAGTTTACCAACTCTGATACCAATTGTAATGTCCCTTGTAGAGTTACTTAAATTTTTGCCTTCAATCTTATAGATTAAGATGTCAAAATATGCCAAAGAATCAATATTTTTAAGGGAGGGTATAAATGGTTATAAACCTCTACTATGTACTTTCGATTTACCTTAACTGATTAACACTATTACTCATATATTTATAGGAGAAGGTATTAAGATGCCACGTTTATGATATAAATTTTGAATGATGAAATCTAATTTGATTAGTAGTTCAAGAATGCAAAATTGATAAGAAACTATAGTCGCTATTTCTAACTTATTACATTAAAAGGACGTGTTTGAATGTGTAAGAGACTTATGTCACTATCTGATCGCTATTCTTGACTATGTTGAAGTTATATTGCAGCTTCGGGTTCATCCTTCCAGCCTAATCGACGATATAAAATTGCATATAGCCTTTGGCTATTTATTTTATTGTTATAATTAAAAGTGAAGGGGCGCTTCACTTGGGAATTATATATCCCTCTTTGGGCCGACCCTCCTTGAAGTTTGCACCATTTAAATTGTAATTATATTTCTCCTTGGGCCGACTTGTATTTATTATGAAAATGTATCCTTCTATTGGAGGTCGACCTCCCTTGATGTATTCTTCCTTGTGTATATATACAAGGTCATTTCCCATTCATTATCATCCATTGCACACAAGAAGAATTCACACCTATTGAGGAGAAGTTCGCACTTGTCAAGGAGTTCGCCATTTTCCAGCAGATCAATTGATTGCAAGAGGCAGATCGACATTAAGGAGAGGCTATCTATTTGTGTATTCGCACCAAAGTGAGGGCGATTCATTACTGCATTAATTCGGCCTTTTGTGGCCAAGTTTGTAAGCATATTTCTGGTCCTTCTATTATAATATAAGAGAGATATCTTTGCTGGGTTTTTCTCCCTCAAGTGGAGGGTTTTCCCAGTCTATGTGTTGTATTTTGAATTAAGTTCTGCTTATTTCATTTCTGGTCTGAAAACTATCATGGTATCAAAGCAGGTTTAAGCAAGAGCGTGATCAGAATTGTTTAAGCAGCGATATCTTCATCTCATTCAAAGGTGTCTATCTTATTGACAAGATGGTAAACGGGCTTAAGGTCGAAGACAAACTTGAGGGCGCTTCTAACTTCGCATCTTGGAAGTTTAGTGTTATGCTCACTTTGGAAGAAAACAAGTTAGCAGAGTTCGTGGAGGATGATGTTCCCGAACCTACTATTGAAGATGAGAAGCCTCAGTGGAAGGAGAATTGCACTAAGGTGAAAAAGATGTTGGTTGATTCCGTGAAAGATCACATTGTGCCGATCATCTCCAAGTTGAAGACAACAAGAGATATGTTCAAGACTTTGGAGGAGATGTATGAAATCAACAACACAAGTCGAGCTCTTGCATTAAAGCAACAACTTCATCACATCAAGATGGCAAAAGGAGATTCCGTCATCTCTTACTTCATGAAGATCACTGAGTTGAGAGATCAGCTCTCTACTGTTGGGCATGTTGTTGACAACAAGGATTTGACTATGTTGGCCCTTAATGGTCTTCCTCCATCTTGGGAGTCATACATTCAAGGAATTAGTGCGAGATCAAAACTTCCTAAGTTTGATCAATTGAGGGCAGATTGTATTCAAGAAGAATCGAGGTTGGCTGCGAGAGGCATTGGTCAAAGCTCTATGAATGAAGACATTCATGTTCTTGCCACTCATTCCTCGAAGAAGAAAGGAAAGAAAGGATACTTCAAGAGGAAGAGAGATAATGGATTAGATGGTTCCCTTGCATTTAAGAAGAAGAAGGACCTATCTCGCATTCAATGTTTTAGATGTGACAAGTTTGGGCATTATGCTAAGGAGTGTCCTTCCCGACCTAAGCAGCAGGCTTCGTAGATGTGGGTGAGATCCCTTCACAGAAGGATTCAAATGAATTTCTATTCATTTCTGCGTTATCAAGCAATGTTCCCACAGATTGCAACACTTGGTTGATTGATAGTGGCGCTTCTCGTCACATTACTGGTTTCAAAGAACATCTTACTAACTTGGTGGAGAGAGATTCTAGTGTTCAAGTCATCATTGGTGATGATGCAAGTTATTTTGTGAAAGGCGTTGGGACTTCCTCTCTTCACTTGGATTCAGGCATTACTTTACAGTTGAGTGATGTTCTATTTGTTCCGGATATCAAGCAGAACCTGGTTTCTATTTCAGCCTTGGAGGACAAGGGTTATCAAGTTGCATTCTCTGAAGGCAAAGTTCTTGCATGGCCAAAGAACTCAAGTATCAAGACCGCTCGAGTGATTGGAGTTCGACATGAGTATCTCTATAGAATTTGCACTTGTCCACTTTAGGCCTTGTTGCATGATTCTTCAAGCTCATGTGAACTTTGGTATAGAAGACTTGCTCACATTCACTTTTGAGCACTACCAATCATGGAGAAGATGGTCACAGGACTTCCCAAGTTCAACTAGGAGCATGAAGGCACTTGCAAGGGTTGCGCTTTGGGTAAGAATACTAAAGGTACATTTCATAGTAGTGAAAGTAGATCTAAATATATTCTTGATCTTATTCATTCTGATTTATGTGGTCCAATGTCTGTTGCTTCTTTGAGTGGTTTCTTGTATTATGTTATTTTTATTGATGACTACTCTAGAGAGACTTGGATTTATTTCTTAGAGATTAAAGAATTTGAGGAGGTATTTGAAAGATTCAAGGAATTTAAAGCTCAGGTAGAGAACTTATCCGGGAAGAGGATCAAAGTTCTAAGATCCAACAATGGAGGAGAATACATCTCCGACAGTTTTCATAACTTCTGTGTTGAGGCAGGCATTAAGAGGGAGTTCCGTGTTTCGTACAATCCACAACAGAACGGTGTTGCAAAAAGGAAGAACAAATTGATTGTTGAAGCAGCTAGAGCTATGATTCATGATCAGGATCTACAAACCTTCCTTTGGGCTGAAGCATCTAGGACAGCTGTGTATGTTCAGAATAGAAGCCCTCATCGAATCTTGAAGAACATAACTCCCGAAGAAGCATTCACAGCGGTGAGGCCGGAAGTAAGTCATTCAAGGATCTTTGGTTGTCCAATATATGTTCATATATCTAAAGACAAGAGGACAAAGATGGAACCCTCTGGCAAGAATGGAATATTTGTGGGCTATAGTTAGTCTTCAAAAGCCTACAGAGTTTACTTTCCAGGTCAAAAATTGATTGAGAACAGTAGGGATGTTACATTTGAAGAAGATGTTGCATTCAAGAGGTCTAATGCAACGACCCCCAAACTGGGTAATTAAATTTTTTCTAACATTTCATTTCAAACATATAAAAGTAACAATTAACAAAGATATTACAATAAAATTCTTCCTTTCTTTATTGATAAATACATGCAAGTCACAATATATATTTCCACATGAATTCCATTTTCATTGAAAATATAAATCAGAGTACAAAAGTAAAACAATTACATACATAGCTCGTAAGCTTTTGCACAAATAGTAGTAAGATGGTCCAGGTTCCCTTCCTTTCAAATCTTGGTGTATCTGTCGCCTGCTGTGGAGGAGAAACATCACTCAGACGCTTTTCCACCAACCACAGACTGTTAATGCGGTCCCCCGCACATCTATCATTCGATAGATGACCCTCCCTTTGAACGAAGAGATTGGTAAAGTAACCGGCTGCAACAACCCAACCGAGCATAGTGTTGTGTCCTATACATGTAGAACTTGCTATTTCACAATCCCGAACTAGCATGACGGATCACAATGAACCGACAGTGTAGTCTCAACTATCTCACATCTAAGTGGATATCGTACCTTCCACTACTTTGGCCAAAGTATTCACATTTAGTACTTCGAATGAAGGTCATCTATCATATACACTATTCAGGGCCGATTTAACTTAAGGCTATCTTACACTACACATAGGTATCGTCCTTTACTTTTGGATAATCTTTTATCCCAGACTACCCTACAACATTTTTCTAAATCTCTTCTAAGAGATTTACACAAGATAGGTATATCCTGTTTCAGATTACCTACCTTTAGACATTCTACTTCAATAGCTACATAAGGGAGGTATATCCTGTTTCAGACAACCTACCTTCAAACAAACTACTTAATCAGGAATTGAAATGCAGTCAACAAGGGTCCCTCGGGTAACTCCTAACATGGAATTCTTTATCCATGGAGTACATAGCTTTTCCTAGTTAACCTACTAACTTTAAAGCTTTAGACTACCTTGGTACTGGTTCCATCCTCGACCTAGTATTTGATAACTAGTTCCTCTTTTCCTTTATATAAGGAGATCAAGCAGTATTTCAAATAAATACAATTCATCGAGTAAATTCTATTAAAAAGTATTCCATCATTTCCTTTCTTTTTATGTGGATAAGCTATTTCTTTATGAACAAGCTATTCCCACGAATTCAAGCTATTCCTATGAAGTCAAGCTATTCCTTTATAAACAAGCTATTCCCATGAAATCAAGCTATTTTTTTTATAAACAAGCTTTCCCTATGAAATCTAGCTATTCTTTTATAAACAAGCTTTCTCTTTATAATTAAGCTATTCCTATGGATAGTAAGCAGATTTTCTCCTTTACTTGTCTATTTTACTTATACTACAATGCCAAGTAATGCACAAGTAAACATGAAGATTTTTTCTAATTTCAAACTAACAGAGATGTTAAGAAAAACTCTCATGCCTTTTTCCTTGCTGCTAGCGAATGCTTCCTGATTCCGTAGTGGCAGTCTGGCAGCTTCTTCTCTTCCTTCTCTTTCTGATTTCTAGTACCACTCCTCACAATTCTGGTTTCTATAGAGGTTTTGTATTTATGCTTGCAGCATATAAAAACCACAGTCTCTCAAAAATGGCGATGGAATATGTAAATTGGCTCTCAAAACAAATGTGACTACAACAATGATAAAATATGGCTCTCCAAAAAAGAAATTCGGATTTAAGCAAAAGCAGATAGGAATTTTTGTGTAAATGGCAATGAGAGAAACTCTTATTTATAGGTTTCGAATTCTCATGCCTGCTACATTTTTGGCATGAGAATTCGACACCTTTCTCATTGAAAATGTCAATTTATGCAGTGGCAGTAATCTAGCAAGATACTCAGCAAAAAGAGAGATGATTCGACCTTATTCAAGAAGAATTTTTCCACTCACACATGGTAAAATGCGAATGATAGACACCTACAGGTGTATTCATCAAAGGCGCCCAAAAATGGCGGATTTAATAATTGGAAGGAAAACGTCAATGGTGAAATGCGCCCCACCTGCCCTAGACTTCGGGCCTTCTCACGTTTTCACTGAATGGTGTCACTGCAGGCTGTGACCAGGTCTATCTCGCGTGCGCGTACACAGCTACGCGGGATTTACTCCATTCACAAATTCGACCTTTGCTAAAATATTTGAAGTTCGCATATTCCATGATGGAGGAAATTCGCGACTTTTAGCCTTATTCAAATGTTTTACAAAATATTTGATAACTTACATTTTGCCTAATGTTAAATTCGTTTATTTTACCAAATAAACTTCATATGTTTTTAGCAATAAGACTATAAAAGTCATTTTAATTATTTTACTCATGGTAAATATATATTATTTGCCAAATGACTATACAAGTCAAATTTATTTATTCTCCAAGATCTTATTTTAAGATGTAAATAAATTATTACATTTATATTATGTATTATATAAATTCATATATTATTTCTCCAAAAATTCACTATATAACATTAACTCAAATTAAAAGAATTAAATCTTTTAATTTTTACACTAAGAGTTTTAAAATATTTATCTAGATATATTTACATATTTTATTATATTAATATTATTATAGTTCTTTTAAATATTAAACATATAAATATTAAAATACCCGAGTATTTAATATATTTATATATCTTAATATAACTATAATAATATTATATATAATTGCATATATAAATATTTTTAACAAATATAAATATACATATACATATATAATTGTCGATTATATATATATTCTGCGAGCCAATTAGCGTACTTTCAAAATATATATCTATGTGTATGTATATATAAATTCCAGGCAAATATTTAATATTCCACATTATCGGACATACGCTTATAAACATATATATACTGTACATGTGTTTATATGCTTACTTCCGACGTTCACATCCAAACATGATACCACCATGATGATCATAATCTCACAAACAAGCACAATGATAAACTTCACACATAGAAACAGTTAAGACCTCTACTTGCAAGACATACAAGCTATGGATGACTTACCTTATACGCATACAAAACTGACTTGGTTTACTCAGTCTAGGGTGAGTGTGTGTATGCTCAATTGATTTACCTTACCAGTTACCCGACCAAGCCCCTCTCCCGAGTGATATTTCCCCTCCGCTTGGAGGAATGGTTCTTGTTCCTGCAACCATAGACATACAATCTTGGCAGTTACTTGTTCACAACACCAACAGTATACAAAACATCTTAAGTTAGAATATTCACAATTCAATACTATGCATGCAACATTCATCAAGGATAACATCGATAGAAGTATCAATCAGATGAAACGATCATTTAAATAGAGTACATTCATTTTGATAACAAAAACACGTTTTATTCATCTCAAAGATTCAAACATTACACTCAATTGCCCTATGTGATAGTAGCTATACAATCGGGGCGTAACATCTAAGGGCATCCACATGGAGATAGACAATGATGACCAAGAGTCTCCTCAAGATATGGAAGTTGACCATATTCTTGAGATTCAGAGGGAGACTATTGATCCTAAAGAAGATGATCTAGTTGAACCTTTGGAACCTATTGATGGGCCTATCGACATTGTGATTAGTCGTAAGAGACCTCTTTGGGCTAGGCAAACAATGTAGGAGGCAAAAAGGTTTGCAGCGCCGAGAGGAACTTTCAAAGAAAGCAAGAGACCTCACAAGTTCTTAAGCTATGTTGCCTTGATGAGTCAAATCATTGAGTCCGAGCCTACCAGTGTTGAGGAAGCTTCTAGTCAGCAAGAATGGAAAGATGCTATGGTTGAGGAGTATCAATCCATCCTCAAGAATGATGTTTGGGACATTGTACCTAGACCTGAAGGTAAATCTGTTGTATCTTCTAAGTGCCTCTTCAAGATCAAGCATGCGACTGATGGGAGCATTGAGAAGCACAAGGCAAGATTTGTGGCTAGAGGATTCTCTCAAAAAGAGGGAGTTGACTATGAGGAAACCTTTGCTCCAGTTGCTCGTTATACGTCCGTCATGACCATCATTGCTATTGCAGCATCTAGAGGATGGAAGATACACCAGATGGACGTGAAGACAACATTTCTAAATGGTGTGATCGAGGAAGAGGTATACATTGAGCAACCTGAGGGCTTTGAGGTTCATGGGAGAGACTCATGTTTGTAGATTAAAGAAGGCTTTGTATGGCCTTAAGCAAGCTCCACAAGCTTGGTATGAAAGAATTGATCGATACCTGATGAGCTTAGGCTTCTCCAAGAATGATGCTGATTCAAACCTGTACTTCAAGGTAATTGATGGCGAAGCATTAATCTTGGTTCTATATGTTGATGATCACCTTATTGTCAAATGTAAGAAGGAGCTAGCTTCTGAATTTGAAATGAAGGATCTTGGTCTCATGCACTACTTCCTTGGTTTAGAAGCTTGGCA
This sequence comes from Sequoiadendron giganteum, assembly GCA_007115665.2. Lineage (NCBI taxonomy): Eukaryota > Viridiplantae > Streptophyta > Pinopsida > Cupressales > Cupressaceae > Sequoiadendron > Sequoiadendron giganteum. The sequence goes on along the minus strand of CM021109.1, from coordinate 58,640,235 downwards.
GAAGCCGGATGAGATCATTCTAAGTCAAGGGAAGTATACTATTGACATCTTGAAGAGATTTGGTATGATGGATTGCAAATCCATGTCTACACCTATTTTTACCAATTTTCAGAAACTTAAGGAGGCTACAACTAGTTCAGATCTGGTGGATCCTACTATGTACAGGCAGTTGATTGGATCTTTGATGTATCTAGTCAATACTAGACCAGATATTTGCTATGCAGTGAGTCCACTTAGTCAATTCATGTGTGAACCAAGGAAAATACATCTAGTTGCAGTGAAGCATGTTTTGAGATACTTGCATGGCATAGTTGGATATGGCTTGAGATATTCTTCTGGTGTAGATTTGAAGTAGCATGGATATACTGATTCCGATTGGGCAGGGTGTGTCACTGATCACAAGAGCACCTCTGGATGTTGTTTCAGTTTGGGATTTGCGATGATTTCCTAGTGTAGCAGGAAGTGGCACTGAGCATCGCAGAGGCCGAGTATATTACAGCTTGTGTGGCAGCTAGAGAAGCAGTGTGGCTTTAGAAGCTCTTTGCAGGATTGTTTGGATAATCATTGGAGCCAACTGTCATTCATTGCGATAATCAAAGCTATGTGAAGCTTTCTGTCAACCCAGTGTTTCATGACAAAACTAAACATGTTGAGATCAAATACCACTATATTAGAGATATGGTATTGAGGAAAGCAATCCAGTTGAAGTATATCAGCACCGATGAGCAAACGGTAGACATTCTCACCAAGCCTCTTGCTAGAGTAAAGTTTGTGTACTTCTGAGACAAGCTTGGTATTGTGGAGAATGAAGCCCTAGCTGAGGAGTCTCAGTATCAGTGATCTTCAGATTTGCTTTAATGCATTTCTCTCTGTTAGAGAGATTTGAGGTGCAAGCCCTTGTTAATGCATTTATCTCTATGAGAGAATTTCAAGGTGAAAGCCCTTGTTTCCACCCCCTGGGAGAGCCATGGTGGATGTCATGTGTGTGACGATATGACAACATCACGTGAGAGAGTCCATGATGATTTTCTTGTACTAGTGCTTTTCACCCTCTGGGAGAGCCATGGTGAATGTCACGGTGAGGTGACGATATCACGTTTAAGTGATGGGCACTTATGTACATTTGCCATACATGGGAGAGCCATGATGGTTAATATCACGATGAGGTGATATGTTCCTTTGCCATACATAGGAGAGCCATGATGGTTAATATCACGATGAGGTGATATGATTCTTTTTCACATATGGGAGTGCCATAGTGGTTGACATCACGATGAGGTGATGTGTCTTGTACAGCTGGAAGTATTCCTCCCTAGCTGAGAGGGAGTGTTGAAGTTATATTGCAGCTTCAGGTTCATCCTTCCAGCCTAATCGATGATATAAAATTGCATATAGCCTCTGGCTATTTATTTTATTGTTATAATTAAAAGTGAAGGGGCGCTTCACTTGGGAATTATATATCTCTCTTTGGGCCGACCCTCCTTGAAGTTTGCACCATTTAAATTGTAATTATATTTCTCCTTGGGCCGACTTCTTGTATTTATTATGAAAATGTATCCTTCTATTGGAGGCCGACCTCACTTGATGTATTCTACCTTGTGTATATATACAAGGCCATTTCCCATTCATTATCATCCATTACACACAAGAAGAATTCACACCTATTGAGGAGAAGTTCACACTTGTCAAGGAGTTCACCATTTTCCAACAGATCAATTGATTGCAAGAGGCAGATTGACATTAAGGAGAGGCTATCTATTTGTGTATTTGCACCTAAGTGAGGGCGATTCATTGCTGCATTAATTCGGCCTTTTGTGGCCAAGTTTGTAAGCATATTTCTACTCCTATTATAATATAAGAGAGATATCTTTGCTGGGTTTTCCCAGGGTATATGCTGTGTCTATGTGTTGTATTTTGAATTAAGTTCTACTTATTTCATTTCTGGTCTGAAAACTAACACTTTATACCCCTGCGATTTCTCCTTGGCATTGTGTCTGAATATCGAATCATTGATCATGCATCCATCAGCCTTGTAATAGGTGATCGATTTGCCAAACTCACTTGGCTGGTCGTAGGCTCTTGAGAGCATTGCCAATTTGAGTTTGAAAATATGAATTTGCAAATCTTCTTTGCCCCTTTGATGAACTACGAACCTCCTCCAATAGCTCTCGAGTGGGCATGATGTGAGGAGTTGTATCATTTCAAACATGTCTCTTTTTCATAACTAACTAACTAATGCTTGGATCGATTGATTGCCTTTCCTCTAAACAACGATCTCTTTATTAATGTTTTTCACGTCTAATGAATGTCTTTGAATCCATCTCTTTATGTGATATCTTTGGCAATTAAATGGGTTATTACACGTGCATTAATAAGATACCTGCAACAAGAACCCCTGAATATCCAAGATGTCCACCATATCAAGCAAGAACTCCTATCATCCTCCAATATGTCACCTATGGAAGAAAAGGAACAAGACAAGGTGAATATGCACCAATCCAAAGAACACAAGCATCAAGTCCAAGTGATAACAAAGGCTATAGGTTACTGTCACAACCCCACTATGTTTACGAGCTTTATAGATCAACCAATGTACCCAACTTCAAACTCATTAGTAGAACACAACTCCAAAGTCAAAAATTCCTCCAAGAACAAGATCGAACACAAATCACAAATGTTCCAAAACAGTTAGAACAACAACCACAATTGATTGTTTAACATTCAACTAAAAAACCCACATGACTGAGAATAACGACCACAACAAATGCTAATCCATCCAATCATCCATACCTCAAAAGGTATCTAAAACATTAGTAGAACTCATGCCAAGGACATATCCAATCCATAAACTGCAATCACAAGCTCCTTGTATAAAACCTGTCCAATGAAGAACATACACATCTTGGAACTCCCATTGCATGGGTAATGTCAAATCTGAAAATAGATCATTGCATACCAAGTCAACCGATCATTACTTATACCAAGATTTGGCTAATAATTTGTAATAACCACCCCAATTTTTTTTATTTTTTGACTAGTTAGCAGCAAAACATAAGCAATGATAATCAACTCAAATCAACTTCCTTCCACTTTCTGATCACCCAAATCCCAATGTGGGCAAGGTGAGAGCATAAGGTGGCAAGGATTACATTATACTCCTTTTTGAAAAGTAAACCACTTGTTTAGTGGGGTGAGTAGAGCACATCCACTTATGCAGTGGGTAGGCTAAAACAATACTGAGAGCAAATCAACTTTTTCGTTTTTCAGCCATGAGCGAAAAGCCAAGGACCATTTATTCAATGGGGTTAGTACAATGCAACCACTTATTTAGCGGGATGAGAAAATGGTACCACTTATTTAGTGGGGTAAGTAGCAAATCAAAACAAGAGCTGAATCTTCACCTCTACACCAACGGTGACCCCTGAAATGTAGCCACACCAGTCCAGCTAGGGAGCGTCTTCCAACTCCAAAACTGCAACAATCCTTGAGGGTTTTCATCCTCAAAGTCTTGAAGAATCCAGTCTCAAACCGGCAGCATTTCGTTACCAAATCTCTGTTAGTTTTTCTTAGATCAGATTAGATAATCAATTCGCAAAAGAAATGCAACACATAAGACAATGAACACAACAAGATACCCTGGGAAAACCCTCCTCTTGAGGGAGAAAAACCCAGCAAATATATCTCTTATATATTGAAGGAATAAGAGCAGAAATCTGCTTGAACTCAGGCACAACACAATACCGAATTTGATACAATGAATAATAGCACCTCTCCTAGATGCAAAGATACAAATGAATATGTTTCTCCTTGAAATCAGTCTGCTGCTACAAAGTGATGATCTGCTGCTACAAGATGATGATCTGCTGATTAAGTATGAACTTCTTCTAAGACTGCGAATTCTGCTCTGCCAAAAGTGCGAACTTGTTTTTCTTCGGATTGTCCTTCAATAACCAAAAGTAACCTTGTATATATATCTTCTTGGCGCCTCTTCATTTAGGTCGGCCTTTATACAAATAATAATAAATGAATAAATATAACTTAAGTCGGCCAGTCAACAAGTAAATGATATAACTCAAAATAGGGTCGGCCCATGCTCTAGTTGATATTTAATATGAGTCTTAGTGAAGACCGAGTCTGTATTAACATCAACAATCTCAACATAGGCCAAATGAGCTACCCCATGCCTCCTTTTATAGCTTTTGGAGGGAGATATTACAACACATGTGCAACGTCCCCCTTTTCCAACCTAGGTGTCCAACTTGTGGCATTTTTTACTTTACACAAAGTTATATAACTTAAGTCATAAAAATAATAAATTAGACATTACAACTTTAAGTGAAATATTAAAATATTTTACCCCAAGTGATGAAAATCTTCGTATCACCTCGAAAACCAATTCTTATTGCACTGATGAGATATGGAGGCACTGGAAGAATGAATCAAGCCATTTTTGTGACTTTCTAAAAATAGACATTCTCTCCAAGAAGTTTGGAGAACACTCTGAAAGTCTGATACCACTACGGAGAGTGGCATTGAAACCAATATCATCCCCTTAGCTAAATGCCAACACAAGAATCCATGAATTGCCGCCATGGCATTCTCCAAGAACCTTGGAATCCCCTTGCCTTACCACTTAGCCTACAAGAACTCTGAAAATAAGCTAATGGTCACTAAACAGATTAGGTCTAAGAAGGGGACATTGCAATATTTGTTGGTTTGGGTGTATCATACCTGTTGTTCTTCATATCAGACCCGATGCATCTCATTATCAAATTGTTTCAAACCTTCATGTGCTCCTGGATTGAGGTATAATCGCATTGTTCTACTTGGGTGTTGATTTCCAATTATTGGGGTTCATTGTGGGCTAATTTCATCTCAATTTTGTAAGCAGTAGTCATATAATACTCATTTAATTGCCTTCAATATAATACTCAGAAATGTACCTTTTTATGAATACGATTCAGTGATTATCTCCTTATATATGACTGAAGATCTATTCCCTGAATCGTGTCTTCCTTCGGATCAGAATATATCCTTATATTCTTTCTTTATTTCCTTCCTTTATTCCCTATTCCTCTTTTCTCTCTACTATGTTCTTTTATATACCCCATCCAATGCTCAAGGGAGGCATCTATTTGAAGAGCCACGATTTCTCATAAGTCAGTCTTATCTACTTTAATAAATTAATCTCTTCAACATATTATCGCTGCCTTTCATAATCTATTTTCTGTTCTTTACAAACTAAGTCTGCCTTAATATTTTTTAATCGCTGCTGTTTATTCTATCACTGCAGCTTGTTAAATGAACCGCCGCCCTTAATTATAGGTTCACATATTAATATTCATTAATTTATAAATTGAATATATTGTTAATATATATATTTTTATTTTGTTCTCGTTTTATTTATTCCTTTATGATTTTTATAATATATTTATAAATTGAACTGATTGTAAATATATTTATTTGTCTAATTTATATTGTAATGAGTATTGTTATAGTAATATTTAAATTAATCATATTTATATTTTAGTATTTATATTGTTGTTTATTTTATTTGTTTATTTATATTTCAATGCTTAGTTATTTTGGTGTTCTATTTCGGGAACATGACAGCAATTCTGAAGTGTATTGATCAGCAAACAGGATATTGGCAAAGCTGGACGCCTAGCTCAAAACCCTTCAATACTCGCCTTTGAAATAATGCTGAAATATTGTCTTGTCTTAGACGCTTAGGATAATGAAGTTTTGATGCTAAAGACTTAGGCGTTTCACCTCCTAGAAACTGTTAGTGTTTCTTAGATCAGATTAGATAATAGATTGTTCAAAAGAAATGCAACACATAAGACAATGAACACAACAAGATACCCTGGGAAAACCCTCCTCGTGAGGGAGAAAAAACCCAGCAAATGATTCTCTTATATATAAGATAACATAGAGACAAAATTCTGCTTACAACACAGCCCAACAGTGGCTAACAATGATTTTGCACTAAGTACAAATGAATCTGTTCTTCCTTGAAATCAGTCTGCTGCTACAGAATTGATGATCTGCTGCTCAAGTATGAACTTCTTCTAGGAATGCGAATTTGATCTGCTGCTCAAGTATGAACTTCTTCTAGAATGCGAATTTCTGCTCTTGGTGATAATAGCGAACTTCTGCTTCTTGAAGGATAAAGTGCGAACTTCTTTCTTTTCCTGATTCCCTTTACAATGAAAATGACCTTTCATTTATACATCATAGGCACCTCTTCATTTAAGGTCGGCATTTCATAATAATTAATAATAAACAATTAACATAGCTTGAAAAGTCGGCTCAAGTTGAGACAAGGATAGGCGCACTATGAGGGTCGGCTCTTTATATTTAATTTGACTTTCTTGGGAAGTGCAGACCGAAGCTGCAAATAACATCAACATATTGATCAGCAAACAGGATATTGGCAAAGCTGGACGCCTAGCTCAAAACCCTTCAATACTCGCCTCTGAAATAATGCTGAAATATTGTCTTGTCTTAGACGCTTAGGATAATGAAGTTTTGATGCTAAAGACTTAGGCGTTTCACCTCCTAGAAACCCCACATGGCTGATATGAAATGTACGGCTGGCAAGGAATGGTACAGCCTGCTTCAATAAACCCCCACGTGCCAAGTTTGTTTCTTAATCAGCAAAGGATAACAACAGATATATATATATATATATATATATTCTGATCTGAGACAAAGAACTTCTGAAAATTTGAACAATCTATCTCCAAATAAGCACAAATGTGACTCCTGTGCATAGCCACCTGAAGAGCAAACTTTGGGTGGTATTTCACACCTGTAGAATGCAAAATCTGAGAGAGTTTTCATTCTCAAAGATTGATTTTCTTTTGGAAACCTTGGTTCTTCCTTACAACAAAAATGCTCATAAAATTTGTGTATGTGTGTGAATATTCAATGTGCTTTTCCAAAGCTTTTATACCTCCTCTTGAAAAGCACAACTCCCAAGGCATAGTTAATACATTAAATACATTAAAACATATTTGCTTTTGTTGCCATATGTTATATCTTCATGTGGGCGCCCTTTTCAATGATATTAAATAGTCGACCTTATGTTATTAAAATATGTCATATATAAGGTCAAATTAATCATTAATGATATCCACTTTTATTAATTAATTATTATTAAAGTAATCACTTTAATAATAACTAATATGTCATAACTCCATCAAAACTCACCATCAATTAATTCTGTCAACACCACAGGGTAACCCACTGCTCAAATTGCTCATCTGGATGCCTTACTATAAATAGTAAGGTTGGACCCAAATGTCCAAGTGACTTACTAAAAATAGTAAGTGTGTGCAAACAAAGCCAGAAACACCTCAGGAAGGTTATTCTTGAATATCACCAAGCTCTGGAGAAGAAAAATCCTAAATAAAGCCCTTTGAACACCAACGTTAGCTTATGAGGACTCGTTGATAGGCTAATCACTGCATCTGATAATGGCTAAAAGGGGACACTACAGTCATGTTCAGTCCTTTTTCCTATCACATGTACATGTTAGTTTAAATCTTTTCTCTATTTTGGAGAGTAATTTTTCCCCATGAGGTTTTCTCCTTTTTTCCGGTTGTGAGAGATTTATTTTCTACATGGGTACCTTGTCAAGCCTTGTAGTTAGGACCTATCGATGCATTTTTATATTTCATCATATCCCTAAGTTGCACTTAAGGGGGGTGTTGGTGTGCAAAAAGCTAAATTACCTGGTTAATTCTTATTAGGTTCTTTTTGTACAAGCATACTTAAGCTTGCTTAGCTCATGTGATTTTTGTCTCAAGTCATAGGATTTTTTTTTTAAGACTGCAGGAATCGGTCGGGTATCCGTCCCCCTATAAACTGTTGTGCGCTTGGTAAACTTTTTTCATGTGACCGGTGATGCTGGCACGACACGCCCTCCGATACCACAGGGACGGTGGGGAGACTAGACCTCGTGACCTCTTGCTTGCAACAGGATGCTTTAGCCAATCAAGCTAGGCCCACTGCCCCAATCTCAAGTCATAGGATTAAGATACATGTTGTGATCTAATTTAATCCTATCCAGGGTTTCATCCTTGTCTTTATAACAAGGGTTTCTCTTTGTACATTGTAATAATAATCAATCATTATTCAATTTCCATCTAATGAAATTTCATGCGTCATACCAAATCAATTGGTTCTCTCTTCTATGATCGGGTATTTCGATTGCAGGTGATCTTTGGGTAGTTGTGGGGATTTAGTCATCAACTTTGTAATGGTCACCCCTGATTGTTTTTCTTTGTTTACTGAGTATGATGTAGATTGCAGTTTTGTTTTGTTTCAAGGTTCCATTCAACATGCGTGGCATTTATAGAAATAACATTGCATTGAAAGGGAATGGCATGGGCTTGGAACACATCATATTGAACCATTACAAATCATCTTAGCTTATAATAATAATTGAAATCAGACTTAAAGAAATACATATCAGACCTGATTACAGTCGTATAAGGTCCCTTCCTCTGTCATACATTGAGAAACAAATGCATACAACTCTTTATGGAAGACACCAAATGCATAAAATATCAAACCCAAGCACTCTGCTTCACATTGGCCAACATTCAACTATGAAAAGACACCATTAACACGCTGTCATAGACCTCTAAAAGTTGCTGTTCTGAGAAAGAAGTTGTAAGAATCCTAACTAGATCTTGACCCAAATTGAACTGTTTTTGGTTTGGTTTATGAATGTTTTGTTACCCAGATTTGCATAAAACATTAAGATAACAGATATTCAAGAAATACAATGATTTTTGGAATTGAAACAACCTTCTATTTTGCAATAACAAGTCTGATACAATTATTTGCAGATTTGACTTTTATTTTCAGACTTTCACAATACTCAGAAAATGATTATAAATGATACCAATAACAACCACAAAACATACTTGTTGATGGCTCCTTATATTAGATGAAATAGATGATACAATAATGCCAAAGTAAGAATGATAGGAGCAGCTGCTGCTACAGTCTCCAGCTATGACTGAGCTGTAGAAAGGGCTCTAACAACTCCTCAAAATGGACTCCCAAGGCTGAAGATGTGAAGTACAACTACAAAACCAACAACTCTTTCAACCGGAATATATTGATATGCCAAAATAGATGCCAAGACTGAATATAATCAGATCACACCTGAAGATGCAATTTCCAGCCACCAAACTGGAAACCCTAGTCGCCCAAAATCTTCAAACTTCATGAAACAAATGCTATTTCACTCAAAAATGTCCCTAGTCTAGATCGTCCAAGGTAGATTTGCTCAGAGAAATTTGTAGACCTCCAAATCTGATTTTGACCAGGAACTTGTCTTCAAACCCTAGCTGTAAAATGCACCAAGCTTGCACAATTCTGCCCTATGATGAAACCCGAGTGATTTCACCTCTCAAACAAGGGTAAGGGAGCATCACCAAACCCAACTCAAGGGAGCACCACCTTGAAGAAATTTTGAAAACTTATTTCAGACAAGAGAAAGCAAGTATCAATCCAACATAATAATCTACAGCCCTCCATGCCTTCTTAAATAAGGCTTCTTGCCCAAACCGCCCTTAGAAGGAGAATCATATTTGTTTCTATTAAAATATTCAAATGACTTCATCATTAAGGCATCCAAACCGCCCTAAGAGAAGATCTGATTTTATCCCATTAAAATATTCATTGACTTCATTGTTAAGGTACCTAAACCGCCCTTAGGGAAGATCTTATTTTATTTAATCAAAATATTCATTGCCTTATTTTATTTAGGGAAGATCAGATTTTACCCCATTAAAATATTGGTTGCCTTCTTCCTTAAGTCTCCAAAACTGCCCTAGGAGAGAGAATTGATCTTCTAGAAGCAAATCAGACCTGATTTGATGTGGGTCAACCAGTCAAGGAGGATAGTAATATTTTATCTATTTTAAAACTCACCTCCTTGTTTGCTTTGACTTGCAAGTGGACCATGAGATAATAATAAAATATGATCAACATTATGCTTTATTTTGTTAAAGGATAATTCCCCTCTTAAATCTCTAAAAACATCTTACCAAAATTATGATTCTCATGGCCAATATCATTCCCTTATCTCGCCTTCTAACCCACGGGAATGCTGGATGGGCTAGACTCAAGTCACCAAGATGTCACTCCGAGAATGGGGACATTACAGAAGTCTGGAAATGCAAACCCACAAAATGGTGCGGTCCCCTAGGAAGGGTGATTAGCTCTAGTAAATCATTCCTTCACCAAACAATACAAATGAGGGCTCAAAATGAGGCGCCCAGCTGCAAGGAATCCATAGAAACAACACCCACAATGATGCACTTCCCACATACGGAGTTACGAGCAGATTTATGCTTCCAGCCACTCTGAAATTGAACTTTTCCAAAACTCATAAAAGTGTATCAGACCTCTTAAAATGTATCTAAACAGCTCCAAACACACTCCGAAAAGATACAAACCATTTATCAAACCTAAATCTTGGATCTCAAATCAAAATCCGGAAAATATTTTCATTCTAACATAACCAAAATGATGAATATCATAAAATCTGTGAATGCAAAGGTGATCCCTGAAGTAGAATCACTCCAACCAGCTAGGGTGGATATCTCACCACCGAAACCAGCAACTAAAGATGAGGGTTTTTGTCCTCAAGCAATAGCATACAAATCTTGGAGAAAATCCAGCAGAGATTCCTTAAGTTGCTAAAGTTCTCATATGCAAATGAGGGCTCAAACTCATATTTATAAAGTGAGGGAAAAGTTAGGGCAACTTGCATTTGAATTTGAATGTTTTTTCCCTCTCATTTTACTTTATGAAATGACATGAAATTGCCTCAAGAGGGGCATCCAACTTTTTGCCTCCAAAATTTCACTTTTGATTTTTTATTTAAAATTGACATTAAGCCCAAACTAGGCATCCCACCTTATGAGGCATAATATTAGCCTTAAAATATGATAAATAAACTCCCTTTCTAGGCATCTATCATGAGATACATTGTCCCCCTTTTGAAAACAACTTTGCTTAACTAGGCCAAGGGGGTCTTTTATAACTTAATAACATAACTCATAAAATCACATTTTGAAGACTTAAGAGAATAAAATGCCAAAACATTAGAACTCACCCAATTGCAACTGCAAAGCATTGCCCAAACTGGAAACCTTGCATTCCACTGCAGCCAAGACCAATTTCCCAAAATAGCATTTAGTAAAAATAGCATATTGCTAAAAATAATAATTGTGTCCAAACACCAAACTGGTCCAAATTGAGATACCCTAAAACTTACTAAAAATAATAAGTGCTAAAAATAGCAATACTGTCCACCAATGATCAGAGAAAAACCCCCAAAAACCCAGAAAGCTCTCTAGCGACATCAATATACTCCTTTAATATGTAGACACAAATCCTGAAAGATAGCACCAACTGCCAAATGAGGAAACCCTAAAAAAGGGGACATTACAAACTCCAACAGTAGAAGCTATGTATTGCCATTTTCTTAAACATACTTGTTTGTGTTGTATTTGGGAAATCTGGTATCTTTTAATATTTTTATGTATTTGAACTTGCAGTCCTAGACTAACCTAATTTCTGCATAATTCCTCTTAAAGATTGTTGACATGACAAAGTAGTGATTGCTTGCACAATATTACAGTATGTTTTCTGACATCCTTTTAAATTCAATCTCGATATATGCTATCCTTTTCTGTTATGGCTCATTACTGGCTTCATGATCAATTTGTGTTGCAAGTTGAACATTAAACATTGACCATAGAAGGCAGTTTAAGTGTTGAAGAAAATTAATACTCTTTCATTGTTTTTTTATCATAGTTTTATATTGATCTTCTTGTGGTGGGATACAAGCAGGAAATAAAATGCATTACTAATATAGAATTTCTTTATTCTCTTGTTGTTTATGCAGAAGTTACAAAGTGAAAAGACCCCAGTGACCAAAGGTTTGTTGTTCTTTACTGGTCAACCTCTGTTTAAATTTCATATTAATTACTGTTATTTCCATAAATTCAATTTTATAATGTCTACTTGCTCCTTTTCTAGGATATATAATCCAATGTGTTCTTCCAATGCTTCTGTGTTTGTCTCTAAAGAATTGAATGTTTTGCTAGGGCCAGTTCGAAAGAGGCAGCAGCAAACTGATAGCAAGGGAAAATCAAGAAAGAAAAAAGTAGGCAAATGAAGTTCATATATTGTTATCTTACCTCAAAATGCTGTTTTGATTCTATATTTCCTCTGTATAGCAATGATTTGTGATGGTGCTCTTGTTTTGCATCTTTGCTTTTTTTGTTCCTTCTATCCAGATTGCAGAGGAGAAATCAAGCCAGGAAGAAGTAAGTATTTTAGGAGTTTTTATATTTTTTGTAACTTGCCATTGTAATTAGATATGTGCAATGACCTGCAAGCAAGGTGCAGTTATTAAAGATTGTGATTACATATTGTGCAGGAAGTGCACACAGCATCCAGGCAAGATGGACGGCGTATATCTGGTTTGCATTGATCAGAAACTGTGTGTTTATTTTGTTGTGTGATATTCTTCAATCTGAGTTATTATTACTTGCATTTAAATTTTGAATGTTGATGTATATGGTGGTTGAACAATTTCTTTGTCATATCTTAGTTAGCAAGAATACACAAAGATTATTAACTCAACAAAGAAATTCTTAGGGTTGTATGACATTGGATAATTCTTACATTTTCTTGGGCTTCAACCTGTTTAGTGGTTTCTAGTTTATTACTGAAGATGCTGCCAGTTCTTTCAAGCTTAAGTTGAGCTTCCCAAATCCAAAGCGCATTCCATTGGAACATTACATTCCAATATTTTCTTGTCTTACTGATGTTTTAATCCTTACTAGTGGTGTGTTGTTTCTAAGAGGAAATATCTGTTAAAAGTAAAAGTAGTGTCTTGACTTTTTATTAATGACTTTCGGGTTTAAAGGGTTTTATCTTGAGTGTATTCATGGCATAATACTGCATATCTATGACCAACTTTTTAAAAAGGCTCCAGCACCTTACCTGATGCCCATTCCTTCTCTCCCTAGAGTTATACTTGAAAAATAAGTATAGAAGATCTCAATTGAATATACTTCCACAAATGTTCTCCTTTTTAATCCTCTACATTAATCCCTTTTTCCCTCTCTTATGTTAGCCTTTATGTGATGGTGAAGCATGGAGCTCTCGTATTTACCTTTCAGCTTTAGACTGCAATATGGAGTTTAATTCGCATTAATCTCCAGCAGTCTCTATTGATTCCTTTATTTTGTTCAACGAGTCTTGGGGACCTTTCTTTCACAGGATTTATTTTTACTTGATTCATATGGCTTTATCTTTTCCAATGTGTATATTCATTTTGGGTGCATCCCGTTAATTTTGATTTTTCATTGTTTCAATGTTAATTCTATGTTTTTCAGCTTCTTGTACAATCCTTCTTGTTACTGTAATTTGGTTTACCTTAGAATCCCATTGAATGATGATCAAACTTTGGTAATTTGTGGATATCCAAATAACATTTTTTATTTATTTTTCATATGTAACCTTCTTTTCTTGTGAGGATTAGTTCCAAAAAGAAACACATTTACTTTCATTTAGCATTAGCATGAAACAACCTAGAAAATATTATAAAGATTGTAAATATCAAGTACATATTGTGCAATTTAGGCAAGTTCTTGTTGTATGGGGAGCTTCCCCATTTAATTTGAATAGCTGTTTTACTGCACATTTTTTCTGTTTTGTTTGGCATTGAAAGGAGCAAATTTAAACACTAACAAGTTGAATATTTTTACATATTCACGTTCCTCTAGAGTCATGTAATTTTAAAAAAGGGCACCTTGTTTTGAGTTTGTATGCAGAATTTATGGCTCATGGATCAAATTAGGAGCCTATGCGGAGCCTGGGGGACTACTTTAAATATCTATCAAGGAAATGGATATAAAGAAAAATGATACAAATAAAAATTATCAATATTATGATCAACAATCTATAAGAAGCGGTAGAATAACAGAGTAAAAGTTGACAGGAAAAAATATCAATAGGAATTTCTCTGTAGATTTGACAACAATTTTATTTTTACCATAGAAATTTGGAAGCAAATCAATGCTGACTTAGAAATCTGAAATTTGTGATCAATAATGCCTCATATCAGTAATTTGAAATATGGTAAATAGACCCAATGTGTGTCTTGGCGATAGCGAGAAGACATAAACTTCTCAGCAGACAATCTGAAATTTTGGAAACAAACAAAAAGTTTGGAAATGCAAAGGGTCTGATCATTAGGCTGTGTGCCAGATATACACGAGGAGTATATCAAAGGTTGAGTAATCTGAAATTTAGAAACATGTAGAAAGTTTCAGATATGGGAGGGCCTAATCTTCAGGCAGTGTGCCAGATGTACATAGAGTTTATATTAAAGGCTGAATAATCTGAAATTTGAATACATGCAGAAAATTTCAGAAATGCAAAGGCCTGCTTAGATACCAATTAATATGACTATATTGCTGAATGAGTTTCTCTAATGTTTTCACTATATAAGAGAAGTATGTATATATAGGCAAAAAGTCATACAATGTCATTTAATATTCCTAGTTGTCTACCTAGTTTTCCCTTATTTCTGTCTACTCTTCACAGTTGTTTTAGCCATAGTTTACATACTTGGACTCAAAATTTTTTACTTGGCAAATACTCGGCAACTTAAAAAGTATTAAAATATAATATATAACTTAGTATATATATAATAAATTAACTATATTTTGTATATATTACTATAGCTCTGTTAGCAGACCGGTATATATACAGTTATATAGTATATATATTCATAATGATAATCTATAATATATATATTAAAATATTTATAATATTTTAAAGCTCTATAATATATAAAATATAATATATAATAATAAATGTAATCTATAGTATATATATTAAAATATTTTATTTAAAATTTTATAATATTTAAATTTTTTATAATATATAAAATATAATATATAATAATAAATATATTTATATATATCTACAAACTAATAGAAATTTTGAACTTAAATGCACAACCTGTCCTTGAGCATTTCCAGTCGGAGGAGGAAGAGAGGGTGCATGGATGGTCAAATCCGGCCAGAGCATACATGTGGAAAGGGGGTTGTTAAGATGGGAAGCCAATACAGACTATAGAGGGAGTTGTGTGAATCATGGAAAGAAAGAAGTAGGCATTAGGAAATGGATCCAACGTATGTCAGGAAAACCGAGTGCCAAATCCGTTCACACAGGAAAACCCAAGTCCTGTTGTATGCTACTCGTCGCAGCTGAGTCTTCCCCAGATTGCGTGGTCGCTAAGTTACACCCTCGTTTTTTCTCCTTTTTCACATTTTTTGCCCACGTTTTTCCCCCTTTTCCACGAGTTTCAAGGTTTTGGCGAGTGTTTTCAGGGTTCTCCGCAAGCAGTCTGTAATGTCCCCTTTTTTCCGGGATCAATCTGCATCAGTATCCTTGCAATGGTTAGCCTATTATCTGGGTCCCGTAGGCTAACGAGATGTTTAGGGGATCCCTTTGAGGGTGTTCAGTGGTTCCTCAATTGGTTTTCAGAGGTTTATCTCAATTTTCTCTTGCTTAGTGATTCAATGTTTTGGTGGTGGACTTTCTAGAGGTTGTTCAGGTGGTTTTTCCCACACTTACTATTTATAGTAAGTCTCTTGGTCATAATGCTCATACTTACTATTTATAGTAAGTCTTATTTGGATCAGTTGTCATAAGGCCTACATTTGAAAGATATGATCGGATCATCATTTGAGTTGGTGTGGAGTAATTTATTGTGGATTAATGGTTTATTATATTATTAAAGTTATTTGACTTTAATAATACTAATATTTAATGACGATTTATTAAAAGGTGATATAAGAGGTTTATGGAAATTAATAAAGTATTATAATTATGATGCTTTATTAATATATTATATTTTAAAAGGGTCAAATGCATCAAAAAGCCAATATTATTATTTTATTAATTTGGGCCAAGTGGGGATTTGGAGTATAAAAGCAAAAAAGCATTGGCTTTTCATTCATTTGGGATTATTATTCTTGATTGGAGAAAATTGGAGAAGAGCTTCAGCAAGGGTTTGCTGGTAGTTTGAAGTTTCAGACTTTCTTAAAGACAGAAAACCTCGGAGAGAACAATGTCTACAGGTGTGGAAGATCACCCAAGGACATTTTGAGAGATAATCTTATTCAGAGGTTATCACAGAGATTCATCAGTTTCCTGGAGATCATCCTTCAGGGTTTTATAGAGCTATCAAGATCAGAAGTTGTTATCCGGGTATGAATTTATGTATTTCCTGAAGTATTAATAAAACCTGGATTTTAATTACTAGCACTGTTGAGAAATTGGATTATTTGCAAATATCTGTGTTTGTTTTTCCTGGCTAAAACCCTAGATCAGAAATTCAGACAGGAAAAATTCAGTAAGTAAATATCCTACCAGGGGTGGTATATTTCATAGTTGCAGGGTTTTCTGCAAGTTTAATGCAAAAAAGTGCCAATTTTTCATGCCTCCCGAGCTGCAAGTTAAAGTTAGAAGTACTCGCGTAGGTAAAAAAACCCGTGAGTACTCGGGGTTTGCAAACTATGGTTTTAGCTGCCCATCTATCTTTTACATCTGTTTTAGCTGTCCATTAACTTTTTAATTGATTGCTCTCCATTCTTTATAGTTGTTCCAGCTGCCCTACTACCTTTCCATTCAACTATTTCAGCTATCAATTGCTGTGAGTCTATATCTAGCTACCTATATATTTGTCTTATTTTTACTTTATTTTTATCAGCCCACTTGCATGTGGACTATATTTTTTTTTAGTGACATAGTATATCCTTAGCAAAGAGGGCAAAATTGAGTCATGCTAAATAAAAAATCAGGATACAATTTCAACTTCTGTGCTGAATATTTAGTAAAAAGTAAGTGAACTCTAATTATATGGACAAAGCTCAAATTATGTTTCTATATTGAATATTTAACTAAGTTGCTGGTTTTGGTTTGGTTACGGGTTAAGCATTCAGTTTCACCATACAGTGGAGTTTCGTTTCCCACTGGTTTGGCATGGTTGGTATGGCCATGTCTGTGTGTGTGTGTATACATAAAAACATAGATACATGTATGTACATATATACATAGATACATGTATGTACCTATCTATCTATCTATCTGTATACTCATAATTTGCAGAAAACAAAATACTTATAATTCATTGATTCAAAGTCAAATGTCAATGCAAAATTACAATCTATAATCTTCATATTGTTTTTTTCAATGCTCAAAATTCTTTTTTCTAATGCAAAAAATTTAATATAGTATAGATACATGTATGTACCTATCTATCTATCTATCTGTATACTCATAATTTGCAGAAAACAAAATACTTATAATTCATTGATTCAAAGTCAAATGTCAATGCAAAATTACAATCTATAATCTTCATATTGTTTTTTTCAATGCTTAAAATTCTTTTTTCTAATGCAAAAAATTTAATATAGTTTTTGCCTTTTGTTTCTACACTATATTATTATGCACTTTTTTTTTTGATGTATACTTTTGCAAGTATAGAATAAGAATAGTGTGCAAATATTTGATATGAACTTATAAATTTATTTGTTTGAGTTCTTTGACTTCCAACTTAAAAAAATTATATCTCCTTAAAATCCTAGGGGTACAGGTGGGGAAAAATTTAAAAACATACACCTTAAAGTCATGCCAATATTTCTCCTATTTTGGCTTGGAGGTGAGTCTCATTTGGCATTTTATTTTTCAGGCATGAGTTTTTGCAGGGCTTTTGAACAGGAGTTTTCCTATTTGCGTTTATATTTTGTTCTTCATGCATAATAGGTTCAGTGTTTTGTTTGTGATGAATGTGCAAACTTCTTCAATGGGCAGCATTTGTATTCTCTCCCCACACATGATATACAATCTGCAAGAATGCATCCTGCTGGTAGCATTAAAAAAAAAACATACACCTTAAGGTCATGCCAATATTTCTCCTATTTTGGCTTGGAGGTGAGTCTCATTTGGCATTTTATTTTTCAGGCATGAGTTTTTGCAGGGCTTTTGAACAGGAGTTTTCCTGTTTGCGTTTATATTTTGTTCTTCATGCATAATAGGTTCAGTGTTTTGTTTGTGATGAATGTGCAAACTTCTTCAATGGGCAGCATTTGTATTCTCTCCCCACACATGATATACAATCTGCAAGAATGCATCCTGCTGGTAGCATTTAAAAAAAAAAACTTCCCACACAGGCTTTAGCTGGATCTGTCATTTGAAACATGATTTTGTGTTTATGGCAGCAAGTGGAGTCACTTTCAGAAAATTGTATTGTCTTAGACAGACACACAGGGAACCCAGGGTGCCAAGGCTGGATCCTGGGCAAACCCAGGTCCATTATGACCCTGTGTTCCAACCTGAACTGGGCCCAATGAATACTCTTGGTGAAATAGGCAAGCCCAGCAACATACAGACCCTGGGTGAACCCAGGGGTGTCCTGGCCCTGTATCTGGACATGAACCAGACCCAATGAATAGGTGGGGTGAAACAGCCAAACCCGGTAACATTGATATTTATGAAAAGTGATTGTGGCCTTTTTTATTTACATTTCCTGGTTTTGATTGTTTGTAAAAGGGACCGAGGATTAAAATACCACACCAAACTCATGCATTTATATCAAAATGACATTATATAATGCTTTTAGCATATAATATTAGTTGTATGAAAATATAGTAATTTTCCTTGAACTAAGATAAAGTGATGATATTAAAAGGCTGCATACCGATAAATATGTCAATGTGGAGATGATTAATAAGTCAAATTTTGGACCTTGATTTTTTTTCTTTAAAAGTGAAATCAGTCTTAAGAAACAAAATACTAAATTAGATTTGCAGCATGCATTGCATAAATTGAACTTTACAGGGCATAGTATTTTGAAATTGTGCTTGTTTGGGGTTTTTGTTTGTTATATTCTCTCTTTCTTGAGACCTCATGCATTTCATGCTGGTTAGTTTGATTGTTTTGTAGAAGAAAAAACATGTGAGTATGTTATAATTTATTTAGGTTATTTCTTTTCTGGTTTGAGATTTTTATGTGTCATGTGGATGTAGGAAGGGGCGAAAGTGGGATTAAAGCAAAACAATCTAAGGTTTGTTCTATGTCTAGACTCTAGATCTCTCTGCCATCATGTTCCAACATGTACAGCTGAAAAATAGTTTTGCTCTCCTGGTTTAATTACATAAAGATGTTTTGTAGCATTGCCGAGAAAAAATTGATAACAGAGTTGAAATATGCATTTCAAATCTTGATTTTCTACTTTTGTGAGCTTTCTCAGAAAAAGAAGGAGAGTTCTGATGAAGAAGAAGTGCCAAGTGAATCCGAGGTAAGACCGTGAAATCTAAGAAATTTTAAAGCAGTTTATTATGTGTTTGTTACAGTAAGGTGCAGTTCTTTTGTTTAACTCATTTTATATTTTAAAACCTGCATGCTTATATTGAATAATGAAAATCAATGGGAGATTATTTTTTTGTTTGAAATGAGATTTTGTTGTATTGAGTCTTGACTATATAAATCAATTCTCTTAAATAATGTATGATAACTTGAATGCAATTGACTTATAATTTTTTTTTTAAAAGTCCCTAAGCACAATCTACATGCTGATGTTAGTACTGAACAACAAAGAAAGAAATCAGATTGCTGGTGAGATTAATGACATATATCTATGTAACCAAACAAGGAATAAACTATACAAGAATAACAAAGGGTATAAATATATAATATTTAGTGTTCCATGGGGATGTGTCCCCCCAAAAAATGAGGTGTTTTTGAAACTGGGATGTTCTTGGAGCATGGAGACAAGGACAAGATGCGCCCCCCCCATCCTTCCCCCCACTGTTACCATTGGAGGGGAAACATCCCTAGGATGTTCTCCTTATAAAGGGGGCGTCTTGGGATGCCCCCCCTTGTTGGGATGCCACCACTTGTTGGGGACATTGTGGAGACTCTAGGAAGGTCCTTGCGATAGCGTGGAAACAACACAGCCTACGTATGCTAAAAGTCATTAAGAAAATATTTTTTGAAAATCTAATTCAATCCAAAGGGTTGTGATCAAGTAGTTACAACATTGGATTCTCATTGTGAAGACCCAAGTTCAAACCCTTAAAGTGATATTGATGATGGAATTCTAAGTGGTGACTCTTTGTCTTCCATTATTTGGCTTGTATTCGTAATATATGAAGTAGCTATCTAAAATGTTAATGCTCATAAGAAATTAAATATTGTACTGCTCTAAAGGAGCTAAGTATTAGTATTAGTTATTTGAAAGGCTTGCTTGAGCTATATTTGTAAACTATCTTCAAATTAAAAAAATCTAATTCACGATACCTAACCCTAAAATGTCAAGGGGCCCTACCTACACCCCAAACGCACTAAAAGTCTATAAGATACTTGCCCACCCTCAATCTAAATCAACATCAATATTTTGTCATTGCACTGAGCAAGAGGAAGAGGAAGAGGAAGAGGAAGAGGAAGAGGAAGAGAAAGAGGAAGGCTTAAACTATCTTCATTAGTAAAACCATTCGAAGCATTCATCAAACCAACAAGGTAAGACTTCACAAGTTTTGAAATTTATACTTTGTTTTTGGCATTTTCATTCACTTTTCTATTATAAATCTGAAATCATATGTTCTCATGAACAAAAGGAAAATCCTTGTTTCTTGAGCTCTTGCATTATGCATATGCACTAAATCAAAAAATTTAAACAATAAATTTCATTTCTTGTAGTGTCGTGATGAGTTCTCATAGCATGAGTGACGATGAGGTGGTTGGGAATCCAAACATTGCAATTGAAACTGAGAACAAAATCTAGTTGTGGGGTGGAGTGAGGTAACTACTTCTTTTGGGAGTGCTTCTTTCAATTACCTTCCAAGTAGTTGGAAGGATTTTCCAAGAATACCTTTGATAAGAAGACACCTTTAAAACAATTTACCTCCACAATATAATAAAATAAATATAGCACTTTAGGGGGGGACTTGTCTAAGGAAATGCCATTTTTGTGGTTTTGAATTCCAAGGGAACATTACTAGAGTTAATGCACGACTCTTTCACAACCCAAGCAAAGGTTTTAGACCATGTGGCAAGTTGTCTGTTAAATGAAGGGCATAGAAACAAAGATTGTTTGATGGTGAAGAGCATGATATACCACTTGCTACTATGCCATTGAGGGCTGTTGGCACTTCTCAATTGCTGCAAGTTCCTTGACATTCAATGACAAATTTCTAGTTCTATTATTGAGAGGAATCGGTCAACATATAACTTCATCCACTCTATTAAGAGGAACGAGCTTACCTCTGGGAGAGTAGAGAAACTTGTGGCTATACAGAGTGCCTTGGTTTTGATTGACCGCAATATGTTTAAGTACAAAGGGTGTCCAACAACATGATGAAATGTAGTGTTATGTACTTAAGGATATGATATTATAATGTATTTAGACGGATGGGGATGTCGATATGTGGCACACATCCCTTAAGTTAGTTATATGAGTCATGTGGACAACCTGTGTAATTAATTATATTAGGGGATGAGGAGCTTTTCATTAGGATTACCCCTCCTTTGTATTATTAGGAGGTCTCTATAAAAGAGGTGATTATCGTTGTAAGGTGGTTGGGAGTAGGATATAGTATTTGGGATCTTTTGGAGATATAGTGTGGAGTGACTTCTTCCATAAGAAGTGTAGTTGGCCGAAAATAATTGAATATGTTTTAGTCGGCTAAGTAATAAATAAATAAATAGTTATGTTTTGTATTTATGTATTAGTCCCTGATGGTTATTATAGTCGGTTAGTAGTTATCAAGAGTTGGTATTCTTAACCAACATATGTCTACTATTTATAGGTACTTGTTCATAGTCGGGGACCGCTGTTATGATTTTCATGAACTTATTACATATCTATGAATGAATGAGAATAAAGCTATATCTTCCGAAACATGATTGGTATTCATTTATGTTTTGTAAGTCTGTTACTTCCGTTTACTCTGTAAATCATTTAACTAGGATAAGTGTGAGTAAACGTTTGGTGCTGTTGCCAATACGAACTTTGGCGATACACAACACATAGACAAGAGTAATGGCGTCGTAATGGGTCAGCCAACCGAAGAGCCGGTACAAGCAAACAAGGAAAGAGAAGATGTGTTGACAAAAGACCTCATAAACCTGTGGGGATATCTCACTGAAGGAACACGTATGGAGGGAAGCTCTCAGACGAGAGGTCCCTCAGACAACCATCTGGGACAATCTGACTGTCAACACAGAGGTTGACTGCCTTCTCAAAAAATTGCCGAGATTGATCGCATGTCACTATATCATACTCCAGGATCTTCAAGCCAACAAAGACAGAGAACAAAGAAGACAATAAATACTACAACAATACGAAGATGAAACAAATGGGAGGAGGAAGAACATGACACCAGTTGCACACGTACTCTTGGAAATGAATGCTCATACAACCAAATAAAGATAGGAATTGAATTCCAAGCGGTTAGGAATCATCAGAAGAATAGGTACGAAGGTCCTTGAGAGTAAAAGAACAAGAGGAATGACGAAGATGATTAAAAAGAATTGCTGAAGAAACAAACCAAGACCATGCTGAAGAAACAAACGAAAACCTTATTGACCAACCACGATAACCATCTATAGAGACAATATCAAATGACGAAGAAGAAAGAGACTCTGAAAATGAATTAATCAGAGAAATTCAAAATAACATATGCCACATCCGAGAATTATCCATATCGGGAGAAGAACTGTGAATTGGAGGATCTAAATTGAAGACCCTTGGATGGAGGTAGTGCAAGAACGATTCCCAAGATACCCAAAGTGCAGAGAACGCTGAGGATGGATGAGTGGACTCGTACATGGCCATTAGTGCAAGACAGGCATTGAAACGTACCAAGTGAAATAGTCCAAACAGGTGCAACACATAGGGAGAACATCGGGGAAGGAAGATGGTGACTCCACCAGCTGGTTCGAGTGTGGAAAGGTAAAATTGCCAAAATTTACGAGGAATGGGTCAGAGGATCTAGTGAGACGTTGCAAAACTTGTGAGAACATATGTATAGTGAGTGACCAAGAAGACAAAGATTATTGGTTGAGAGCGTTCCCAACAAAGGTACGAGGCATAGCAATAGATTGGTTCACTGAATTGGTAGTAGAAGACAACCTCATGGGATGCACTGAGAAACGTGTTCGAGGCAGAATTCAGATTATTATGGGACGACAATGAGATAGTCGCCGAGATCTATAACACCAAACAGGGGAAGCATGAGAACGTACAAGCTTCCAATCGTAGGCTCAAAGAATATTTGGTAAAGCTAGAGCATCAATTGATAGACGGGTTGAAGAAACATTGGTTCATCGAAAGACTAATCCCCTCACTGTGTAAGAAAATGAAGGTACTACCTCTGTCGTATGTCAAAGATTACAATTGGGCGATGGACATCAAGAGTGGAAAAAGATCTTCTTGGACAAAACAAAAGACGGATGGCAACGAGAGCAATGACGGAGAACCTAATACTGTTTAGACCCTCCGACGAGATATGATGCACATGATGAAAGGATTGAAGTCCGACAAAAAAATCTCAAAAGAAACTAAAGAACTATGGTGCATTGACTGCAAAATAGGTCACACAAAAAATAATTGTTTGAAAAAATCATTCTGCGACATCTGTCAAGTACTAGGGCATTCCATCAAGGAGGAATGCCCATACAATTTAAAGACAAGAACACAAGTACTCTTCACCCAGGGGAACAATCAACCCCTCTGACCACTTTGCCTAAACCACAAAATAATAACACTAATGCATCTTCTGGCAAGTACTACAAAAAAAGAGGAAATAATGATCAGTACAACAACAGTGGGCTGAGAAGTCTAATCTAGTACAATTCTAAAGGAAGACCCATGATCTAGTCTCGAAAGTGCAATGAATGGGGTCATTTCGCCAGAGAATGCCAGAACAATCAAGGCAAAGGAGGAATGTTATGTAAGTGTTGCAAACCGGGTGATCACGAAGACACTGATTGCCTGAAACAAAAAGGTATAAACATGTTGGAAGGGGATGGCGAGGAGGTTCTGGAAATTACTAGAGCACAAAGGAAGAAGGCCGTGTACCTAGACCTTCGTATGGAGAAGGAAAGACCTAGGAGGCCAAAGCGGAAGTAGAACAAGCGATGGCCAAGGAAAGGAGAACCTCCAATGAAGCAATAAGTACGTCATCACGGTCGGAGTCGGAAAAGAACATCGTATGGTAGATATTGTAGACAAGCGTACCCATCAAGGTAACATATCTTCTACAAACAACGCCACAACTGAGAGTGGCAACAACAAACATAGTTGGTGACAACCAAATTCGACAGAGAAGTCCAAGCAAGGATGTAGCAGTACTGCTACCTTAAGGTGAACAAACCCCGGATCCAATGTTGCTCACGATGAACTTCGAGAAGAAGCCAACCATTGTACAAATGGAAATCATGGGAAGGAAACTCATAAACACCATCGTCAATTGAGGCTTGAGAGTGAACATACTGCCGAAGGAGACCTGGAAGTGTCTCAGGAAACCAACTCTCTAGCCACGAACATTTCACTTGGTAGGTGTTGATCTGCATGCTATCAAACCATTGAGAGAGGGTGGTTGAGTGTAGCCAAGGAAAACCACAACTGGAAATAAAAAGCTCTCTATTGAGAGTGGCCGGAGGAAGCATGCCATTGATCTAAAGAATCGAGTTGTGCCTGAAGAATTGGCATCCTCCAAGTCAGAGTTTGATGGAGGAGAATCAAAGACAGACAAAGGAAGAAAAATCATGGAACCTAATGATGGAGTACTTGACCTCGAGAGTTGCTCTTAGGACGAGACGAGTTCTCTCAACGGTCTATTCCATTGGTAGATGGAAGACTATGAGGTGTTCCACCTCGAGTGTAACATGCTAGAAATTTTGTAGATCGAGGAAGAAGACAAACCAAAGACAATCTTGGTTGGGGACGATTGGGGACCTAGTATTGAAAACGACAACATTCAAGATATGCATGGAATACAAAGATGCATTCGCCTAGACGTATGAAGATCTCAAAGGGATATTGCCAGAATTATGTGTACACAGGATTCTCCTTGTACCAAGAGCACAACCCATTCGAAAGAGACCATACCGAATGAACAAAAACTATGCCGCTAAGGTACAAGAAGAAATCGAGAAAATGTTCGAAGCAAAAATCATCTTCAAAGTTGAAGTCAACGACTGGGTTTCACCAATTGTCATATCACTAAAGAAAGAATCCAAACAGATTCGGATATGTGTAGACTTCAAAAGCCTCAATGTGGTGACTATCAAGGATCCATTCCCAATCCTGTTCACCAACACAATCCTTGAAGAAGTTGGTGGTCATGAAATGTACTTGTTCATGGATTGATTCTCAAGCTATAATCAGATAATCATAGCCGAGGAGGATAAACTAAAGACGACATTTGTAGTCGAGGATGGAGTATGTGCATACAATCAGATGTTGTGCGGGTTATGCAATGCTTTGGCAACCTTCAAGAGAATCATCCTACACATTTTTGATAAAATGTAGATGGGGAATTTCAAGGCATTCCTCATGATTGGTCAATCTACAATGACCGAGAGAAGCATTTGAAGGCACTAGGAGAGTGTATGGAATGGTGTAGAGCAACACGACTGGTGCTAAACTCAAAAAAGTGTCAATTCATGGTACCGTAGGGAAAATTGTTGGGCCACATCATTTGTAAAGAGGGACTAAAGATGGACCCCAACAAGATAAGGGTAATCGTACAGATGGAAGCCTCGCAGAACATCATTGGCGAGAAGTCATTTCTTGATCATGTTGGGTACTACAAAAGGTTCATCAAAAATTTCACCCAAATTTCGTATCCATTGGATGTACTCACTAGAAAGGGACAACCATTCGTGTGGACAAAAGATTAGGAAAAAGCCTTCAACAAGCTAAAAGTATGACTAATTAGTTCATTGATCCTGGCATATCCAGATTGGAATAAAGAGTTCCATGTGCATGTTGACGCCTCAAATTATGCAATCAAAGCAACACTGACACAAGTAGGAGTGCAATGGTTAGACCACCCGATATTCTTTGCAAGCTGGTTGCTCTCAAAGGCAGAGAAGAATTATAGTACAACGTAGAGGGAAGCCCTCGGGATGGTCTACACCGTACATAAATTTAGGCACTACTTGTTGGCTACACCTTTCATGTTCTACGTGGACCATCAGACCCTCATGTACTTGGTAAACAAGCCAATAATCCAGGGAAGAGTAAGCCAATGGCTCTTGTTACAAGAATTTAAGTTCACCATAATTGTCTAGCCGAGAAAGAGCCATGTTATCGCCGACTAGTTGTCGAGAATTCGGTCTGGTGAACAACCAGAGGGAGTGAATGAAGATTTCCTTGATGCATACTTGTTCCAAATTGCAGCATTACCCCCATGGTATGAGCATTGGAGAGTATTGGCACGACAAACACCTTCGACGAGCAAACTTTCAGCCAAGGTAGTTCTCAAAGATAATGGCTATAACGTATTGAAGCCCAGTAAATTCAAGGTAAGGTGGCTTAGACCATTTAAAATTAGAGTTGGCGAGAATGGAGCCATTAAACTTGAAAACTTATACGAAACCCTGTTGCAAGATTCCATCAATGGATCAAAACTAAAATTGTACAAGGAAAGAAAGGAAGCACCAATCGGAATAAATATGTTGGGATACGCAATGAAAGAAGATTGGGCCACAAGCAAAGTTGAAGCCATGGAAGAACAGGATTGAAAAATATCTGGGAACCAGTTTACAATGGAAGAAGATTGGACACAGGGAGGAGATCAGAAAGTCATGCAAGAGAGAATGGTCAAGAAACCAGTAGAGGGAATTGCAGTGCCACAAATAGATAAACATCTAACAATTGCTCTGTTTGAAACACCGACACTGTGGAAGAAAGTATCGGGCCACTGGAAACTATATGCACCCTACGAAGGAGAAAGAAGAGGGTATGTTGCCTATGAAATTGATGAAGAAGCTGCAAAGGTGTTGGCGTAAAAACTAACACCTCTGGAGTGTAAGTTTGTACGGACAGCTATGCACACTACGTAATGAGTGCTTTTCAAATTAGGAGGGGAAGCTCCCTCGTTGTGCTGGAATGCATGAAATAGAAAACTAAACTAATGTCCTATCTTTTTGTTCTCAGCTGGTAGAGGCACAAGGTTAAGAAAACCTAGAACGTTGCAGCTAAGTATTTTCTGGTTTCGCAGATCATCTAACTACAACTAAGCTAACTTCTTTAAATCTATCCAATTTCCTCAAGAAACAGAGCATGAGGAAATGGAGCAGGAATGTATTATACGATAAACTTCAGGTGCGGGCTCACAACATGAAGGCAAGGGAGGCGCAACTATTTGCTAATCCGGGAAGAAGTTTATTAAAACAAACAAATAAACGGTAAACCTGGTACAACTTCACAACATGAAGGCAAGGTAGGCGCAACTATCTGCTTGGCTGAATGAGTCTACTATCACACACATCAAACGATAAGCTTTAAGTACAGTTTTGCAACATGAAGGCAAGGTAGGCGCAACTATTTGCTCTTCTGAATAGGCTCATGATAAACAAAACACAAGGTAAGCAACTGGGACAGTATATTGTATAGACGCAATACGCATGCAATAACGATCAAACCAGCAACCCCATTTAACTAAGATCGAATAAACACCATGACAATAACATGAAGGCAAGGTAGGCGCAACAATTTATTATAACAACAATTACTCTTTGAACAGATACAATAATAGCAATACTACAGGCAAGGTAGGCGCAGCATGTATGCTATCAAGCAAAAGTTCTAATTTACAAGGGTGAACCAATCTTGAGAATAGGCATGTTGCCGACAGCGCAGCAATTCTCTATCACCAGGAAAAGCTAATTACAAATGAGCTGAAAGCTCTTATTTATAGACATCAAGGTGTAGGCAACCCCAAAATCACCTTGAGTCAACTACAGTCTTGCAAGACATGCAAGATCTTATTCTTAAACCCTAATTGAATGAAACTATATAGTTAACTGGGAAACTATCATCAGTTAACTGAAACATCTAATCTAAATGGACAAGGTGCAACATGCACGTCCTTATTGAAAGCAAGTCAACTGGAATGCTATCATCAGTTAACTGAAAGATCTAATCTAAGTTCCAAGTGTACGTAGATGTTTCCAAGAAAGACATGCATGCAATGTGTAACAACCAGTTAACTCGGAAAGAAGCCTCGAGTTTAAATCTTGTGTCTAATGTCTATTTTGGAAAAGGTGGGACGCCTTGAACTGAAGTTCACTGACCTTGATCTCGAGCAAGTAACCCCTCCATGAGGTTAGTGACTGCATCACCATCTAGAGGTCGTCACATGTCTCAACTGTCAATTCACTGCTTCTTAGCAACTCAAGCAAAACTGAAAATCTCTGTATACTTAAACTGGCCCTTCACTGGTTGGTAAACTATGGCGGCTTTGTAACTGAAGTGATGGCCACTGTTTCCTCTGCAGCTTGATGCTTCTCACGTTTTTCATGCTTTTCTTTATGGAAGAGTGTTGCATGATGAAACTGCGAACTCTTTGGTTGTGAGAAATGCAAATGAACATGCTGCATACACAGAAACCCAACGGTATCAACCCTCTAAACTGGCCTTGGAAGACAATCAGCTATACGAGACATGAAACCATGTGAACTTGAGTGACTACTCTTGTCAACCTTTCCGATGCGCTTGATACAAATCAATGTCAGCTTTTCTGATGAAATCATGAATTAAGACTGACTTGGTCTTGAATTCGTTCTGCGTGAACTACATCCTGAAAAACTCGCCTGTTGACTGTGAACATGGCTATATTCTGACAACTTCTCCAAAAAACCAAAAATCTCTCCTAATGAGGCTAAAAATAGCTTGTCGGAGGGCAATTTTCACAGAAAATTCTGAGACGTGGGTTTTATGTAGAATCAAATTCTAAGATGACCCACAATGTCAGAATTGTGAAAAAATGTGATTTAGGCCCGCATGCAAAAGGTTTTCAGTTGAGATCTGAGGGGCTGTGAGGACATTTTTTCCCGAGAAAATCTGAGATATGGGTTTTGTCTAGAAGATATTTCTAAGACAACCCACAACGTTAGATTCGAAAAATATCGACTTCTACTCCACCATGCAAAGGAATTTCACTTCAGAAAATCAAAGCCTCAAGAATTGATGCTCTGGAACAAATTTTTCTTGAAAATTCTAGCACATGGGTTTTGCTGAGAAAGCAATTCTGAATCAACCCAGATGATTTGTTTTGCCAAAAACGCCAATTCTTCAAACATGGAAGAAATCTAGAGAAGAAGAAAGATGTTTTTTAATTTTTATTTATTTATTATCTTCTTCTGTCAAAATCGCCACTCTGCCTTGAATTCTGCTGATGAATCTTGACTTGTACCTGCAAAAGAATATTTTTATGCCTTCACAACTGACCGCTGAAGAAATTCGCCCAACTCTAGAAAGAATTCACCTCTGCTCAAGCTGGATGAATGAAATGATGAATGCCATGCTTGCATAACTAGAGCAAAATCGTACTACAAAAGCAAGACTGCAAGCTCAAACCCTAACTGTGAAGAAGGAATCCGATTGGCCCTTTACCAGTTGAACTGCTGCTGTCTCTGAGTCTTTAGACTAAAAATAATATTTTAATTTCAAAACATGCAAAGAACTAAAAGTGGCACCAATATTTATCTTTGAAGAAATTCGTCACTTTTTAATGCCTTGCATGCAAAAATATTATTTTTATCATTTTGCTAAAAATAGCATCTGGATGTGCCCAGCAAACTTCACTGATTTTAGAAAGCCGAAATTTGACCTTCTCGGCGTCCATTTGCAAGAGTTATGAGATTTTTGAGTATCTCCTACTTTATAGCTGACTGCAAAGTTACAACTGACCCTGTTCAACTTTGATTTCCGGATGATTGAATGATCCTGCGACCGTGCTGAGATATCCATTGCAAAGCCTGCATGACAAGGATGAAATGTCTGCTGGGAGCAACAACTGCTAAAATCATCATCTAATACCTTAGAAAATTAGGCGCCTCTGATTAAATTGATGTTTTGACTCCAGACTTAGCCATTTCTCTGTTTTTGCCATTCTGATGCTTCAAACTGCAGCTGATGGTGAATGATGAACCACGCTGACTGAATAATGGATTCATTGCGTGACTAGAAGTACTCTGCACCCAATGACTGTATGTGAGGGATCTAAAAATTGTATTAAGAACCCCAAAAAAAATGAGCGCCCCTATTTTGTGATAGCTCAAACACCATTTTGACAAAAGTGTGATTTTCATCTGAACACCATACTTTGACCCTTGATACCAGGAACTGGAATGTTCCGATACGCGTGCCGTCTGTCTTGCTGTACTGTTTGGTCAACTTGCAAGAGATGTTTTTGGAGACGACGAAGCCAGAAAATTGCTTTTGAGGCCTCTAAAAGAAAATCGCCTTTTTCAAAGAAAATTGTATTCTTACACTTAGTCATTTTTTGAACTGCCTTCAATCAGCTCTTCTTTATAGCATTATCATCTTGACCTCACACGTACGAGCACTCGCCAAATCCCGGAGGCTGTCGGCTGGACTCGTTGAATAGCTTGAGTAATTGCACACAAGTCTTGTGAAGACTGTAATTGCAAATAACCCCATTTGGCAGGCCTAAAGGAGAATCGCCCCTAGCCTACAGCTGTGCAGCTTTGTGTAGCTACGCTTCACCATCCTCTATTTTACGTGCTCGGTAGAACCTTTGTCACAGTTACTCAGAACATCGGATCGTCTTATGAACGGGTACATTGCAAAACTGAACTGAGCTGGAAGAGATCTCAGGAAGACCTCAATTGCAAATTCATCCATCAAACAGGTCTTATTCAGGATCACCCCTGGGCTACAGGGGAGCGGATTTGCATTCTGAAAAACTTCTTCTGACATGTATCCTGCCTGCAATTTCCACTTCTAATGCTGATAACTGGATTTCTGTACTGGATACGCTTCCGCTTGATAGCTCATTGAAAAGCCAAACTAATTCTGCAAAGATTGAAACCATCAAAACACACATGCATCTAGATCTGGGCCTTCAAAAAGAAAATCGCCCTTGGGCTAGAAGGGAGCGGATCTGCATTTCTAGACTGCCTCCTTGTGAGAAAACACTCTTCGCAACCTCTGCTTCTGTCTTCGTTTGCCGGAGTTCTGTAACTCGGATAATCTTGCTTCATGGCTAGTCGGAAAGCTGACTGAAAACTGAACATAATGAATGTATCCTTCATCCAAAGCACTCAAATCTTGACCTTCAAATGGAAGGGCGCCCCTGGGCTACAGGGGAGCGGATTTGTTTTGAATTCATTGATTTTCACCATTTTATGCTTTGCAAACGCTGTATCCATCACTGCGGTTGACCATGTCGAAGCGTTGTGACTGCTAAGGTGTGTGGATGACTATACTTCATCATTTTCACATGTACGGACACTATAAAGTTGATTTGCATGTTGATTGCGCAAGTGTCTACTACGTTACATAGTGAAAAGTTCCCAGACTTAGAATATTTTAGCACTTTTTGCCAATCTGAAAATCCCCTCCATCAAAAAGCATTATTTCCAACATCTTTTATCGTAGAGCGTTCCTCTTTGAGTTTCAGGCTTAGATATTGATACCTGGTACTGGCCGACTGCCATTGATGACCCCGAAGATTCTAACTTTTCTCTTGAAAAAGTGAAAACTACCCACCAGCCTTAAACTGACTTTTAATTGAAACTGACTTCGCCACTGTGATTGTGATGTGAAATAAGCCAATCAAAATTAATTTCAGCCAATTCTGACAAGTTCCTATTTTTTAGGGTTTCGAGCTAAAAATAGATTTCAGAAACCCTAATTTTCAAAATTTTCAAATTTTGCTAGTATCTTTCTGGCATCACACTGACTAAAAGCCCATACTTTATTTGCCCAAAAACTGAGTTTTGACCCCACTTTTACAAGGTTTAGATCATTTTAAGCAAAATGCCTTAATGAAGCAAAAATTTCGGTTTGGGTATAACATTAGGCTCCGTCTGGTGACCATGTCGGATACTTATGGCATAGGAGAATCTAGGAATCTCTGGTTTCGTAGACCATTGACTTTAACATTGGGCATTGGAGTCGGGACTTTTCCTTAATCACCTAATACACTTGGACTTTCCTAATCACCTAAAACAAGACTACCTATTTTAATCACCTAAAACACTACATAACATCATAGAACGTGGAAATACATTACGACATAACGATAAAGCATAAATAAAAATTACTTAAAGAAAACTTACTCCACCTCTCAAGGGATGAAGTGCTTTGAATATTGTTCGCTGCATGGCAACGCGAAGAGCCTCCCACCGATGTTGTTTCTGCCTGAAAGGCTTTACTTCTCTTTTGATGAGCATTGCGGGAGGCAATCCTTCTGGAATGAAGATTCTTAGGTTTTCATATATGCATGCAAAGATACTCTTACAAAAGTCAGAATATGATGCAAATGGGAAAGTCGATACCCCTGAGGTATCAGTTCTGTTGTAGTCCATCCTTGGAATGTTGATTTCTTCAAACCAGTCAATTGAGTTCCAAACTCGATTTCTATA
Source organism: Sequoiadendron giganteum (assembly GCA_007115665.2). Classification (NCBI taxonomy): domain Eukaryota; kingdom Viridiplantae; phylum Streptophyta; class Pinopsida; order Cupressales; family Cupressaceae; genus Sequoiadendron; species Sequoiadendron giganteum. The sequence goes on along the minus strand of CM021109.1, from coordinate 58,607,490 downwards.
ATGCCGTAGGTGATCTTTTCTGATCTGAAAATATCCTTTGACCGGCTCATCGATCAGCTCTACATCACCTTTAACACATAGGAATTTGATTCCCATGTCTTTGGCATCTTTGAGGCCTTGCAAAAGCACCTCCTTTTCACCTTTAGTGAATTCCAATTGCACGGATGGGTGCAATTGTCCTTTAGGGGAGATAATCAATTCCCCTTCTTCTGAAATTGTATTTAAACAATCTCCATCCAACTGTATTGTCCATGACTTTGTATCCTCTGTCGGTCTCTGTTCAGAACAAGCAATGTTTTGTTCTTCAATTTCTAGAGTCACACAATTACCAGGATCCGTTTCAGGCTTTGCTTCTGCTGGAACAAATGACTTGAGCGCAACCTGCTTCTTTACAACTTTGAGAATCTGATCTAGTTGTTCTGGATGGTCTTGAAGATATTCCAGTTGAGAGATTTGTACCTTGGTCTTCATCATGGAAGCTACAATGTCAAAATTTGCTGAAGACGTCTCTTGAGCAACTGGCATAGTAATCTCTTGTGAAGATTTGAGTTTAGAAGTGGGAAACACTTCTCTACCCTTCTCGTTTGATTTCTGCCTTTCTTCTTCTTCTTTCTGTGCCTCTAAGCGTTGAGCACGTGTAAATACAGAAGGAGCGTACTGGCGGTATTCGTCTTCTTCTTCTTGATTTACGGGTTCTTCATCAAAGTATCCCGCAGCGGAGTTGCCATCGAAGTTGTCCATTTGTGGTAAAACAACCTTTGAACTTGGTGTTGGTACAAAACTAGAACTAGGAGCAGCTTCATTGTATCCCATGATTTGGATCATTCTTAGGTTCTCTGGACACGTGAATCCAGTATGTGCATCGGTGTCATGAAAACAGCAAAATACTGCATGGTGTGCAGCTTCAATCATTGGTCTTAGTGGAGATGTTGGCAACCGTGGCTGAAAATTGTCACTTTTTGGCTGGTACGGTTGCTGAACTGGAGATTTGATAGAATCTGTCTTCATCAGGCTGGAAGTGATCATATTGTCCTCCAACTTGATGGCATGTTCTTGTGCACTCTTCAATTCTATCGCTTGTGCCGTCTTGAGAAAGAAGGCTATCTCTGATGGAAGAGCATTTATGAAACAGCTTATCAGAATCTCCGGTGATGGATCGAGTGTAAAAGAAATTCTTGTAACAAGATGATTAAATCTTGCTACAAAATCCCTCATGTATTCGTTGTGCTCCATCTTTGAATTTGTAAGCTGGACGAACAACAGGTAATTGTCTTCAGCGGGCTTGAATCTCGCCAAAAACTTCTCGCTCATAGTTGCCCAGCTTGTGATACTAAAAAACTAAGTTACCGGTTCGGTTTCAAGTTCGAGGATCAGGTTCGCAGGTTCAGGGAAATTTTTTTTGGGGTTGGGTTCATTTTGGGTTCGTTAATACAAAAACATATAAAAAACAGAAATATATACATATTTGCAGCAGTAATTAAGTTCAAAATACACCACCATATTAATAGTCAAATAACATAGCAAAAATACACCACCACTTTGATAGTCAAATATTAAAATATTAGTTATACTCAAATGTCATGATATAAATTACAGTTAAAACATAAAAATGTCAAGTGTTGACAATCAACCATCATTGATCCTTTGATATCTTTGACGAGCTTTTAGGTGAAAGAATTTAGTGTTAGAATGCCCTTCACAAAACAAGGTCATATTAGATTTGAGTCTAGTGTTCTTCCTGCTGAGCTTTTTCATGCAACTAAGAGAGGAGAGAATCTCTCTCATGTTTGAGAGCACCAATAAGGGGCTCAGTTTCTGTTTTCTCTTTTTGCCCAAGCCTAAGAAAAAGGGAGGAGTGCTTTGGCACAACAGAGGAAGAGTAGTCTTTTGAGCATTTTATCAGATTAGTCTTTATTTTGGAGATCTTAAGTTTCTAGATATCGTGAGAATTATTGGAGAGGCACCTAGAGTTCTAGCTATGCTCCACCTATGAAGAGAAACCAGGTAAAAGAGTCCAATTAGCATTATATTTGAACAAAATAGGGCCCTTGGTTTTGTTGCACACTCTATCTAAAAGAAGTGGCTTGTGATTTGAAATCATGCTCGGATTATTATCAATGATGGCTGATTGCACCACCATATTAAAAGCTCATCAAAGGTCATTGATCGAACCCACAGTCTGGTTTTCGAACCTTGGTCGAACCCACACACTGATTTTCGAACCCACATTCAACAAATTATAAAACTCGACAACAAAGAAGTAGAGACACATCGTGAGGGAGAATAACCTTCTAGAGGAGATTGCAAGAGAAAGTGACCATACGATTCGTACGACTTGTGTAACTCGTAGGAGGAAGCTATTGCGTACAGAAAAGAATCAAGGTATGGCAAGAACAAAATTTTTTTGTATGAAGAGAACATGAAGAGTTCGTATGTTATGAACACAAGGACATCGTATGACAATCCCACACAAGAAGAAATTTCATAGTACAACATGACGGTGTTGTATGATTGAGCAAGAAGAACACAACACAGAGTTAGGAGGAGACTGTTTGCGGATGATAGGAGAAAGAGTTTGTACAACGTGGAGGGAAGACTGTTCAATGTAAGCAATCTACGGAAAAATCTGTTTGGGTACATCGTACGATAGGTATAACCCAAGACTGTATGACTGAAGGAGTTGCGAACGTACCCGTATGGCGAGGGCAATATTGCATGACATAGGAGGGAATAATAGTGTGTATGGCAGAAACAAAGGAAGGATTGCAACGTACAAAGAAGGGATGATGTCGTACGGCATATGACAGAGGATGTAGAGAATTTTCTTCGTTGGGAGCAGAACATTGACAAAGAGATTTCTTTCTTCCTTGTACGATGACAAGAGAAATTCAAAAGTATAGTACAGTGGAGGACTAAATATTGCATACAACCCAAAATTCACATCGTGTGGCCTAAGGAAATCGTGCAACATAGGCATTGGAGTGTGTGGAGGCCGATCGGTATACAAAGTTGGCAAGTTAATAAATTCAGTTGCTACAACCGTTTTTTGAAGTGTCTATTTAACCTGTGTCGGGAAGTGTCAGAGGTACATTTCCAGAGGGTGGTTGCAGACAAGGTTGCTAGCAGTAGCAAAGGCAAGCGACTAGCACCTTTCAGACCTCGCATTGCATTGGGGAAAATAGCGAAAGGTAAAGATGATGACACCATGACAACGGATACCATCACTTAGGAGAGTCCTAACGACAGTGAGTGCCAATCATGGTGGTTGGGAGCACAAGACGATCACATTCTGAAAGCAACACTTCAACACACGCAGGTGGATAAGGCCACCTAGTTGCCATTCTTTAATTCTCGGGAGTTCGAACCCTACTTACTCCAGATGATAGTATAGTATAATCGACACTCCCACAAGTTGGTGATTGACTACGAAGGGTGCCCTGTGACTATATCCTTCCTGCCTACCAAATTCACTAGGGTATTTGGGATACCTTCAAGAGGAGCATCAGTAGCCAAACCTACGGGGAAGATGTCTCGATAGCAGGAGCCACTTCTAGAGAGAGTATGAGTTCCGACCTCATTCAACAACAAGGTAACAAAGGTTTAAGGAGAAATTTCCTCGCCCGAGTGGAAATGCGTCTTTGACTTGATCAAATGTAGACTCATAGGAGCTAGCAGAGTGTCGAATACTGTAGTGTGGATGATTACCCTCATGGTCAGACTGAATATAGGGAGAGGGTATAATTGGTCGAGTATACTCTCAAAGAGGATATGAGAATTCTTGTGTCTAAAGCACAAGGCCTTCTACATCATGCAACACACCATTGGACTCCTACTGGATGCCATTTACACACAGGTACCCTCTGACAAGTGGGGTAAACTCCAACCCATAGGCCAACTAGACGTGTCATGGCCAACTATGTTTTGTTGGGCCAACTTGGGGTGCAATTAGTGGGAGAGACACCTCAACTAGTGACACCACCAACAAAGAAGAGAAAACAAAGGGGTACTTCGCCTACTTCGTTGAATAGAGACAACTACGAGGCCATAGAGTTATCTTCCTCCATACAGATAAGTATGGAGGAGGTTTCACTCGCAGGAGAGGTAGGCTCTTAGGACATAGAGGAGGTTGTTCCAATGTAGCTAGCTATCATAGTACAACCAGCCATCCCAGTGCAGCCAGTACCTTCCGCTATAGTACCAGTTACAACTCCATCTCCTACACTACTAACAATGGCACAACCACCAGCAGTGGTGCCACCTTCAGTCGACGATGACATGGAAGAGGATGCGAGCATAGATAATTGGTTGTGTATGATGGGGGCACCAACAAACGACCCCCCACCAGAGCCGTCGGGATTATTGGCCGAGGGCATAGAGCCACCACATGAGTGAGAGTTGGCAGACATGGTAGTTGACACTCAGACGAGCCTTGCAGAGCCCCCATAGCTAGTCCAGCCAGCCATAGACACTGCCATGGCGACAACGCCAGAGACAGACCCACGACCACATCTGACAGAGTCAGAAGAGGAGTCAAGTGAGGATGAGTCCAAGGAGGTATTCATTGAGATTGGTCGGTCGGATGCATACGACCCCCTCGTCACAGTACATAGGTACCTTGGAGAGCTTCAGTCCATGGTGAGGGTGATGTATGAGGTAGGGGAGATATCTCGACAATTGGACATTGGCCATGATCTATTGTTTGCATAGGAGGCGGAGAGGATCTTGGCCTTCATGCAGGTTGGAGGTGAAGGAAATTTTTTCAAATTCTTCATCTCACAGGGATGGCTGGGAGTGGAGACGACCGAGATGTTGATGGCTTGGCATTCTCCGAGACCTACAGTTGGCAGAAGGCATGGCAGAGTTCTCTCACTCTTCATGGGATGGAGATCTACTACATAGATATTTTTTTGAGGTTGCGTCAAACCATGGCTTCCTTTGAGGAGGCCACACAGTTGAGAGATAAAGCCCTCTTACAAGCCGAGACTATTCGAGTAGAGTTAGCAAATCATATTCAGAACTCTCAAGAGTGGTTGGCTCAGGCGACAACAACAGAGCATGCTCGGGTCATAGCACTGGAGTAGATGATAGTGGAGAGAGATAGACAATTGGTTGAGAGAGATGCTCAGCTAGCCGAGAGGGATAGAGAGTTATAGGTGAAGGTGAAGGTGAAGGAGGTAGAGAAGACGATGATTCAACTACAAGAGAGAGAGAAGGAGCTAGAGAAGATGAAGAAACAATTGACAAATGGCTCATAATTTTGGGTGCCCCTGGACAACAGGGGCGCTTTTTCTCACCAGACTTAGTCAAATTTTGATTTTCTTGATTTTTCTTTGACTTCCTTCATTTTCTGTTTGATCTGAGATTCTGGCCATTTGGTAAATCTTGTGAATTGGATGTTGGACTTGTTGCAAAGCATGAAGAATTCTAAAGAGAACCCACAAAACTGCAAACCCTAACAACTATTTTTGAGCCCTTGAAATCTTGGGCGCCTCTAGCCAACAGGGGGTGCTTTTCTGCTCCAGACTTAGCCATTTTCTAATGATTTTCAACCTTATCGTGCTTCGCGTTCACCACCTCGTCGATTGTGTTGATCACCTTGATCGTTTCGCGTGCATTGACTGTCAAGAGTTGAAAAATATTCTAAGGCATGGAGAGCCAGGCGCCCTCCATGAAATAAGGCGCTTGGGTTCTCCAGTGTTAGCCAATTTTTTGCAATTTCAACTATTTTTAGATTCTCCTCCTCCATTGACCGTTTTTCGAGCATCTTTTGCCGTGGATCGATCTGTGTAGCGTTTGAGACTTAGATTCTGACACTTGGCAGTTGACCATTCTCCATTGATGGCCTCAGAGGTCCTGATTTATCTTCTGAAAAAGTGAAATAGACCCACTAGAGAAAAATTGACCTTTTGACAATTCTGATTGGACCAACGTGATCAAGATGTGAAATCAACCAATCAAAATCAATTTGAGCCATTTATGCAAAGATTCTATGTTTAGCCATTTTCCAAAAAAAGGGACTAAAAAACTAAAGTTTAGGTTTTATGAATAATCTCATTTTGAAGAGACCCAGATCGTCAAAATTTGAAAAATCTGAGTTTTTCACCAACATGCGTGAATTCCTAAAATTTAGGGTTTAACATGCAAATTTCTATTTTAAGAAATTTTTTACCAGTATCCATTTGACAAGAAACTTAGAAAAACCCTATGGTCCGTTTATTTTTAAAAAAATTCTAAAAATAGAAAATTGCTATTTTTAGACATTTTGACTTTTTTGAATTTTGACGACAAGTTTTACAAGATTTTGACCATTTTTACCAAAATGCCTTAATGAAGCAAAATTTTTAATTTTGGGTACAACAAAACAATATCTTTCAATTTTCAAGACTTATCTATGACTTTTAGGATACATGGGAAAAATTATAAACTTTTAGATATAAAATCTCCACCAAGTGAAATTATTAGCTCCCATAGGATGGAGAAATTACTCAAGAAAGGTTCTTATAATATGGCGGCACAATTACATTTTATAGAATCACAAGATATGATAACTCAAGATCAACCAAAAATTCAAGAGGTTACTCAACACCATCAAAAAGTATTTCAAGAATCCATGGTTGTACCTCTAATTGGACTCCATAATCATGACAATGAATTAATACCAAGAAGCATTGTTCATTGCAACAAAAATCCCTATTTATCCCCTATGCTTGTAATTAACGAAAAGGATGATCCATGGAGAATGTCTTCACGTTACAAGAAGCTAAACAACATCACTCATAAGGACAAGTTTCATATTCCTATTGTCGATGAATTGAAAGATAGTAAAATCTATGCAAAAAAATCCAAATGTGTCTTTAGGGTGAAAAAATAGAATACTCAAGACATCTAGTGTCACTTAAAGGTGTTAAGATGGACTCTAAGAAGAAAGGATTTTTTGGTCTAACAAGATACTACAAAAGAATTGTTTAGGCTTATCATCCTATAAAGAAACATTTCTTTTGGGAAGGTATTAAAGTGAATGTCCAAAAATTTGGGGTGGAATGTTTGATATGCCAACAAAATAAAAGGGAAACAATAAAGACTCCAAGCCTCTCACAAATATTAGGTATTCCAATACAACATTGGGTAGAAATATTAGTGGAGTTCATTATGGGGTTTGCGAAAGTCAAATAATCTTGATGTAATCTTGCTTGTTGTGGATAGTATCATTAAGAATGCATTTTTTGGTGGACTCTCTCATCTATTTCCTACTAATACTATGGAAAAAATCTTCATACAAAATAGACAAAATCTTCATGGAATTTCCAAAATCAGATTGCAAAATAGAGCCACCTCAAAATTCCTAATCAAGTGGAAGAATTTTCCAATTGCAGATGCAACATGGAATGATGAATGATTCATACAAAGGATTTTAGAGTTGCTAAGCATTGAGGGCAATTCTTTTCTGAAGGGGAAGGTAATGTTATGATCCTAATATGATATATTCCTAAATATAATAAGGATAAACGCTTGTGGCATGCTTAACCCTAACATAAATATTAGTTAATACACTAATCCCTCTTAATTAGAGTGAAAGGGTATGTTCCTACATATTTAAGCCTATAAGGAAGAAAAATCTCTCCCATATCATCATATCATAAACTTTTGAATTCATATATTATTATCTGATTATTGGAGGTCAACCCCTCGAAGTGGTCTGCTATATTTCTGATTTTTACAAATATTTCCAAGAAATATCATAACAGTCATCAGTCATGTTTGAGAGATCATCATCTTCACTTTCTAGTCTAGAGTGAGGACATTTGGCTTCCACTTTTAATGTCCATTGCCTTATTGTATCCATCTAAGATGCCACTACTTTATCTTCCTCCATAATGAGGGCAGTAGTAACTATCATTTCTTTAGTCCATCGACATGTTTTAATTCTAATTTACCTATAAGATTGTCAACCCTATGATTATATGTTTGAACATTTTTATGATTTCCATTTTTGGGTTTTATAGATTGCAGCAAGGTTGAAAAACGTGCAGAAAATGCATCTGAATTGTGAGTAGTCGCGTGCCCAAACTGGCAACGAGTAACTCGCTCAATGACTCGCCACCGCATTTTCTAGAAAACTTGTAGCATTTTAACTGCTGAAAATCGGTGAAAATTGTGGTCTTTTGTGAAAAAATTGCCAAGGATAGGTTAAATGAAATATGATTCGCCAAAAACCCTTCATTTTACACATTCCATAGACACAACAACGGTTTTCTAAGAAGATGCAACGACATTTTTTGTAGAAGACACGACGTGAGGGCACTCGAAGGTTGAATCATATTGCAAGGCTTTGCTGCGTTTCATCCATTAAATGCCGCCTTTTTCTCATCCATTTTGTGTTTACCCTGTCGTGAATAGTATTCATTAGCTGAGAAGCCTAAAAATTTAAGATTGTTTCAAGTTTCAACTTTCAAACTTCTTTAATTGCTATAGTTTCTTAAATGACATTTTAACATTGTTAAATATTTTTTTTTTATAAATTTAGAATATTTCAGAGTTAAAATATATAGTTATTTTTTAATATTTTTGAATTTTTTAAAATTATTTATAGAAATTTGTTTTCAGTATAAATATATATATTTTTAATTTAAATATGATGAAATCAATAATGTTATTATGTTCTACAAATTATGCATTTTTGAAGAATATTTTAAAAAATGAAGTATTTTCAAATGTTCAATGAATTTGTAGAGTTATTGTCGAGTTTTTCCTCGAGTTTTTGCCGAGTCTTGAGTTTTTAGAATTTTTGGGCTTGCCAAGTCTGAGTTTTTCAACTATGGATTGCAGTGATAGTTTCATTGTCATCCCAAATAAGTGTGATCTTACTCAAATGCTTTATACAATATTTCCCACAAACATTTTTCTATTGGTGTCACATTTATAAACCAATCAATTGCCACTCCCTTGAGTGTGCGTTGGAATTATTGTAACTGTAAATGTAATCAAATCTTTCACAAATAGGATCCTAAAATCTAAGAATAAACTAAGGTCTGAAATTCTGTGTTTAGAAAATTCTAAGTCAAAATTCGATTTCCAGATTTCTTCTCTAAATGGCGAATGTACTGATTGCAGAACATTAATTGATTTTGATGTTTGCATATCAATGGGGAAGCCACCATAAGTATGATGGAGACCCGCCTCTAAGAGGCACGTCTCAAGAGAGGACGTGTCTCCACAAGTGGAGACCCGTCCGCTCAAGAGACGTGTCTCTTTGAGCACGCGGGTCCCTTCTCTCTCAATGATAGATAGTTAGTGTCATAACACACAAACCAAGGTGGCGGATATGTATAGAATTCTGATTTTATTCAAATACAGAATTTCGACATCATTTAATATATCGAATTTTATCAATGCTTATAAATTCGATTTCACTTATTTTCCTAATTTGATTATTCTGAAGAATAGCCTAGATCTTGTATAAATGATGATGTTGTTTTTCAACAATCATCATTTATATCTGACCGAAGCTATCATTCATCAACACTCCCTCTTAGTTAGGGAAGATATTTCAAATCAAATAAGTGAAGATATCACCTTCACACGTGATATCGAAGACACGGTATGCTTTTCTCAATATTGCCAAGTCACATGACATTCTTCATACACATCTTCATTATGGTATGTGCACTGACATCAAGTCACATGATGTCTACCATAATTCATGGCATATCCACGGATATAAATATCCACCATGATTATCTCTTAAGGATCACAATGATCTTCAGATATCAAGTCTCATGATATCCATCAAGGTGTCCAAGAGATACTATCATGACATGTCCACAGATATCAAGTCACATGATATCTATCATGATAGTTTATCATTGTAGAGTCGTCACTTTACAATGTCAAATACAAGTGTTCATTATCAGAAAGATCGTCACCTTTCGATAATGTACACAGGGGGAGTAGGCCCATAAAGTCATGGAGTCACACACATGACAAAAGAGTTTACACATTAAACATCTTTATATATTAGTACAATTATAAACAATTTGTATTTCAAACATAAATAACAAATTACATTTCAACCATACCAAGTTTCTTCCTGAAGTGCTCTACCTTGATCCGGGAGAGAGGCTTGGTGAGAATGTCTGCAGTTTGATCATTTGTACTAATATACTCCAACTGGATCACTTTCCTTTCCACCATATCTCTTACATAATGATAGGGGATCTCAATGTGCTTAGATCTGTCATGAAAGACAGGATTCACAGAGAGTTTTATGCAACTCTGATTATCACAATGAATAATTGTAGGATTCAAGGGTTCACCAATTAGTCCTACAAGCAATTTACGAAGCCACACTGCTTCTCTTGCTCCCATTGAGGCTGCAATGTATTCAACTTCCGTTGAGCTCTGTGCAACTGAAGATTGTTTTTTGCAAATCCAGGAGATCATAGCCGATCCTAAACTGAAGCAACATCCTGATGTGCTTTTCCGATCGGTTACACTTCTAGCCCAATCTGAATCAGAGTACCCATGTAGATCTAGTTGATCATTCTTGTAAAGAAGACCATATCCAATAGTGCCTTGAAGATATCTCAAAATATGTTTTACAACCATTAAGTGAATTTCCTTTGGTTCACACATGAACTGGCTGAGAACATTTACTGCATAGCAAATATCAGGTCTGGTGTTAACCAGATACATCAAGGATCCAATCATCTATCTGTAAAGGGGTTGGATCTGCACATTTGGATTCTGCTGCTGCTTCTTTCAATTTGTGAAGGTTGGTTTCCATAGGTGTAGACATTGGTCTACAGTCCAACATTCCAAATCTTTTCAGAATGTCAATAGTATACTTCCCTTGGTTTAGTATAATGCCTTCTGATTTCTGCCATATTTCCAAACCGAGGAAGTAGTGTAGAATACCCAAGTCTTTCATGTCAAATTCAGAAATTAGATCCTGTTTCCCTTGAGCAATGAGGTGATCTTCTCCTGTTATCAGCAGGTCATCAACATATAAAATAATTATAAGCATATCTCCTTTGATTACCTTGAAGTAGAGATTGGAGTTAGCATCATTTTTGGAAAATCCTAATCCCAAGAGATAGCTGTCAATTCTTTCATACCAGACCTTGGGAGCTTGTTTAAGTCTATAGAGAGCTTTCTTCAGCCTGCACACATGTGAGTTAGATTTATGTATCACAAAACCTTCAGGCTGTTCCAGATATACTTCCTCTTCAATGGTTCCATTCAGGAAGGCAATTTTCACATCCATTTGATGGATCTTCTAGCCTTTAGCTGCTGCAATGGCTAATACTGCTCTCATTGATGTGTAACAGGCAACCGGTGCAAATGTTTCTTCATAATCAGTGCCTTTTTTGAGAAAAACCTCTAGCCACAAAACGTGCTTTATGTTTTTCTATACTGCCATCAGCAGCATGCTTTTTTTTATAGAGCCATTTAGAAGAGACAACAGATTTCTCTTTTGGTCTAAGCACTATATCCCATACATCATTCTTTAGGATGGATTGATATTCCTCCGTCATTGCATCCTTCCAAGCTTGATGTCTGAAGGCTTCTGTAACACTGGCAGGTTCAAAGTTTATGATGTTGTTCATTAAAGCAACATAGCTAGAGAACCGTTTGGGTCTTTTACTCTCCCTGAACGTTCCTTTAGAAGCTGCATGATCCTCTGCTTCTTTGATCATTTTCCTGGCCCAAAGTGGTCTCTTTCTGCCGATGTCATTTGTATCCTCATTTGAAGTGGCAGGAAGTCCATGTGGCATTTCCTCAGGATGCTCCCTCTGAATCTCAGGAGTAGGTTCCATTTCAGGTACTCTAGGGGAATAGGTTTCTGTCTCACTAGAACTTCTTGCCCTCTTGAATGCAATGTCTTCTTCAAAGATGACATCTCTGCTCAACTCAATTTGTTTCTGCCCGGGTATGAATATTCTATATGCTTTGGAGGTTTCACTATAACCCACAAATACTCCCTTCTTTCTAGAAGGTTCTAGTTTGAATCTCTTCTCTTTAGGTACATGAATATAGATAGGACAGCCAAAAATCCCAAAATGACTAATGTCAGGTTTTATGCCGGTAAAGGCTTCTTCAGGAGTTCTGTTATCAAGATGAGAATGAGGACATCTATTTTGGATATAGACAGCAGTCCTAGAGGCTTCTGCCCAGAAAGAAGTTACAATGTTTTGGTCCAGCAACATTGCCTTAGCAGCTTCTAGAATGGTTCTATTTTTTCTCTCAGCAACCCCATTCTGTTGAGGGTTGTAGGCAATTGTGAACTCCCTCTTAATTCCATCACTCATGCATAATTCTTTAAAAATCTCAAAGGTATATTCTTTCCCATTGTCTGTCCTTAAGGTTTTTATTTTCTTTCCGGAGAAGTTTTCAGTGAGGGCTTTAAACTCTTTGAACCTTTTGAGGATTTCTATTGACTCTTTACACTTAAGGAAATAGATCCAAGTTTTCTTAGAGAAGTCATCTACAAATATGACATAGTATAGAAATCCTGCTTTAGAAGGTACAGACATGGGTCCACATAGGTCAGAGTGAACTAGTTCTAACACATTAAGGGTTTTACTCAGGCTATTCTGAAAGGATCCCTTAGTATTCTTTCCTAGGGCACAACCTTTACAAATTCCCTCATGAGATGGTTTTAGCTTGGGTAAGCCTGTAACAAGTTTTTCCATAGAAGGTAGGGCATAGAAATGGAGGTGTCCTAATCTTCTATGCCTAATTTCATTTGTATCAACAGTGTCAAGGGTAAGGGCTTGTTTAACCTCAGTGCATAGTTTGTAAAGGTACCCTTGTCTTATGCCTATGGTATGGGCTTTCTTGATAGTTGAGTTCTTAGGCCATACTAGAACTTTCCCATCCATAAATGTAACTCTGTAACCATTGTCTTCAAGGGCAGAGATGGATATAAGATTTCTCTTTATTCCAGGTACAAATAAGACTCCAGTGAGTTGCAGAGAAATCCCAGATTTCAACTTGATGGAACACGTTCCAACCCCTTTTACAGGGTATGCAGAATCATCCCCGATGGTTACTTCTTCATCAGACTTTTCAGTCATGGAGTCCAAGTGTTCTCTGAACCTTGTGATGTGTCTGGATGAACCATTATCAATTACCCAATTTTGAGTGTTGTTAGATACTTGACTAGAAAGGGCTGTATAGAACACAAAGTTCTTAGATTCATGATCTGGTTTTGACTTTCCTACTTTGGCAAAGGATGCTTGTTGTTTAGTTCTATCAGGGCACTTCATTGCATAGTGACCATACTGATCACATCTAAAGCATTGTACCTGAGAGATATCTTTCTTCTTATAAGATTCCTTTCCATTGGAATTTCTCTTTCTTTTAAAAGATCCTTTCTTGTAGGAGTTTTTCTTACTCCTCTTATTAGATGTTGTGTGGAGAACATGAATGTCTTCATCTATGTGTTTCTGTTTATTCTCTTTTGTGGAAAGTCTTGTTTCTTCTTGAAGGCAGTCAGTTCTTAGCCTGTCAAACTTAGGGAGTTTAGATCTCGCACTTACTCCTTGAATAAATGACTCCCATGAGTTTGTTAGGCCTCCTAGTGCAATTAGGGTTAACTCTTTGTTGTCAATCTGATATCCAATTGTGGATAATTGATCCCTAAGTTCAATAATCCTCATGAAGTATGCATTAATGGACTCTCCTTTGATTATTTGAGCATTGTTGATTTGCCTTTTTAATGCTAGAGTCCTGCAGGTGTTGTTGATCTCATAAGTACTCTCAAGAGATTTGTACATATGGTATGCAGTTTCATGTTTTGCTAGGATGGGCACTATATGATCCCTAACTGCATCTACTAGGATTTTCATGGCCTTTTCATTGTTTTCAATCCATTGAGTTTTCTCAGGTTCAGCCTCTGGTTCCTTCTTATTTTCTCTCACAAGTGAGTCTAGCTTATTCTCTTTAAGGATCATCATGATTCTCAATTTCCATGATGTGAAACTGTCTCTCCTGCAAGACGATCTTCAAATCTGATCACACTTGACATTATGAAGAATGTGATGTGAATTTGATTTTGAAAAATACGAATTTTTCTAGAGCAAACTGATTTTAGATTTGATTTGGATTCACACAATGTGGCTCTGATACCATGTAAATGTAATCAAATCTTTCACAAATAGGATCCTAAAATCTAAGAATAAACTAAGGTCTGAAATTCTGTGTTTAGAAAATTCTAAGTCAAAATACGATTTCCAGATTTCTTCTCTAAATGGCGAATGTACTGATTGCAGAACATTAATTGATTCGATGTTTGCATATCAATGGGGAAGCCACCATAAGTATGATGGAGACCCACCTCTAAGAGGCATGTCTCAAGAGAGGACGTGTCTCCACAAGTGGAGACCCGTCCGCTCAAGAGACGTGTCTCTTTGAGCACACGGGTCCCTTCACTCTCAATGATAAATAGTTAGTGTCTTAACACACACAAACCAAGGTGGCGGATATGTATAGAATTCCGATTTTATTCAAATACAGAATTTCGACATCATTTAATATATCGAATTTTATCAATGCTTATAAATTCGATTTCACTTATTTTCCTAATTTGATTATTCTGAAGAATAGCCTAGATCTTGTATAAATGATGATGTTGCTTTTCAGCAATCATCATTTATATCTGACCGAAGCTATCATTCATCAACAGTAACCAATGTCATTCATTGATTCACCCATTAGGATTCCAAATAGTTTATGCATGTTTTTGCAATGGTGAATTGGATCTTCAAACCCAACATAGTGAATCTCGACAACTTTTTCCTCTTTGAACTTTTATGGGGTGGTATAGTAACCGATACTAGTTCTTGATGTGGTTGCAATGGTAGGATCATTTTCTTGATAACTCGAATGTTCCTCTACTCTATTAGCACTCTCAAACACATTTGAATCCTTGATCCTTTCTATAGCCTTGCCAATTTGTATGCTACTATGATTACCTTCAAGCTCATTTTTCTTTGGTCCAATTCCTTGCCTTGGTATTATTGGATTGGTATCCTGCAATAGCAATTCTTTGATACCTCGAATAATGCTCTCATACGCTTCTTTCTCTTCTTTTATGAAGGTTTTTCTAGACACCATCTTAGAATAGAGAATTTACTAAATTTGAGGGTGCTTTGTTGACTTGGTAGATTCTTCTATCGAAACATTTGATCCAACTTGGTTAGCAAGATTTGGACTTCCTTCCACAAGATGGAGAACTTCAATTCAGTCTTCTTCCACGAGTGGTGGATTATTTGTAAAATCCCAGCCTTATTTTTTCCAAAAACTTCACAACTTGCACTCATTAGCATTAGCCCAAAATGCAATGATAGACAACTGGAAGCAACCCTTCACTTTGTGATCACCTAGATCTCGAAGAGGGCAAGGTGAGAGCATATAGTGTAAGGGGATCTGTATGTAATGATAATGCTAGAAGTAAACAAGTAAAGTTATTGGTGGCAAGCCAACCAATGTGGAAAGTAAAGCACTTGGCGGCAAAGCCAACCACTTCCACTTTTCAGCGGGCTACAAGAAATTAAACTAAAGTAAAGCATTTAGCGGCATAGCCAACCACTTCCACTTTTCAGTAGGCTACAAGAAGTGAAAGGAAAACTCAACCACTTATTCAACGGGAGTGAAGTACAAAATAACTTAAAGCAAAAAGCTGAATAGTACTACCATATCAGTGTTACAATAATTGTCTGATACAAGATAACATGACAATATGAATGCCCAATGATTCAGATACCTATCACTGCAACATAACAATGATTAGGCATCATGAAATATGAGGGAACATTGGATATAACAGGTCTAACATACTGTAACAGCAGTCTGATAAGAAAGGATAGCGAACAGGAAACCCCAATCAGCTTTCAAGAAATCATAACTCCCTCAAATCACCTCAAAATGAACCCAAATCTTTTGCAAATGGTAGAACAGGCCTAGGCATCCCAATTCATGCATCAAGCTGCCACCAACCAAACTGAAATGTCATGGCATGGATCCCAATGCACTTGTTGCAAATGGTGCGGCCTCCTAAGCTGGTCGACCTCTTCCCAAAAATCAGGCTCTCAACCAAAAATCACGAAACTTGGGAGCAAGGGGTTTGGGGGCAACATGAGAAACCCTTAGAAACAATACCCACAAAATTATCTCAACTCCTCATCTCGGTACAAGCAAAAACGTGGGTCAGCCATGTAATAACCAGCAACATAAAATCTGATATATCACTCCAAAAAGGTTCTCAAAACACTGCAAGAAGAGTAAACACACCAAAGCCAAACTAGAAGACCTCAAAGTAACTCAAAATTGAAGAAAATAAGAAAGCCATCACCAGTATAAGCTCTACTACAACCCTTGAAATGGAGCTACAACTTTGTTCAGCTAGGAGATATCTTTCAATCTCGAATCTGAAGTTGACTTGGAGGGGTTTCGTCCTCAAAGCGCAAGGAGATCACTCTACATTTCGACAGCAGTTTGTTATATCAAATTCAGCATAACCAAATGAGAGGAGGAGAGGCATATAAATAGGCTTCAAACCTAGAAATTTGAATTGCAAACTCCCTCTAAAATGGGACACGAACTTAAGGAGTAATATAATATTCATTTAAAATCTCGTGACTTTCTCAAACCTAGGCGTTCAATTTACTTGGTAACAAATAAACTTTATAAAATGCAAATATTTCCAACTTTGGCATCCAACATAATGCCCCCTATTTGAAACAACTTAAGTTGTTCATCTTAGATGTGGGGTCAAAAAGCAACTCAACAAATAAACATAAACTTAGTTGCAAACCTTCCATTTTTAGACTCCAAGGACATTGGAAGAGCCATTGCCAAAACTGCACTACCGCAGTGCTAGAAATAGAAACCAAGTGATGAATTGTTGCTAGAATCCACTACCAAAAATAACACTTACTAAAAATAGCATATTGCTAAAATAGTGACTCCAAACACCATTTGAGCACATTTCGGGTAGCCGTCGTTACTTACTAAAAATAGTAAGTCTAGAAATAGACACTGCTAAAGCTAGCAGTGACTTCCCACCAAAGCTTTTTGAAAACCCATAAAGACCCAGAAACCATATTGGAAAACTCTTGCAAAGAACTCCTAAAAAACTGTCATGAAACCTCCAAGAAATTAGGAAACCCTAAAAATTGCCTCCGAATAGCCTGCGGGCCTCCGCAATAGGCTAATGATCTTAGAAAAGACCAGGACGGAGAAGGGGACATTATATTATTCCCCAAAGTTTGTTGGATTGCTTAATATCTTTGTTTGTGGCTAGAACTTTGGCTTATGCTTTGGCATTGACTTTCACTTTGGCTTTGAGGATTTTTCGATGGGGATTTTTGGAGTTGGTTGCCTCTTGTAGTCTTCTTCATTCTTGTTGTTCCACTACTCTAAAGGATTGTCTAATTTCTTGGTCTGCTCATTGACCATGTTGTCTTTTTCTCCTTCCTTCATTGGGGTTTGGTGGCATTAATCGATTGGGGTACAACATTGGTCTTCAATTTGTTCGTCTTCCTCATGATTACATTGTCATACAATTTGCAATATTTGTTGTCTACACACTTGATTATCTAGTTAGAAACGAAGATCTTGCAAGATTATATAGTGGTTTGCTAGGAGTCTAGGCCAATTATTCAATAGTCGATCAACTTCTTTGATTTTAATCAAGTTACCCTAGATGGAATCTTCAAGAAACTTGTTTCTATTGTATTCTTGTCTAACATACTCTTGGATTCAAAGTTCCCACAAATACTGAAGATCTTGGCTGAGTTGATCTTCTCTATCTTTGTGCATTGATAGGTTCTTATATTGGTTACACTATTTACTCTTCTTCCATCTTCTTGTGTTGTCAATATTATTGCTTGACTTTGATTCTATTCAAGTCTGATATGACTTTGCAAAGGCAACAATGTGTAATGTCCCGTAGGCTTCAGTGGGTGATGGTCCCCACCTCGGCGCTCCTGCCCCAAGTTCTCCTCTCCCGGCAACCATTGCAGTTTGGTGGTGCCCTACCACTTAGCCCTTAACGCTAGCTAGGCACCATTCACCACAAATCCGATCTTTTGGTGCAGTGCTTGCTTAGTTTGGTATCAGAGTTGGTTTTCCTGCCAGCTTGTGTTTATTCAGTTAGTCTGAGTTGCATCTTCCTATGAGTGACAGAGAGCAGAGGTATTTTATTAGAGAACAGAGGAAAATTCAGTGGCAGCCCCATCAAGTTCCAGAGGTAGAAACTATATCAGGTATCCTTGGTTTGCATTGGGACTTACCCAAAGGCAGTGGTACTGGTGATATTGATATATTCACAGTGTGGAACAGGTTGAAGAAGATATGGGTGATAGAGCGTGGGGAACCAAGCACCAAGGAAATATTGAATGATCTTGCTAGAGGGCAGCGGGAGTTACAACATAATTTAGCTTAGATTGTTGCACTCATGACTTAGAATATGAGAGGTAATAACAATAACAATGGTGTAAACAATGGAAATGAAAGGAATGATGGCAATGAGGATGGATTAGTTAATAATAGGGCTGTTAATCAGCGTACATTGACTAGGACAGTCAATACTAGACCCCTAATGCCTAACTTTCCTCCAAGGAATAACCCACATATTGAGATTGAGCCAACACAAATAGAATTGCAAGATCAGATTTTACAAGATTGGAGGAATTCGGGTCTAGAGTTTCAGGCTGAAATTTCTTTTCGTGACTACATGAATGTTAGGATGAGACATCAACCTCATAGGGGTGGTAGAGCTTATAACCACGACTTGTAGAGAAAAGTTGGTAAATTATCCATTCCTTATTATGATGGTTCAGGAAAGACTACAACTAGGGCTTGAGTGCAAAAACTATATACTTCCAGCTCAAGCGAATGCCAAAAGATGAAGCTATTAAGTATGCCGCTATACATTTGGATGGTAGAGCTTATGACCACGACTTGTGGAGAAAAGTTGGTAAATTATCCATTCTTTATTACGATGGTTCAGGAAAGACTACAACTAGGGCTTGGGTGCAAAAACTATATACTTCCAGCTCAAGCGAATGCCAAAAGATGAAGCTATTAAGTATGCCGCTATACATTTGGATGGTAGTGCTCATGAGTGGTGGCATCATGGTATGATCACCCTGGAACATGATCAGATTGAGTCATATGCAGAGTTCACTGAGAAACTAATTGATAGATTTGATAAGAAGGATCTCAAGTTACATTTTAAGGAGTTAGCACTATTGAAGCAATGGGGTTTGGTTGATGCATACATTGCAGATTTTCAGAGGTTATCAGTGTTGGTAACCGACATTTCAGAGAGGAGGTTGATTGCTTTATTTATGGATGGTTTAGTAGATTTGTTTAGAGGTTGGATTAAGGCACTTAGTCCACCTACTTTACAAGATGCAATTGAGAAGGCAAGAGATATGGAGTGTTCTTCTTCAAAGAGTAAATTTTAGTCCAAAGGGTTCCTACTTGGGAAGGACAAGGACATAAAACATTTTCAGAAGGATTCCAATCAGTCCAAGAATATGCCATCAAGATTGGATAGTGATCAGCTCAATGATCTTAGGAGGAAGAAATTATCCTTCCAATGTAGAGAGCCATGAGGCTTGATAAATAAATGTGTTGTTAAGGCAAAAGCAAACCAAATTGAGTACTTTTCAGCCAATGAATCAGCTTTAGAAAATTCAGATCAGCAAGCTGATTCGAAGGAAAGTGATAGTGAAAGCTCATTCGATGTGTTCGGAAAAGGGCAAGGAGGTAATGGTGTAATTGCCCAACTATCTAGCTTTCAAAAATTTGGATCTTTTAGAGTTACATGGGTGTTATGTGGGCAGCGTATAGTGACTCTTATTGACACATGTGCTACTCATAACTTTATTGATGAGGGTGTGGTAGCTAGAAGAGGCATCAAAACTGAAGATTGTGAAGGCTTCAAAGTGATAGTAGCTTATGGTTTCACTCTCACTTGCACCGAGAAAATATCTAACTTGAGTATTCAGTTGTGTGAGTATGAGCTGAGAGATGACTTCTATGTGGTGAACATAGGAGATATAGATATGGTCCTTGGTATGCAGTGGCTTTGTTCCATTGGGGAGTTCTAAATGAATATACAAACCATGGAAATGAAGTTTGATGCAAGTGGCAATACGATCACACTTAGAGGTATGTCAAATGGTGGACCACGTACAATCTCTTTCAAGAGGATGGAGAGGCTTATTAGACAGGATTAGGTAGAGTGGGCAACATAATGTATTATCATGCCTACAGTTATAGAGCAGCCAAAGAGAGTCTATCATCATGATGTAGAGGTCTTGCTGTCTAAGCACACTGTAGTTTTTGGGAGCATACCTCCAGGGATACCTCCTAATAGGGGCATGGAGCATGTCATGTGGCTTGAGGAGGGGGTAAAATCGGTGATTACTACACCTTATAGACATCCTAAGCGGCATAGGATGAGATAGAAAAGGCAGTTAAGGAGTTGATTGATATGGGGCATATTAGACCAAGCAAGAGCCCTTTCGCTTCTTCCGTGGTGTTGGTTAAGAAGGATGGAACAATGCACATGTGCATTGATTATAGGGCTTTGAACAAAAAAACAATTAAGAACATGTATCCTATTCCTTGGATTGATGAGTTGATTGATGAGCTACATGGAGCTTGCTATTTTTCTAAAATTGATTTGAGGTCAGGTTACCATTGAATATGGGTTAGAGAGGAGGATGTGGAGAATACGACATTCAGGTGCCATTATGGTCATTTTGAGTTTTTGGTGATGCCCTTTGGCTTAACCAATGCCCCCAACTACTTTTTAGTCTTGTATGAACAAGGTCTTCCGTAATCAGGTCAAGAAGTATGTCCTTATATTTTTTGATGATATCTTTAATTTTTAGCAAGACTTGGGAGGAGCGAGCATATGAGACATCTTAATGAGGTGTTGAGTATTTTAGAGAGGGAATCACTTTATGCCAAGGAAAGTAAATGTGAATTTGGGATGACAGAGCTTCTTTACCTTGGTCATATTATTAGCTCTAAGGGGGTTAGTGTTGATCCTGAAAAGATCAAAGCGATTGTTGATTGTCCTCCACCTATGAATCTCTCACATCTTAAGGGATTCTTTGGTTTATGTGGGTTTTATAGGACATTTATCAAAGTTTTTTCATAGGTAGCAACACCTCTTACAAACTTGACTAAGAAGGGGGCTTTTAGTTGGTCAGATGCATCACAACGATGCTTTGACCATTTCAAACAGATCGAGTTGGGGTGTGACACCTCTAGAGAGGGAATAGGTGATGTCTTGATGCGAAACAAGCATAAGTTTGCTTTTGAGAGCAAGAAGTTAAGAGGGGCTAAACAGAGTTATTCCATTTATGATAAAGAGATGTTGACCATTATGCGTGCCTTGGTCAAATTTGAACCTTACTTAGTGGGAGGAAGGTTTATGGTTAAAAGAGATCATAATAGTCTCAAATACTTCCTAAATCAGAGAGACCTTAATGATAGACAACAAAAGTGGGTGAGTAGGCTTTAGGCATATTACTTTGACATTGTGAATGTCAAAGGGAAGAAAAATATTGTGGCTGATGTATTCTCCAGGAGACCTCATTTGTGCTCTTTGGTGGAGATTAGTGATGATTGGAGGGAGCTAATTTCAACAGAATATGCTAAGGACTCTTGGGCTACAAGTATCATTGAGGGTACTACATAGGATGATAGGTATACAATGGTTAATGAGTTGATTATGTATAAGGGAAGAATTTATTTAGTACCCAATTCAGGGCTTAAGGAAATTATTTTGAGGGCTTTCCATGATGTTTTGATGGCTGGACACTAGGGTTCTTTAAAACATACAGGCAGATCTGAGAGAGATTTACTTGGAAGGAGCTTAAAAATGAATCCCTTAAGTATGTTAGAGAGTGTCCTACATGCCAATAGAGCAAGGATGAGCACATCTATTTAGTTGGATTGTAGTAGACCCTACCAATTCCTAATCAGAAATGGGAATGTATTTCCATGGATTTTATCACAGGATTACTGAAGGTTCAGGGTAAGGATTGTGTATATGTCGTTGTTGATAGATAAACAAAATTTGCTCATTTCCTTGCTATTTCAACAACATATACAACAATTCAAGTGGTTGATCTTTTTTTCAGAGAGATTTTTAGATTTCATGGGATGCCTAGAAGAATTGTTAGTAATAGGGACAAGTTCCTAAGTCTTTTTTGGCAAGAACTCTTCAGATTGAGTGGGACTGAACTCACTCCTAGTACTAGTTATCACCCACAGATAGATGGGCAGTCAAAGATAGTAAACAAATGGGTGGAAGGGTATCTGAGGAATTGTATTTTAGGGCAGCAAAAGGCTTGGGTGAGATGGTTATACCTAGAGGAGTACTATATAAATTCTACTTACCACATGTCAATCAAGATGTCACCATTCATGGTGCTTTATGGTTATGAAGCTCCAAGCTTCATTAATTTACTATTTGGGGACAATAGAGTACCTAAGGCTAGAGATTTGTTACAAGAAAGTCAAAACATAATGAAGTCTCTAAAGGAAAACTTACATCAAGCATAAAATCAGTAGAAGTTATATGTTGACCACCATCGTTCAGAGCATAGTCTCGTGGTTGGTGACATAGTATACTTAAGGTTACATCCCTACAAGCAGTCCACGCTCAAGAGAGTGGGTCGGAAAAACTTAAGCCATGGTTTTATGGTCTCTTTCTAGTCTCCAAGAGGGTTGGAGAAGTGGCTTATGAGTTGGAATTACCGGAAAATAGAAGAGTTCACAATGTTTTTCATGTATCTTGCCTCAAAAAGGCATTGGGTCATAATATAGTTCCCTCTTCTGATTTACCACCATTCGATGAAGAAGGGAAACTCATTCTCATACATGAGGGTATTATTGACATTAGGGAGTGCACTCTTAAGAGGACTATTAGGGTGTACCTTGTGAAGTGGAAAAATTTGTTGGTTGAGAATGCTACTTGGGAGAATGAGAAAATTTTCAAGCAATTTTGGGGAGGGAGGACTGTAATGTCCAAATTATAGTTGGCAATATAATATTTTAATTTGATGCTAATGTTTTTAAGTTAAATTTAATATTTAACTTAGCGTAAATTAAAATATTATTAAAAGGGAGTCGTAAGGGTTTTTCATAAAAAAGAGAAAAAATAATATTTTATGTTGGGGACTTTAAAGTGACTTCAGTTTTAAATCAAAAGATTTAAAATAAAAAGGTGAATTTCAAGATTCAGGTGGGAGTTACGATTGGAGGAAAAGAAAAGCAAATTGGAAGTTCCTTTTTTGTTTATGCATGAATATTTTTTTGGAGAAGTGTTGCTGCAAGTTAGTGTAGATCTTTGTGAGGACGATCATGTTCATGGAGAATATCACCTCTGAAATTGAGAGATGTTTCCTAGGTGGTTGCTAACAGTCACATTCAGTGGCTGTGCTGGTGATTTCACAGTTTAATTTTAATTAAAGTTTGATATGTAGATTATCAGGTTTATGATGTCAAATCTTTAAAGAAAGAAATCTAATTCCAATATATTAGAGTATTTGCATATTTTTTTGATGGTTTCCAGTTCTTCCTTGCTTGGTTGTACATGTCCAAGAAAGTTCAAAAATCTTATATTTTAATACACAAGAATTTGCAAAGAGCAAGAATGCTTATGGGTATTGTTTCATTGCAATTCTCTTAGTTGGGCAATTAATTTCTACTATTAAAACCAAATGTTAAATATGTTGCAAGGTGTGTGCCCTTGGTCTCCTTGTGTTGTGCAACGCAACACTCTGGTTCGTGACATGGCTTAATTGCCTCTTTTGGATTCATTAACTCTGACTGTTATATCGGGATTAACAGGTCGATCTTTTGGTGCAACGACAACCTTCTGTGCAACAATTGGTATCAGAGCCTGGATCACAGGTTCAAACCCCTTGCTTAGGATTGTTGCAAGGTGTGCATTGGTCTCCTTGTGTTGTGTAGTGCAATGCTCGGGTTCGTGACATGGCTTAATCGCCTCTCGTGGATTCATTAACTTTGGCAGTTGTATCGGGTACTAATTGGTCGATCTTTTGGTGCAACGGCAACAGCCTATGCAACAAAATGCTTATTAAAATTTAATGTGGAGGCTGTACAGTTTTCCTAGGCTGTACCACCATATTCTACTTGTTTGAGTTGACTAAGGTATTAATTGGTTCTGGGTAATATTGCATCACTTATCTATTGGTTGGGCCATCATTTTAAACTCTTGAAACCAAGTGTTGAAGCTAGTTTGAATTTTAATTGTAAGGTCATACACTTCAGCAAGATCATACCATGTATTGAGTTGTACCTCATTGTTTGAGTTGCAAGTTTTGTTAGGAGCATTTGATGGTTGTGGGTATTGGCTTAAACTCTATTCCTCAATTGGGCGACCATTATAGGACTCTGGAAATAGTTTAATTTATGCACAATAAATTATGAATAGAGATTGTACATATTAGCTGAACCATACCTTGCAGAGGTTGACGTGGGTGTTTAAAAATCCAAGTGCTTGGTTTATTTGAAAGTTTAGCAGCTTATGAATGGAACCAAAGTCCGGTTGACAATATGCAAAGGTGACATGGTGTGATTCATTGAGTTGGTGTTGGATTGAGTTGGTGGTTGCATAGTACATGGGTCCCCATCTTTTCTTGAACAGTAAATCTAGAATTGTAACAACTTTAAACACTATACTTGTTAAGTGTCAAATCTGCTTGTTGAATAATGGTGAAGGTGGAAAGAGGATATTGATGTAATGTTGACAACTCTGAAAATTAGAGGTCAGTTCTTTTCTCTAATTGTCTGTTTTCAAGTAGCAAATATGGATTGATTGTTATATTGTGTTGTTAATGAACAAATGCTATTCAAATTGCTGTTCTTTATATGTCAAAATTTGTATCAAAACTCTACAAACATACGCATATCAACATGCCAAATTGAAACACAATTAATAAGGAAAGGGGTGACAACTTAAAAAAAAGCTAATTAACCATTGTGCCAAGCCTAGACTTGTGGAGAATGGTGCCTAACTGGCGTTAGCGGCTAAGCGACAGGGCACCACTGAACCACCACCAGACACCAGGAGAGGAGACCTTGGGCTACGAGTGCTAGGGTGGGGACCATCACCCACTGAAGCCTATGAGACATTACAGTCCAGTCACCCCAAAGAGTTTCGATCTCAAGACCTCGACTCTGATACCAAGCTAAGCAGCCATTGCGCTAAAATCTCGGACTAATGGTGAATGGCGCCTAATTGGTGTTAAGGGCTAAGTGACAGGGTACCACCAAACTACCACCAAACGCCAGGAGAGGAGACCTTGGGGCATAAGTGCTAGGATGGGGACCATCACCCATCGAAGCCTACGGGACATTACACAATGCCAGATGTTATTTAAACTACACTACTAATACAAACATTAGCAGTATGAAATAAGAATAACAATTCATACTTGGAATAGTTGTATGAGAATATAATACCCGATGCTTTATTTCAGAGGTAGTGTCCTATTTCTCAGTGTGCAGTACAGGGAGAACCTTGTATATATCAGCATCCCTTCTCTAACCATGGAAGTAGTATTTAAAGGATCAATTATTGCTGGTTAGGCTTTGACCATTGGGTTTAATTGTTATAACCATTTAAAAACTTACACTAACTTTAGCCAACAATTAAAATAACAAACTAAGCTGGCCTTACATATATTAACATAACATGACATTGTACCTTTTACACACATTCAATTTTATGATATGCATATGTTCTAGCTGTCATGGTTCAAGAATCATTTGTGAACCATTGCTAATTTCAACAAGCTTATATCTTTGCAAACTTGAACAAAAAGGCCGGAAATAGTATCACAATCAAGAGTGCTGGAATCAGACCTATATGCATGCTCTCAAGATGAAATATTCCAATAGTGGTCCTGTTGGGGAAGAGGGATTTCCTAATTTCTCCTATTGTTTCTTGTAAATAACTATAGGAGACCTTTGCAGTGTAATGGTTGCATGTTTGCCACCATTTTATTTCATTACACCCTTTATAATCATTAGTTGCTATTTTTTAGTCCCTAGGATCCCATTATAAGAATGAGGCCTGCATCCTGGTACTAGCGACTTTATTTATAATAGAGCCACTCCTTTATTTGTTTACTTGGGTATCCTGGTTTGAATGACGTCTTTGTTCTCACACCAGAACCTGCACCCCCATGCCTGTACATGATTATGCTTTTTACCTAAATGTTTTTGTAGTTATTCTCTAATGCTTCCCAATAGCAACAGACAATCAGTGTCCCCAAGAGTTTTATGCTGTTTCATGGAAAGGGGATGTTTTGGGGATGGAGGGATGGGGACAAAACATCCCCAACCTTCCCCTTTTTTTCTGCATATTTGGGACTATCCCAGCAACTCCACCTCACTATGGGGGATATCTCTTCGGAATGTCCCTAAAAGGGGGACCCACACCATTGTGACATCCCAGGGAATGTAATTACAAGTGATATAAAGATGAAGTGGAAGATGGTAGTGGATAAAAACACGCTATTTGTCTCTGTAAATATGAGGAAGGTGAGCAGCCGGCATTTTTGCTGCCATCCTGTTGACATAATTTCAATGTGGAATGTGTTCAGAGGTGGTTGCAGAATCACGGCAGATGCTCCATCTGCAGCACCACCCCTGTTCCGCTGCACCCCACTCATTTCCTCTGCCCACACACACACGTGTGTCTCCATTGTCGTAGATGCTCTGCTAAGTTTTTAACAACAGTAGTTGATAGAGAGGAAGGTGGTAATTCTTAACGACAAAGTTAAATTGTTTGTCTGGTCCAAATAACTTTTTGCATAGAATATGCTAAACATTGTTATATGGTTGCTTGTATTGCTCACAGTTTTTAATTATGTTACTTGCAATGCGAAACATATATGGTTACCTATATTTAATTTTGTACATTATGTGTGTGTGTGTGTGCGCGCGCGTACAGCTGTTGCCCTCCTGTCCCCAAAATTTTGGATTTTTTTTTGCTGTCCCTGGAAACTAGTCCTATGTCCCCCCGTCATGGAATCTTGGAGAAACACTGAAAATAACATACTTTTAAGTCTTAAATAATATCTTACCAATACTAATTGACTTCTGTATACTCTCAATCCTTTTTGAATTTTCTAAGAGTTTCTATACAATTAGATCTACTCGGGCTTAACATTTAGAGCAGTTCCCCACTCTATGGGAACACACTCTTAGCATACCCTTGGAAAAATTCTCCCCAAACGCTTATGTTCTCTATGGGAACGCACTCTTAGCATACCCTTGGAAGAAAATTCTCCCCAACGCTTATGCTCAGGTGATGTTTTGGAAACAGGAAGATGAGACTCTATATGGTAATATATTTGATAATTACATATTGTTTTGGTAAAGATCCTTTATTTGACAATTACATTAGTATACTTGAATTTGACAAGGAATACCTTTGGACATTTTATGAAAGATCTCATTTGAACTTTGTTCTCAACTGGCATTATAAATGGCAATCTAGAATGCTGAGATTTTACCTTAGTAGATCCAGTCTTTGTGTCAAGTGGATGTTGTCATTGCTCATCCCTATAGTATATGTACTAAGTTTTATTTAAGGAAGTTCTTAAAGTTTTATTTCTTTTTGGGCTTTTCACGCTTGCTTCAAGTGATAGTGTTGTACTATAGATTTTGCAATTTCATCGTCAAATTTAAAATGCTCATTTCCTTCAGGAGTAACCTCATAGGTGATTGCTGTGTATATATATTCTATGGATTAATTTACCACTGTCAAACTGCAGAAGAGTGATGATAGTGATGAAGATTGGAAAGGTTAGCTGACATGATCCATCAATGGAGAAATGATGCTGAATTTTCATGAGGCTTTGCAATCATTTGTTACTCCGCAATCAAAATATAGTTCTTAGATTCTCTTATTGCCTTTCACTTGTATGAATATGAACAGTGTCAAATTGACATGTAATGATATGTAATCTCTGAAGTTAAAAATGCTCAAAATTATAGAACAACATTAATGTTAAACTTCAATTTATTCTTTAAATGACATAATTAGAATGCAATTTTTTTATAAAATTAATGTTAGTAAGTTGGCTTTGAAATATATGTAGTCGTTTAAATTGAAATGAAATTATGAAACATGAATTGACAAACCATAGCAAACTTGACACAATATTTTTATCTTGGTAATCCTACTGTAGGGAGAACTGCTTGGAAGTGGAGGGAAATCCTTTGTGTAGACCATCAAAGCATGCAACCATGCTTGTAAGGGAAAATGACATAAGCTCTCTCTGGTATCATAGATTGTGACACGTCAATGTTGGATTTATGCAGTAGATGAACACATATGAAATGGTTTGAGGCCTTCCTCCATCTAACACTTGGGTGGAATATGTTATGGATGTATTTTGAGGAAACACCACCTAGAAGAGTTTTCAAAGAGCTTAGCTCACAGAACCTCTACTTCACTTGAGCTTATTCATACAAATATCTGCAAACAAATGACGATGCCTTATCTGTCACGAGCCAAATGTTTTTTGGCATTCATTGATGATTGCTTGAGATTCTTATGGATATACAGGATGAAGATCAAGGATGAATCCTTTTCCAAGGTCAAAGACTTCAAGGCCTTGGTGGATGGGAAAATAAAGTGTCTAAAAAAATATAGGTTGACGGTACATCAATAGAAAGTGCAATTCTTCATTGACCATGGCATAATTCTTCAATGCATGATCTGTAAAATGTTATAGGCACTCTCTAAGTATTACTAGTTATAGATATCTTCTTTGTTGATTCTATACAAAACCTTATCTGCAATTGAAATTTTGTGAATAATGCTTATCAGTTCAGTTTAGAATGTTCAACAATGCAAGGAAACACAAACACAAGAAATGTTAAGTTTCTTTTTTTTATTAAAAAAAAAAAAAACAATGCAAGGAAATACACAAAACAAGACAACAAGATCACATACAACAAGTGCAAACAAAACCATGAAAATGGATTGAACACATAGCTACCCCTAGAGAAGCCCTCAAAAAGTAAGAGAACTCCATAAAAGTGAGCTCATGCTCCTCATGCCACTAATAATTCAATGTCAATAATACAAGGAAGTAGATAAAACAAGATATCACATCCATCTAGTGTAAACAAAACCATGAAAATGGGTTCAACACACATATACCCTTGGAGAAACCCTCAAAAGGTAAGAAAACTTCATAAAAGCAAGCTCATACTCATGTTGCTAATATCTCATCAATTACAAGTGTTCACATGTCCAGTAGATGTGTTAGAACCCTTTGAACAAGTATAATGAGCTCCGAATATCTACAAATTGTC
Organism: Sequoiadendron giganteum; assembly: GCA_007115665.2. NCBI lineage: Eukaryota > Viridiplantae > Streptophyta > Pinopsida > Cupressales > Cupressaceae > Sequoiadendron > Sequoiadendron giganteum. The sequence continues at coordinate 58,578,093 of CM021109.1, read as the reverse complement.
ACTGCACCATGTAAACATCAATCTTCCTCTTGAAATAGTCAAAACTTGAACATAACAAAGGTAGAATTAAGAGCCAACCCATTCATGATGTATTTCAAGTGTTCATAAGCCTTTCCCACATCCAACCTTGGTGCAAGAAGTCCAAATGTCAAAAAGTCAAATTGAGGAGATAGAACCCTGCTAACTCCACATTATGTTCACTTTGTACTAATCATTTCATGACTTCCAATGGTCATGAAATTGCTGTGATGGTTATGAAATTGCCACATGTTGGAAACTGATTGTTTTGTCACCATTCTATTCTTATTTTCAACATCTAATCCCCTACATTTGGCCCTCCTTGTGCTGCTCCAAATCACCTCAACGATGCCTATAATTAGAGAAAAAACATCATGGCTTTTGAAACATCTTGTGGAGGATTACATGTAACCATAGCATGAGACATCTCAACTGGAAATGATATCAACTAACCCCATAGTCATACCTTGTGGATCTATTTTAGGGATTATACCTCCCAATTAAGTAGGCTATGATTTAATCCAAGAGAAGATGTGAGAAAAGTTGTTAAATTATTTTGAAGGTTGGAATGAAGAATTCTTTGTTCTATATACTATATGCCTTGCGACCATGGAGATTATGGATGATCCAACATTGTGTTAAAGGTCATGGATAAGAGAATAGTTTGTGTTGTAGCACATGGCACTAAATAAATATATATTTGGATGCATGGAGTGGGGGAAAGGAGAGAACACGACTTGTATCATTGAATGCAAGAGCTTGACAATAATCTTGAAAGCCATAAGTTAGCCAACAAACCCTAGTGTGGAACTTACCGTTTTATATCATAAATTTTGATTTTCTATGTTTCAGTGTTCTTTTTGTTGTTCACTTGTGGGATTATTTTTCATATGCTTCCATGAACCGCCTAAGAGAATATAGGATTTGGAAAAAAACAATAATGATTTGGCAATTACACATGATAAATATTATTTTTTGTGCTTTGTCAAATAAATTGGTAACATATGTTCAGTTGGCTTATTATGTTGTATTTATTCTTCCACACCTCAATGTTGAACATGCAACATCCACTTATAACATGTAATAAAGGGGCGGTGGAAAAATAATTGTTAAAATGCAATTTTGAGAAATTAAAGGTAAGGTGATTGAAAGAGGGAGGACCAATATATTAGTACAATGGATTGGTGATTTGGTTGCTAGTTATTCTCTAATATATTGGATAAAGAAGTCAAAGGTTCCATGCTCAAAGGGAGTATAGATTGCTATTGTATTCATTAGCAAATATCTTATAACTTTAAGAGTAGCATCTTTTTTTAAAAGATTTGTTAGAACAATTCATAAAAGTGTGGTAATGTGTTTGTTTTTGTTTTTGTTTTTTTTTTAATATTTAAATTTATTATTTTTTTTAAATTTTTGTTTAATATTCCCTAATGGGAGGGAAGGTATATTAAATCAAGGTGTTATAAGGTGATAATGATATATGAGCAAGTTTGTGGAGAATTACAAAGTTTTCTAAACAAAGGTGTAAACATTTCATTGTAGGGGTGCATTATTAGCTGAATCTTCTTTTTTGCAAGATGCGTGCATTATATGCTGCTTGTGCTCTCAAGCCTATCCATACTACACTTGAGAGAGCTTTTAAGGCTTCCAAAGACTCACATGTGGCATTAGATGAATATAGTGTAATGGGATCAAAGAGGAGGCTAGAGGACATAATATATTGGAGGAATATTTTCCATTTTGAGCTAGCTTCTCTCTCAAAGATGGTATATTGCTTGAGAGACATTGGTTCTTCATTTGTGTCCCTTCTTGGGGCAAAGGGGCTTAGCAGTTTCATGTTTTGTTATTGTAGGTAGTTGAATATGTTTCGATCCACAAGAAACATGCTATAGCTATGGATAGTTGACTAATGGTTCAATCCATAGATTGTGAGATTTGTAACTGTGGATAGTTGAGTATGTCTTGAACCACATAAGGATTACTGGTGTATTGTTGGATAGATGAGTATGTCCCATAAGAGAGTTGCTATGAATAATTGAGTATTGTCTTGAGTCATAGTTGGAATATTGCATTGTGGATAGTTGAGTATGTCTTGATTGAAAAGAGGAGTTCTATATTTAAGAATAGTTGAGTATCTCATGATTGACATGTATTATTGGATAGTCATAACATCCACTAATATGTTTGGTTTGGTGTCTTGGGTGAGTGAGGAGATTTGGTGAATTTACTTCATCATATTTGTATTATGAGCTGCTATGATCACTCCATGTAGTGTTCAATCCTTTGTTTGGATTGATGTAATATAGAGGAAATGTTGTGGTTTTAAATTACATCTATAGTATAGTTTAGGTTAGAGTATAATAAATTAGAGCATTAGCTTTTGTTAGTATTGAATAATGTTAGTAGTTATTCAAAAGTTACTTTCCTATAAGATAGTTTGAGTAGTTATGTACTAGATTAAATGAATTTATAAGCCAATGTATATGAATGTGTAATATTTTTCCTAATAAGCATTAGTGTTATTTTCATAGTAGGTGTTATTTGTGAGAGCAATATCATTTAGTTGTTTCAACATAAATTCCTTGTGATAAGAAAGGTGTATTGTACACGTTGCATAATAACATTATAATGATGTCAGGAAGGAGGCTTGTATATCTTGTGTAGTAATATGTAGTAATATGAAACATTGTTGTAAGTTGTTGCCCATCTAACATGGGATGCTACATGTGGTATAATTATTTCTCATAGGAAATTTTGTATATGTCATTGGAATTGTATATGCTTATGGGGGTCACATAGTGACAAGTAAGGGGAACAAGCGTACATAAGGCAAAAGGTCACCTTGAATTCTTGTGTTGATCCATATACGAGGGAAGATATTCCTTATAGTCACCAATTTATGGAAATCAGATAGAGTGAATTATGGAAGTAATTAAAATTGATTAATACTTACACAATATTAAATTACAAGTAAGAACAAGAAAAAGAGAACAATCACCACAAATAATGAAGACAAAAGGAATAACATGGAAAATTCCCTTGTGGGTAAAAATTCCATGAAAATTATAACTCACTTAAGTTCTCTTATGGCTACAATACAAAATATTACTAACCATAGGCCATCTAAGAGCTCTACCACACAATTGAAAACTCTCTAAAAACCAATTTGCAAGGTCTTCATAAACCCCCTTGCTCCAATACAATAAAAATATAACACTGCTCACAAATTGCTCCTAATACAAAAAGATACAAGATTCCACAATGATCCGCAAGCTTTATTTATGCTTAATTTAAGCACACATTCTCTCTCTTGCTCATGAATCTTCATGCCCTCTTGATGTAAAAAATAAAGTAGGGCATTCCTCTCCTCTTCAAAAGAGAGAAAACAACAAATTAGGAAAAAATACAAAGTGGAGCAGCCACTTCTCTTGGATGTTCTTGTCCTCCATCTTTTAGAAGCCATAACTTTTACATATAGGCTTGAAATGACATGTTGATTACTTGCACAATTTTTGAAGAGGAATCTAAATATTATAACCTACTAAGGTTTTGATGCCATATGAAAACTATATCAATTTTCAGATCATTTATTGATTAAGACAAAGAGAAGCCACACAAGCAAGTCTTGGAATGTGGAGAGGCCCATTAGGGATGTGAAGTCATATTCAGGTTGCCTTGGAATTTGAAATGAAAAGTGAGTCATACTTGGGCATCCACCTTTGGAAATGACAAATGGGTGCATGACTTTTGGAAACCATAGTAAGTTTCTTGTTTCTCTTGCCTATGTAGTGAGTGCTTGGGTTGGTGATTTACATGTGATTTTGGTGATGAGGAATTGTCGTTCGAACTGGTCCAAAATTTTCTTGTGATGAAATATGGAGAAGGCATAACAATTTATGTGTGGTTACATGGTGATATGATTGGTTTCCATTTGTATTTGAATTGATTACAAAAGTAGAATAAAACATATAGTGCATTATTAAGAAGAGGTTCTCTAAGAGTGTGGAATGGATAACAAACATGCTCTCTAAGAGTGTATAATGTATTACAAACATGTTCTTTGAATATGGGTGTTAGATTTGATAGGGTGAAGCAATTGTCTAAGCACAAGTTAAATTCTTTACATATTATAATCTTATTCTTTAGATAATAAATTAGTGTGGTGCTATGTTTCTTGTTGGGTTTTTCTTGCAAGGCTTTTTCAAGGTGAATATGAGGTTTGTTGAGTGTATATGCCTTTAATTGTGTTATTAACTGTATTTTCCATTTTATATTAGAGTGTTGGACTTGTTTTAGATATATAGGGAGGAGGGCATTTTGACCTTGTGATAATTTCTATTGGAGTGGAAGCTTTGCCTAGGTGATCTAGGGTTGTTTGCATAGGATAAATGACACATCGTAAAGTTGACGATTGGAAAATTCAATGGTTAAAACTTTTAGGTTACGAAAACTCAAGATGGAGGATCTACTTGTAGATTATGCCTAGTGGATTGTGGTGGCTAGTCATAAGCCCACTATGATGATGTGTTGGAACTACTTAATAACAAGAAATATCTTAAGACCATAAAAGACACCCAATGAAACTTTTACATAATCAAATTTCTTCAATGTAGAAGGTGAAGGTGTTTCTAACATAGTCATGTATGGCTAATTGATTTAGGAGCATCCTAGCACAAGAATCCCCAAAAGGAACGGTTCTTTGAATATGAGAACTTTGATGGAGGGGGGTGTCTTCTTTGGTATAACTCTTGAGATATGGTATATTGAAATTGATGTTTACAAATGAGAGAGTGAATTCAATCTCTAGAGTCTTGCATGTTCCTAGTTTAAAAGCTAACAATGTGGGTGTACGAAAGCCTTTGGGATGTAGAATCACAAGGTGATAAGAAGAGGAAAAAGTGTTCACAAGGGGAGTCTAGGGTGAGACTGTATACAGATTGGATGCTAGCACTATGGCTGATCATGTTTTTTTCTCTTGGGAAATAATCCATTACTTACAAACAAATGTCTCATTGAGTGTTAGATCTAAGGGTGTTGAAGTGAACTATGTTTCCATATGAAGCTTAGGATCATATGTATGGGGATTTTTGCTAGTGTGACATGGTCGGTAGTGAATCCATTGGGTTCTTATTGATAGTCTTTAAGGTGTTGAGTATGTGAACCATTATGTCATAGTGAAATTTGGGTTTTGTAGTATTCTTGCAATGGGAGTGTTGGTAAGGGCATGGTTGCCACTCCATTGGTTTCAAATAGATCCTCTAGGTTGAGCATGAGTATCTCTAGGTTGTTGGAGATAGAGAGGTTAGTTTTATGGAAATGATGCTAGTAAGCACTAAGAGGGTATCTTGGGTGCAAGAGATAGTTGGGAAGCGATTGCCTAAGGAATACCTCAAACTTTGAATGCTATTACATGTTAAAATTCCTCTAAAAATTATGTAGTTTTAAAACAAGCAACTTGTTTCAAGTTTATATGCAAAATTTATGGCTTTTATAAGAAAGATAAAACCTCAATTTGTAGTTGGGTAAGAGATAACTTGGAAGTTATCATCTGGGTGATACCTCATAATGCCTTAATTTGTGGTTTCCTCCATTGTTGCTCGAATGATACTTGTGGACCATTGGTTTGAAAAGGGGATGCACATGGTTATGTTAATGTAAATTGGGCATGTGATGTAGACAATAGGAGGTCCAATGTGATGAGTTGGATAAGGTCAATACAAACTATTACTTGAATGGCACCTTAAAGGGTAAGGGTGTGGTCATGACAATTTGTTGCCTAAGTGACATCTTAGAGGGTATAGGTGAGGTCATTGCAAGTTTTCATTTGAGTGACATCTTTGAGGACTAGAGAAGGCAAGCTATTGATCAAGAGATACCTTAGTATATCTTTAAGGTGTTGAAGATGACAATGAGACAAGCTGTGACTTAGACTACCTTATTGGATTTTTGAGGTGTTGGAGATGACACAGAGCTACACTATTGCTCAATTTTTAAACCTTATGCAATGTATACATGTGTAAGAATGTTTGGAAATGTGTCTTGTACACCTTACATAATTATAGTGTAATGTTGTTCGTAGGGATGGGTTGTACAACTTGTGTAATAACATTAAATGTTGTAAGTTTTAGTCCACCTAGTGTGGTATACCACACTTGATGTTAATATCATTTCTCGTAGACCATGTTGTAACATTGAAATTACAATGTCTATGGGGTCACATAGGAACAAGAAAAGGCAACAAGTGTACAAGAGGTGAAGGGTCACCTTGAGTTCTTTTATTAAATAGGTCAAAGGGAGTTCACATGAGAAAGTATTGAAATGTAGAGAGACTCTTGGGGGATGTAACAAGTCACATTGTGATTAAATTAGAAGTTGAAATGACTATTGGGGAAGGTAGAGTCATACTTTGGCACCCACCTTGGGAAATTACACATGGGTACATGGTTTCAAGAAACCATAGTAAGTTTCTTGTTTCTCTCTTGCTTATATTGAGTGCTTGGGATGATGGTTTGAGAGTGATTTTGGTGATGAGGAAGTGTTGCCATAAGTCCTTGAAAATCAAATTATGACAAGATTACGAGAAGACAAGGCAATGGATGTGTGGTTGTAGGGTGTTGTGATTGGTCTTCATATGTCCTTGGGTTGACCACAAAAAATATAACATTACATAGTTGCATTTAAAAGAGGTTCTCTAAGAGTGTGAGTCACATTAAAGATATGCTCTCCAAATAAGTATGTTTTTAGATTTGAAAAGGTGAATAAGATATTGAGAACAACTTAAATTATGTATATATTGTAATCTTTGTTCATTAGATAATATTAGATGACAATGTTTTTATTGGAATATGGAGAGACCCTTGGGGATGTGAAAATTCACATGGGGATTGTGTTGAAAATTGAAATAACTCTTGGGGAAGCTAGAGTCATACTTGGGCACCCACCTTGGGAAATGACACATGGGTACATGGCTTTGGGAAACCATATTAAGTTTCCCATTTCTCTCGCCTATATATTGAGTCCTTGGGATGGCAGTTTAAGAGTGATTTTGGTGATAAGAAAGTGTTGCTATAATTCCTCCAAAAAATATTGTGACAAGATCATGAAAAGACAAGGCAATAGATGTGTGCTTACATGATGGTGTAATTAGTTTTCATATGCCTTTAAGTTGATCATAGAAAGGAGAGAAATACATAGATTGCATTTAGAAGAGGTTCTCTAAGAGTGTGAGTTGCACTAAGACATGTTCTTTGAAGGTGCATGTTGGATTTGACAAGGTGAATACACTGCTCGATCTCAATTTTATTTCTTTATGTATTGCAATCTTGTTCTTTAGATAATATATTATAGTGGTTGTATGTTTTTGGTGGGATTTTTTAAAGGGGATTTCCAAGATAAATATATTGTTTTCTATGCTTGTATGCTTGATATTGTTTTATTATATTTATTTAATTTATTATTGTTTAAGCTGGACTTGTTTGATTTAGTAATACTCTTCTCTAGTTGGTTATCATGAATGCTATTTTTCTCACACCTTGTTCTTTTCACCTTCTTATTTAGCACCACATCACCCTCCAACTCCTCCTAGTTGCTTGGAGCTGGAGCATCAATGGGAAACATCAATTGTTTTCTTCCTCATGAAGCATGAAAGACTTGAACAACTATAATTTATCAACATTAATGTTTGAGTACATCTTCATTTAGGGAGGCAATTCCAACAAAACATAATTCTCTCCCACCTATTCCACTACTTGAAACAAGCCACAATTTATTTGTTTGAGCTTCTTCGTATTTGAATCCTTTCCCTTCTTAAGTGCACCCAAACATGATCTCCAACCTTGAACTTATGTTCCACCTCATGTTGGTCATGACACTTGTTGTACCTAGCTTCAAACTCTAATTTATTCTAAACATGTAGATGCATTTGCAAAGTATTATCAAGGAATAATTTTCTTTGTGGACTTCTATATCCATTTTATTAGACTTCTCTTGCCTTGATCCCAAAGTAACATCAAAGGGACTAGAAATAAAGTAATAGAAACATGCCTCAAAATAATCTAGATCCTAGGTGGATTGGGGAAAATACTCTAGATGGGGGTTTAAATGTGTTGTAAGTGTGCAAAAGAAATATTGAGAAAATAAGTCTAAACAGTGAATAATATACAATGAAAAATATTAGTTTATTAATTTGTGGAATTTGTATATGATATAGGATATGTAGGGATTTGTATTTAATCCTATATATCTTATTTGATGTTTTCCTACCTCATCATGTTACATATGTAAATTTATAATTTACATGTTCATAAAGACAAATATTGTTATGGAAGTTGAATTGATTGGGCTTCTACTTGTGATGCTTCATATTTTGAAAATCACCATTCTAATCATGCATTGTGCTAATAAGATGCATGCCATGATATGAATCCAAAAGATGCAATAGCTTGATGTGTGGTGCTCTAATATGTTGTGTAATATTTTATGCTAAGTTCTAGTTTGTACAATTTGTGTGTAGTAGTAATACATCAGTTCAAATGGGTTGTGGGACTTAGGAAAAGTTGCTTGTGAGTTTGTGTGACATGATCCTTGGTGTTGTAGGGATGGTTTGTGATACGAACAAACTATATGACATCTCTAGAGTTTTGTGAATTAGTTTTAAGTGTTGCTAGATGCAACATGGAGCAAGGAGCAACACCTAGGGTTTTCCATTGTTGCGTAGGGGATTAATGTTGGCACACAAATCATTCGCCCCTTCTTGAAAGATAATTATCCCAATTATGTTGAATGAAGGAAATTCGTGCAATCTAGTGTGGAGTATACATAATATGTTTGACTAGTGCAACCACTTTAGGAATATGATATCTCTTACTATGTCCATTGACATGGTGATGCTTCAAGGAATCGATGTATAAACATCTTGGTGATGATGTAGTTGGGATTCCCAAGGATTATATAACTAGAATCAATTGCCATGATGTCATATATTAGCTCATTATAGAAAGTATTAATAGCATATGAGAAGTGAGATTGACATGTGACATGTATACCTCTAGTATTATAGGAATCAATCCATCCTAAATTGTAAGGATGTGGTTTAATTATGGTTGGTAAATTTAGGGGCATGATAATGGCTTAAAAAACGAGGTCCTTAATGCTATCATCATCAAATATAAAAATGAAAGGTTGACCTTCCTCCCACATATGCAAATGGAATAGGTTCCCTACTTTGATGATTGGTACAAATATGGTTGTTTTGTAGAGACATGCAACTTTGGTGTTCATATTCTCCATTTTGGCCTTGTGAAATTCCTCTACTTCTACATGTGTGAACAATTTTTTTTGCACATGAACTACATTGGATTGGTCGTTGGACTTGTGTTTGTTGCACCACTTGTCTTGGATGGTTTGGTCTTGTTTGATGAGGGTGTCTTATTTGGCATTGTAGTTTTATCTTGTTTTCTCTTTCGTATTGACTCTCAATGACATTCACATAGCAATAGGATTCTCCCATCATCTTGAGATTTTCCAAATTCAATTTGAATTGAATGAATGAGTGGAGGCCATTGTGATAATTGAGGACCCTGTGCTTCTCTAACTTGAATGCGCACAAGTTCGAATATACATTGTGAAATTCGTTAGTATAACTGAAAAATAATTGGGCATGCCTTTGGCACAATCATTTCCATGAATGTAGTGATCACCATAATCATCTTTAGGTTAGTATTCATCATTGGGATCTCATGTAGTGGGGCACTAGACATGAAAGAATTCATGAGATTCCTCATATGCTATACTTTTCCACTTGCCATTTATTTTACGATGGGTATAAGAGAGCATTGATAGAGGGGGTTACTTGTGGACTAGATAGAGCATATTTGACTTCCATTTTTAGTTAGATGTAAGTGTTTTGTAAGAGGTTTGAATGATCCAAGTTAGAGTTCTTGGATTGACTTGTTATCTCCCTTGTTTGTAGGAGTCAAGATTCTTCCTTGGGAGTTACATTATATCTTAAGGGGATTTACATTTGAGGTGGGGTGTATTGATTTGGCTCATGGTTTTGTTAAACCATCTATTGTTTCTTGGATTAATTATTGCCTTCAAATTGAATGCTTGGGATGGAGGATTATATGATTCAGGATTGCAAGTACATGTCATCTTTGTCTAGATTATGTTGAATATCTAGGTAGCATGACCAAACTTCATTGTATTGTAATAATTCTTTGAGATAATATAATCATAGTATATTTATTGTTTATTGGGTTTTTCTAAAAAAAATTTGTAGGATACATTTTATGTTACCTTAATTTCTTGAAATTTATATAGATTCCAGAGATTATTACATTACTCTCATGTATTCAATTATATTTACTTCCTCTCATTTGGTATTAGAGCTAGAGTAACTTGTTTAGATCTATAGGAGGAATGGGCATCTTGACGTTGTTATTAATATTTGTTTTAGTGGGAGTTTCTACATTGCTGAATCCTTTTCAAGTATAGGAATGACTAGCACATACAAAATCAAGATTCACAAGTTCAATGAAAAAAAAAAAAGCTCTGGTAGCTCAAGATGGAGGACCTATTGGTGGATAGTGATTGATGAACTGTGATTGGTTTCATTCCTCATGATATAGAAGTAGATGTGTATGCTAAACTTGAAAAAAAGACTAGATTTACCATCAAGTTGTGTTTTTTTGGATTTAATACTCTTGAATGTCTCTTTATAAGATATGTCAAGAAGTTATGTCAAGAAGTTGGACAAGATGAAGGCCTTGTATCAAACTAGTCTTTAGTAATAAAATATTTTCTTGCAAAAGAATTTTTCTTTGAGAATGAGATACAGACTTAGTCACTAACCAATTCAGTATAATTAACACATTATCAATCTGTTGACATCCGTTGGTGAATTAAATTTTTTTGGTAGAAAACTGTGTGACTTTTTGTATAAAATTGCATATCATACCATTGAAGTTAAGAAAAAACAAAGAACACAAGACTCAACCCACAAATTTAGTCATTCATCCTCAACACTCCATTATTACATTGCAATGTCTCTATAAAACCTTTTAACTAATCTAATTACCTAACAACTAAGTAACAAATAACCCGAAACTAATCCTTACTAAATAAAATTTACATTATTAACTATTAATTACTCACCTATATTAAGCACAATTCTCAATACCTACTTTAATGCTAATATAAGATCTTTTCTGTTTGCCCACCTTAAATATTTTTTTCTTATATGGATTCCATCGATAATACATCTAATTTATATTAAGCGACCACCCAACAAGTGCATTTATACACTCTACTAGGCAATTCACTAATAATTCAAGAGTGCCAAATAAAATAACAAAGAATTATATTATAGATCTAGGTTTGATAAGAAGTAGAGGAAGAGGCATGAAAAATTAGATTCCTCATAGGAGAGAACATACAATTAAAACTAAATAAATAATTTAATAAGACATCAACATGTATTGTATGAAATAAGAGTTTGCAAGAAATTGATGGTGACTACTGAGAACATGTAATAGAAAAGTGATTGTAATATGAAATAGGAGACAAAATATCAAAAATAATTTGATAATATAATAATTAAGCTGAGATATTAATTATAGTTAATTAAAAAATTATAATTTATTAATTCTTAATCAAAATATGATAAATTTATAAGAAATTATAATTACAACATTATAAAACATAAAATATGTAATCTAATGGATGTATTTATAAATTATGATACTTCAAAATATAATAATTTTTACATTTATTAGAAACTTGAATGAAGACAAATAACTTATTTTAAAATTTTATAAGTTTGAAAATAAAAGTGTTATCTTATAATTTTGAAAAAACTAATTAGAAAATCAATAATATAGAAAGTTATTATGAATATGAAAAAGCTATAAATTATTAATTCTTACTCAAAATATGATAAAATTATTAAAAATTATTATTATAATATTATAAAACATAAAATGTGTAATATAATGAATGTATTTAGAAATTATGACACTTTAAAAAAAAAAAAAAACTAAGAAAAATAATTTGATAATATAACAATCAAGTTGAGATATTAATTATAGTTAATTAAAAAGCTACAATTTATTAATTCTTAATCAAAATATGATAAAATTATAAAAAATTATAATTACAATATTATAAAACATAAAATATGTAATATAATGAATGTATTTAGAAATTTTGATACTTCAAAATATATTAATTTTTACATTTATTAGAGACTTGAATGAAGAAAAATAACTTATTGTAAAATTTATAAGTTTGTAAGTAAAAGTGTTATCTTATCATTTTTAAAAAACTAGTTGAGAATACATAATATACAAAGTTATTATGAAATATGAAAATTATTAATTCTTAATCAAAATATGATAAAATTATGGGAAATTATAATTACAATATTATAAAACGTAAAATATGTAATATAATGAATGTAATTAAAAATTATGATATATATTTTTTAAAAGGGGTAAATGCTATTGATTCGGAGCTATGAATCAATGAGGTCACAAACGAGGGACCTCACCCCCAACATAAACACTAAAAAATAACATCCTAATGAGATTTTGAACCTTGGTGGAAAGAACAATACCACCTTTAAACCATTACACTATGCCAATATTAACTAGAGATTATGATACTTTTAAAATATGATGCAGACAAGATTAGGGGATCTTATCAAACTACCTAATTTTGCAGCCTTATCATGTCATCCAATCCACATTAACATATATATGGAAAAAAGTCAGAAACATATGTTTATTTCAATGTTCATACACATTCATACATGAAAATTCCTCAAGAAAAATTACATATAGTGAGGATTCCAACAAGAAATAAAATTCAATTTTTTTACAAAGGTTTCTAGGTTCATCCCTTCAAATCTTCAAGGTCTCTTTCCTTCAAATTTCTTGACTTCACTCCTCTTTGTAAATCTATTTTTTTTCTTCATCCTACAACTCTCATGGCTGCCTTGAAAAAATAAAATACACCTAAAACTTTCTTCTTCTATCCCTCCCTTCTTGGAAAGTTAATTTTCCACAGTTTCCTTCAAGCATTCCTCTAGAGCAACCTACAAATTCTTTCCTCAAACTTGCTGCTTCTGATTTTTGCTTTTTTCTACACCATTAAAAGCTGTATTTTATATATTTTTACACCCTTTCAAAGAACCAAAATGTGGAAACCAAATCAGCAATTTTATTTCCCTCATCTTGACCTCTAAAATTTCTTCACAAAGAATGAAATAAAGACATAGTTTTGCTTCCAAAATGTATTGTTAATGTTGCTTCACCATATCAAATGACTTGCTACTATAGATGCCTTTGAAAAATGAATAAAATACAAAACCAATTCGTGCTCCTTTGATAATTAAAGAATCATTTATTATTTTTCCAAAAATCACTATCTTTTCCCTCTATTTCAAGCACCGAAAAAGATAAGAATGGAATGTCAAAGGTCACTTGCCTTATGAAAACTTCTATAGGCAGCCAAATTGATAAAATAAATATTAATTCTTATTTTCAATCTCCCTCTAACATGCCAATGGACCCCTTAAACTCTTCAAGTCTTGAAATTATACAATAATTTTAAAATCACATTAAACACACTATTTGACTTTGATTGTTTCGCAATGAAAATCCAAGTACTGGTAAGTGAGTATTTTATCCTTCATTTACACTCCACAAGATGATCTTGAATCTCCAACCCACACCAAAATACAAAAAATAAACATGAAAAGAAAATATATATTTTTGTGATTCAAGGTTGCTTGTGATCCTAGATGCTCCTGCATCAATATATATTAATCTTTACATTTATTAAAGATATGAATGAAGAAAAACAACCTATTTTAGATTTTATAGGTTTGGAAATAAAAGTGTTATCTCATAATTTTTAAAAAACTAGTTGAGAATAAATAATATAGGAAGTTATTATGAAATATGAAAAATATTATATGTATATTGAATATTATATATATGTATAATAGTGCTTCAAAAAGAACATAATATAAACACTACTTAGAGAAACCATTATAATATAATATAATACTATATATAGTACTTGAATTACTATAATACTAAAATTATAAATATTTATATTTTTCTCGCAAGATTGAAATATCATATTAAATGTAATATATGAGCTTTACATTATATTAACAATCGAAACTAATAATCTCTATTTATAAATAGAGATATAATCTATAAAGAAGATAAAAGATTACTAAAGATTTTATGAGTACACCTTAAGCAATCTTCTATCTTCTCTTAAATAAAGATTCCATCTTTTTTTTTATAATTCATTTCTATGTATAAATAGATATTATATATCATCATTATATATTAATTTAATATGGCATTTCAATCTTATGAGAAATATATTATTCATATTATATGTATTATAGTTTCTCTTTATATTGTATTTAATAAAAAATATAAATTTGAGTTTTTCAATAGTTGTGGGTTATAACAAAAATCATAGAGAATATGAAAAATAGGTCAAGATACAAAACTCTATTTAAGCTTCTTTCCTATTATCTTTTGGCTACTTTCTATCTTCCTATATTTGTATTTATGATCTATATAATGATTATCATCAGTTTTCTAAATTTATATTGCAATATTTTCATTATATGTTAGCTTCACCTTTAGATCTCTTAGATTTGAGTGCCTTAGCCAAACAATACTAAAATGAACGAAAAGTGGATACTCTAGGATTTGACCCTAAGGTTTAGGCACCTTTCCTTATTTGATGTAGGATGTGGGTTTGTGGTAGAGGGGGTTTGATAGATTTGGATAAGGTATAAGATTGACTTACAACCTGAAAGGTGAGTCAACTTTCCCTTGACCAAATCTAGAATGAAATTAGGAGTGAAATGCAATGAAATAACTAGGCTAATGATGCAATTTACTATTTTGGTGCAAAAACAACAAATTTGAGAAGCCACAAGAAAATTCAGACTATAGAAATGAACTAAGCAAGACATTGTGCACCTATGATATGAATTTGAAGCTGACTTTTGAGGACCTAGTCACCCTGGGCGACTATGTCCTAGTAGAGGGATTTTAGATTTGATTTCATAGTCCTCTGATGCTAGATCTAAGCCTTTAGTTTCCATGTGTCACACTATCAAATCATTGTTGGGTATTATTGTAACTGAGTTTTTGTTTGTTATCGAGGTGTAGGGTTTGATTGCAATAATGGATAATTAACCTTCAAGCTTCTCCCAATCCTCTTTAGATCTGAAACCTGCACATTCAAAGAGAGAAGAAAGGTTGTGCCATTTAGGGGCTTGCCTTAGTCAAACCCCATGTTAGTGTTTCCACTTCCACAATGGCGATGTCAATGATAAGGATATAGATAAATGATTTAATGGGATGATGAATTAAAAATAGAATGCAACTCACCACCTTGAAAATGGCTTCCTTGAAGGACTAAATTCATACAAGATCTGCTCAAGGCTTGATTGTTGTTGACTTGATTTGCTTGAAGACCTACAAGGGTTAAATCTCACAAAAAACATGAACAAAATCACATACACTTTGACATGGTGCTCTGATCTTGAATTGTTGTAATAAATCTTCTAATGAATTCTCTTGACTTCCTTGATAATGCTCTTAAAAATGCTTGATCATAAATTGTTGAATTCTCCTTGCAACTGCTGGATAGATTTTAAATGGTGTAATATAACTAGGTATTTATACATAATTATTCTAATTTCTCAAAAATTAAATCTTGATAGTTTACTTTGGACTTTTGAAATTAAAATAATAAATTGCCACATTTGAAAAAATTAATTTTGGAGGCAAAATAGGGAGACTTAGTCACCCTAGGCGACTAGGTTCTAGCCCTATTTTGTGGGAGTTAAGATGTTAGGGGAAAAATATTAAGTAAATGCTTCGGTATTCCACTTGGAAATTATTAGAAAATGATAAAATAGGCCATGGAATACATAATTTAGGAAATTAGGTGTACAATTAGGTCCATGCTCTTAGCAAGAAAAAAATATAGTGTGAAATTGTCATGGGTGATAATTTACAACACTACAAATACCTTTATTTTTCACTAGTCCCAATGCTTTCTTCAACATTCCTCTACTTATTCACACTTCTTTTTTCCTACTCACTTCCTCCTGTAACATTCTTGTCACAATGAGAGGTATCAATGAGCTATTGCCAACACCATTATTTATCAATAATATTAGTCCAAATGACATAAGAAGCAACATAAATTGATGTTAAAATGACTTCATTCAAATCAAAGTGGGGAGTTGGCTCTTAATCAATGCTTCAACCATTTTCTTTACAAATTCTATGGCTTCTCTAAGGTCTAGAAGCACTACAAAATATTCGTATTATATTCATGCAAACATGGCATATTACCTAAACAATTTCATATTAGATCCTATCATACTTACATAAGCTTACTTAGGTCATTTATTTTTTTTGCCTCATATCACAAAATTAAGACACTTCTTATGATCTTAGTGGATTCATCGTTGTATTTCACTAATTTTATTTTTGTATCTCTTTGGCTTCATAACATTTGAATTGCTTCTTTATTGTGTGGAAAGTTATTTTGATTGTAGGTGATCCTTGGCTCCTTTGGAGTTGATCAACAAATATTACATATTAACTTATTATTGATGAGCATACTCCATGAATTCTTCGCCAACACCCATTGTATTTCATAAAGGAGTAATTTTCTCTAAGTTTTGAAGAATGTTTTCAATCACTACTTTGTAATGCCACCAAGATGCCACTTGTATCTTACCACCTACCAAACACTTAGGGGTATCCATTGGGATTCTAAATGTTGACAAGGGATTCATTTTCTAGGAATGTGCCTCACCTTAAATGAGTAGAAGAATTCTATCTCATATTTATTCTTACCATCATTTGGCCTCATTTGTAGCTTGTTGTAGTGCCCCTCAGTTTACTTTCCGCTTCTAGCAATTACTTGGATTGTATTTGGACATTATGATACTTGGATATTATGACACTTTGATGCACAGTTATGATGACACGTTTATATTTGATGTTTTATGCTCATACCATGCTTAGTGGATTAGTTTAATTGTTTATGCGTTATCATTGATATGAGTATTATGTGACTGCTAGATGTATGTTCTCATCATGATTTGATAGTTGTTTATTGTGTGTTGATGTATTGGTGAAGGGGAACAGGGTCGCATCACTTGCTTGTGAGTGCCCTGCGATGCTGCGATTTTCCCTTCACGGTGTGTTTACTTGTTTGTCTTCATACATGTTTGACCATGTGGTTTGTTGTAGGTTGCAAGTACTAGGCATTGAATCCACCTGAATTGCCAAGTTTAAGTGTGCCTTAATCCCAACGAAGTTTGTTGATGCAGAGATAGCATTGGGTTCCCCACGTTGAGCCATCATCCTTGACGAGGATGAGTGTCCGTTTACCATTCCCTATTGTGTGGTCAGTCTAAGTCATCCTGTCGATGTTGATGTCATTTTTCTTTCTGTTTTTCTTTGTGGTTAGGTATTGTAACAGTATGTTCATTTGAGTGATGTTCATGATTGTGCCTTTATTTGATTATTTCATTAAAATAGAAATCATCGGATTTAAAAGGCTTTGGAATAGTTAAATAAAAGTGTATATATATAATTGAAGTATCAATTAAATAAAATATTATTAAAGTATTTATTTGATTTTAATTAATTGAAATTTATGGTTTAAAATGAAATATTTAAATAAATATATATATTAAATTATGATATTAGACAAATAAAATTTAAATGAATGATTAAATTGATAAATAAAATATATTAAGTTGATTTTTATGTGTACATAAATAATATTGTTTATAAATAATTATTTGGGAGAAGTGGTAGAAAATATGGAGGAAAAATAAAATAAAATAAAATAATTAAATTGAAAGAGTTGCATGCAGCAACTGACGGAGGAGTGTGGTTAATAAATTTATTAATTTGCTAAAGAAAGGGATTGTTGGAGAATTTCTGGAAAACTAATTTTTGTTTCTTGTCGTGAACATTCTTCTGGTTCGAAAAATCTTCTTTTGGGGGTTTTTGGAAGCTGGGGAATTGGGGATTTTGCAGTGGGGTGGAAAATTAGAAGGTGTTGAAGCTGAAGTTGCAGTAGGAGGCTGGGATTGTGAGCTCTACATCAAATTATTACTTGGCAATAGGAGAAATCAGGTTCTTGCTAATTTTATTTCTATTTCTTTAGAAAATAGAAAATTGAGTGATTGTATTGTTTGAAGCAAGACAATTTCTTGCTAATTTCTGAGTTGTTCAATTTAGAGAATTCTTGTTTGGAAAATTTCCAAATTCTTTCATGAAAATCAATTGTGCTATCCAATAGTATTAATGCAGCTGTGGAATTCCCCTGCCTTTATACCGTTTGTTTTGTGTCTTTAGAAGTTTTTCTTATATTTTGCTGCCATTCACACTACATATTTATTTACATTCGCCCCATTATATGCATCAATACAATAATCTTTGTGCTCCCTAAGCGAACTGCCCTCTATTCTTCATCATGCTTTTCAACTTCATACTATCTTCATTGTTTGGCGCCACTCAACTTGAAACCGAGCCCCTGTCTTCCTTTGGCACATGCTTCACTGTGGGGTCTTTGTGGATTGAATTTGATTAGGAAGCCCCTTTCTAGCCTTCAAATTTTATTCACACTTGAGGGCATACACTAGATATACGTCGGTGGTAACCGACCCTTAATCTACAAAATCGTTCCTCTTTTATAGTTTCGGGTTGCCTTATTTCTTGCCATAGAGTTTCAGTGGATGTAATTACTATGGTCATTGTTTAATTCCATGCAGTGAGCCTTAAGCTTGATTTACATGCATTACAACTTGTTATTTTTGCTCTGTTTGTTTATTCGCCCTGGCTTTCTTCTACTTCAGTCGATGCAATCCGCCACTTTGAGTAGTCATTCTCTATGATCATGTTTTGGATAGTCACACATTGTATTTGGGTTTGAAAGATTAAAAAAAAACTGTAGTTGGCTTTTGTTCAATGACTATGTGTTATATTGGTATCCAAATTATATATGGTTCCTTGATATTAGTTTCTATACTCAGTCTGGATTACATGTCAAATTCCCTGTAGGCGTTGTTGCATGGAATGTTATTCCAAGTGCTGGTAATATAATCGATAGTCTGTTAATGGCATTTGATGCACATACTGTGTATAGAATTTGGTTAGGAAGATTTGATGTATGGAAAAGCATTGTCATCCGATATATATATATATATATATACTCGTATGCTTTATATAAAATAGAATTTTGTTTGGATAATATAAGTTAGGTATGAATTGATATATATATGAATATATATATGCATACTTATATATATTTGTATATGTTTATAATCTTGTAATTGTGAATGTGGGTATATGAATGATGAAATCCATAAATGAGTATTGTTGCCTTAGTTAGTAAACAATCATGTTAGAGAAGTAAAAGAAATAGAACAAAATTTGGTTACATAAGAAATAATGCATTGTGTAAATGAAAGATTATTTTACGTGGAATAAATGATTATTAAAATGACTAAGACGAATGTTTTGTAACATGATATGGGTACTTTGTAAAACCACTTTAGATTTCGTAATTCTATTAGTGGTTTGAATTGTTTATGTGAAACAAGTGAATGATTGTTGATTGACAAATGGGATTGTGGGTTTTGTTCAGTGGTTAAGTCCTTTTGTAAAGTGAATATTAGGAGTCTTCCAGAGGCTACGGGGGGAAATGTTTTCTTGATTGAATTCTCGATAATCCTTTGTGATGTATATTTTGTATTAAATGAGAATATGTTGGTCATTAGCCTTGCACAACATTTTCTCCACTGTGGTTGGAGCTTGTTTGCGAGATGGGTTGTGCCTCGCCTTGTTATGTAAGTTAATGAGGTTATTGTGATTGTGCAAGTTGGCCTTTTATTTTATTTTATTGGGCTCCTAGTTGTAGAAGGGGGAGTGTCTCTCAATGGGGGCCAACACACAAAGTGGCGTCTAGGAAAACCCATGTGGGAGTCTTCTAGTCAAGTGATAACCTAATTAATTAACTAGGGGGTTGGATAGAATTTTAGTTTAACTAAGATAATTGGATGCCTCGCCGATGCCTGTAGCACTCGTTCAGGCTAAGGATAGGTGGATAAGGCCTGGTCGGCAAGACCAATTTCCTTGTCCTCATGAAAGCATAATTGGTCTTGCATGTGTCACCCTATGGGGCCGACGTCGAATGTGAGATTGTCAGGACAACTATTGATGGGGGTTGGCGTCTAGAGAAAGAATATTAGGACAACCCATGCTAGGACCATGTGATGATGCTCTCCCCTGCTACAACCTTGCATTCCCTTGACTAGTATTTCTATTTTATGTTTGTGAGTTCCTTTGGAAGCAATGTTACTGTTGTGTTGTGTTATGTTGTCCTTTTCAAGTTGAGATCCCTTGTAGTCTTGTTATGTCAGTTGATTGCCACCTTATTTTCATTGTGATGGTGGGATCCTTTCTATCTCTTAGCATGGGGGGGTGGACCTTAGGGTTCCACATGGTTGGTTGGAATGGGCCTTGTACTCCATTGGGTTCTCTCTCTTGCTTGTGTTCATGGTGGCTACTCCTGGATTTGAAGACTTCTACATTTTCCCCAGTTCTTGTGGATTACACTTCATGTATTTATATTGTATCATTAATCTCTTGTATCATGTATTATACTTCTGATGTACTCTCCTCACATGTGTTCAAGGAGATATTTCTATTCATGACGTAATGATGTAACATTGTAACTTATTGTGGAACTTTCTATTGTAATTGATAAGCTAATGAAATTGATTTGATGGTAGCTATGCATGACTTGTTATGATTAATGATGTTATTTCTGACATTAGGATTTAGAGATATATGTTTTGATTCTAATGAGTAATGTAACCAGTGAACCTTGAGGGCATCGTTTGAATCGTGAAGTACTCAAGATTTGATAGCTTGAGGAGTGACTTCTTAGGGTTTATGTATCTTGAGAAGTCACTTTTGAGGATATCTTATCTCAAGGAACTTCTCAGTGTGTCAAGATACCTGAATGCGGTTCGAGATGGCGAATGACAGTCTTGCTCTGATTTTGATGGCATAATTTAACTTATGTATAACATTCTTGTTATATTCTCTTGAAATTTAATTTTAGATTCTCTTTTGTAATGGATAATATGATGATAATTATTGCATATGTTAGTTAACTAGATGGCTTTTATAATACATTATAAGTAACGTGATATGGATAATTCATATTGTTAGTTGGAATAGTTTAATGCTATGAATTTTAATTCTTGTTAGTATGGTTTATGGGATTCGAGTAGCATAGTCACAGACCTTAGAGGACTTAGGTTAGAATATGATTTATTGTTCATTTGTAATCTTTAATACATTTATAGTTTAAAAAAAATTGTACCATTTTTATGTGTTGTTAGTGTGATGTACTCTAGGTTCCTGTGGCAGGGCGTTACACATGGTATCACAACCCAAGTTCTAACATTGGGTACTCTGGGTATATACAAGAGCCCATTAGGTTGTCTTAGTAGTATAGAATTTTGAAGTTTATGTTTTCCCATGTTGACCTCGCCTAACACCCTAAATTGTCCTTGGTGGTGTTTATGTAGGATCATGCCTAGGGGTCGGGGTCAAGGTCGAGGATGCGATAGAGGTTGTGGTGGTGACCATGAGGCTAATTTCTAGGATTCTCCTCCTCACATTTCCCACGAGTCTAATTGTGAGGAACAACAAAGTTCCCAAAATAATCAGGGAGGTGGAGATTAGAATCCGAGTCAACCAAGGTTGGAGGGCGCACAATTGCATCATTTAATTGAGGAAGTTCTTAACCATCTCAGTCCAAAACCGGAGGGTGAAGAATTGGTGGTTAGAGAGAGGGAGAGGTATCCCAAGAGAAAAGAGGTTACTATAGAGCAGGAGGCAATTTTAGCTGGGCATATGAGGGATATTTTGAGAGCTCATCCTCCTAGTTTTGATGGGACTGGTAGTGGTTTGGAGGCTGAGACATGGCTAATTGATCTGAATAGGTATTTCACTATGCATCCATATGGTAGCAACACCAAGGCTAGGTGCACTATCATACATCTCTGAGGTTTTGCTTCCACATGGTGGCATTTGAGGGAGTAGAAGCTCCATTTGGATATAGATTTAGTCTCATGGGATATGTTCTTAGAGAGATTCGGATCTTAGTTCTTGTTCGATCATTGGTGACAGTTTCGTGCAGATGAGTTCCATGAGGTGAGGTAGATGGCGATGCCAGTTGACTAGTATGAGCGGAGATTTTATGAGCTTAAGCAGTATGCTGGCATGGGTGATGATGAGGGTATGTTAGTACAACACTTTATAAGTGGCTTGAATGCTCGTATCAGTGGGGGTGTTCGTTTATTTGAGCCAAAAACCATGGAGGTAGCTGTAGAGAAAGCTCAGATAGTAGAGGAGAATTTGGACATGGCTTTAGGTGGTCATATAGGTGTGCAGATTGGTAGTGCACCTGGAGTAGGTTTTAGTTCTTGAGGTGGCCAGATTTAGTCAGCAGGTCCTTCTAGGAGTCACCATGCACCCACTAAGGGTGGGGTAAACCCACAAAAGTGGTTTACAATTCAAGTGAGGAAAGAAAAGTTGAAAAAATTGAGCCCATGCAAAAAAAAAAATATTTTAGGGGTTTGAACAAACTATTTGGTTCGAGCGAACCAAAACAGGGCTCACTAGAACTTGGGTTTGAGCGAACCCATTAAATTCTAGCCCCACATTTCTCATTCAAAAAAACCAAAGAAAATGCAAAAGGAAAGGGGGTTCACTCGAACCCCCTTTTCCCCCCTTCTCCCCCTCAGACACCAAAAAAGTCTAGAATTTTTCACTTTGAAGCTCGGGTTGAGGATGAAAATGGAGGAGACTTCCCAAACCCAACTGGATGATGGTAGTCCTCGGAATGAGCTATCCAATGAATATAATTTTAATATGTTTTGGTTTTATTATGTATTTGTTTTTCTAGTTTTATTAAACATAGGTTTTTCACTGAAAATCAAGCTCTATGTTCTGCACATGTGGAAAAATAGCAGATTATCAAAAAAAAATTAAAAAAATATAAGTGCACCAGATATTGAAGTTCTTGATCCAACAAAAAAAATTGAATTTCGATACATACAAAAAAATTTACGTTGTATACGGTCTGCCTATGTCTGAATTGTAATTGGTTTGACTTCGAAACTTGATTAAGGAAAAAATATTCAATAAAAAACTATGAGACCAATTGGAAGCACTACATATCGTAGTTACAAATCTAAATTCGAAAGAATTAGAATTTTATCCTTCATGGAAAAAAATTTATGTTGTATACAGTGAGTGTCACTCCTTAAAAATGTTGTTTGCTGAAAAAAAATAGTTTTCAAAGGAGATGGAAAAAGAAGTGCAATCTGATTCCAAAATTTTTGAAAAAATTATATTTAGAATCTACAAACAAAATGTCAAAAATCACTAGTTTTCATCATCTTCAAATTCCTCACGGTTTAGCCGCTATAGGTGCCTAAAGGTGAAGATTTAGTTAGAAAAAATTATTTCAGTGTCCTGTTTGGCTAAAAATTGTAAACCAGTATTGTGGGATCACCTGGTGGTTAGCAACAACAAAAACGACACTCACAGTCAAAACATAAGAACTCTCAGTCTCGATAGGGTGATATATTTCAGTCTAGAAAAAATCAGAGTTGGTAAAGAGCTCAACATTATTGTCCTGATCAGCCGACTCATAGTTCACAATCTACAACTGGCAGAGGCAGTGTTTAGCAATCTAGTGCACCTCTAGGTGGTAGAGGTTACGAAAGAGGTACACGATGCTTCTCTTATGGTTAGTAGGGTCACATTGCTTGATAGTGTCCTTAGAAGGGCACATATGGATTTAGTCAGAGATTGATGGCTTCAAAGCCGACAATGGGAGATGCAGGCAGATCACATAGAGTATTTGCAATGATTGATAACTGCCAGGCCGAGCATCAGGGTACAATGGTTGAGACTTCAGGTGTGTTACATGGTAATAAAGTCTTTATTCTCTTTGATTTAGGTGCTTCAGATTCCTTTATTTCTCCTTCCGTAGTGGCGTGATGTGGACTAGTAGCAGTAAAAGCAAGACGATAGGTGGCAGGTTGAATTGGCCTTTGGTGTTAAGGTCGTAGCTGAGTCTCTTGTTTGTGGTTGTGGTTTGAGAATTGGTTCTCTTTGAACCACAATAGATATTCATATGATTCCACTTGGGTCTTATGATGTTGTATTGGGCATGATTTGGTTAGGGGCTCACAGAGAAGTCATAGATTGTCATCATAAGTTTGTGTAGTGTGTAGATGATTCTAGCAATGAGGTTGAGGTAGTTGGTGTTTAGAGGCCTATTTCCTTGCGCATGATCTTTTATATGCAGTTGAGGAGGTGTATGCATCAGGGATGTCAAATTTTTACGGTGTTAGCTAATGATTTGGAGTTAGGGAGAGCTGAGAGGTGTCTCTTGATAGTCACCCTATCTTAAGGTAGTATGTTGATGTCTTTCCTAGCGAGATTCCAGGGATGCCACCTAAGTGTGACATCGATTTTAAGGTTGATCTTGTACTTGGAGCTGAGCCTATCTCACGAGCCCCATATCGGATGACCACTCAGGAGCTTAAGGAGCTTCGGTTGCAGACTGAGGAGATTTTGGTGAAGGGGTTTATTCATCCTAGTGTCTCTCCTTGGGGAGCACTAGTGATTTTTATGAAGAAGGACAAATCCCTTTGATTGTGCATTGATTATCGACAGTTGAATAAGGTGAAAATGAGGAACAAGTATCCATTGCCAAGGATCGACAATATCTTTGATCAGATCAAGGGGGCTAGGGTATTCTCGAAGATTGATCTTAAGTCAGGATATCATCAGTTGCGCATCTTTGAGGCGAACATCCATAAGACCACATTTCGTACTCGTTACAGACAGTATGAGTTCACAGTTATGTCATTCAGGTTAATGAATACGTCGTCTATGTTCATGAGTTTGATGAATGGTGTGTTTTGTGCTTATCTTGATAGGTTTGTTTTGGTATTTCTGGATGACATTTTGATCTATTCGAGGACTGTAGAGGAGCATTTGCATCAGGTGCTACAATGTTTGATGGAGAACCAACTGTATGCGAATGTGGAGAAATGTGAGTTCTTCCAGACAGAGGTGAAGTATTTGGGTCATGTTACTCTAGTGAGGGCATTTTCATGGATCCTTCAAAGATCCAAGCTATCATCGATTGTCCTACACCCACTAATGTTGTAGAGGTTTACAGTTTCATGGGGTTGGCAGGTTACTACTGACGGTTTGTACAAGGTTTTTCGAGGATAGCCCACCCCATCACTTCCCTTCAAATGAAAGGGAAGAAGTTTATTTGGTCAGAGTAGTGCCAGGAAGCTTTTCAGACCCTTAAGGAGAGGTTGACCAGTGAACCTATCTTGGTAGTTCCTGATCCTACTGGGGATTTTGTGGTTTGTACAGATGCATCCCTGGAGGGTTTAGGAGCAGTGTTAATGCAGGATGATCACATGATTGCCTATGAGTCTCACAAACTCAAAGATCACGAGCTGAATTATCCTACACATGATTTGGAGTTAGCCTCTATGGTTCATGCTTTGACGAGATGGAGGCACTTTCTTTTGGGGCATCGGTTTGAGATGCATAGTGATCACTATAGCTTGTATTATATTTTCATGCAACCTAAGCTAAATGCGAGGTAGAGACGGTGGATGGAGTTTCTATGTGAGTATGAGTTTGAGGTGAAGTATATTTAGGGAAAGGAAAATGTGGTAACAGATGCTCTTAGTCGATGGAGACATGAGATTTCAACAGTGACTCTTGGGGTGGATTTGAGGAGTCAAATCCTCACCATACTTCCTACAGATAGTTGGTATCTGGAGGTGAGGACTGAAGTGGAGTTAGACAGAGTTTTAGAGGGAAGATTTGTAGGATATTCCGTTGAGTCTGATCATCTCAGAGGAACATCAGGCACCCTATTCAGCTCATCCGGGTGTCAAAAAGATGCACGTCGACCTTTGACAACTGTAATTTTGGGCTGGAATGAAGAGGGATATCTCTGATTTTGTGTCTAGATGTTTGGGGTGTTAGAGAGTTAAGGCAGAACATCAACATCCTATAGGTCTTTTGCAGCCCCATCTAGTCCGCGAGTGGAAATTGGACATTATATCATTGGATTTTATAGTTGGTTTTCCCATTTCTTCCTGTCGACATAACACCATTATGGTCACTATGGACAGGTTGATGAAGGTGACACACTTCTCTCTTGTCTGATCCTCATACAATGCTTCATCAGTAGCCAAAATTTTCATGGAGGACATAGTCAGGTTGCATGGTATTCCTCACAGGATTATCTCAGATAGAGATCTAGTGTTTACTTCAACTCTTTGGATGTCCTTGCAACATGCATTGGGGACTCAGTTGAACTTTAGTTCGGCTTATCATCCAGAGACTGATGGGAAGAAGAGAGGTTCAATCAGATCCTCAAGGATATGATTTGGATGTACGTTATGGATCGACAATCACGTTGGGAGGATATCCTGTATCTGGTGGAGTTTGCATACAATAATAGTTATCATAGCTCTATTGGCATGCCTCCATTTTAGGCATTGTATGGTCGTCCTTGTCAGACCCCGTTGAGTTGGGATCATTTGGAGGACATAGTTCTCCTTGGTTCAGAGATGCTTCAAGAGATGGAGCAGTAGGAAATTCAAATTAGAGAGCATTTTGTGGCAGCCGAGGACAAACAAAAGAAATATGTAGATGCTCACAGGGTTGACCATTAGTTCTCAGTTGGAGATCGAGTATTTCTGCGGGTGTGTCCACAAAAGAGTCTTATCTATTACAGAAAAGTCTCTAAGCTTGCACTATGCTTTGTTGAGCATTTTGAGGTGTTGGAGAAGATTGGTCCTGTAGCTTACCGTCTTGCTTTTCTACCTAGTCTCTCACACATTCATGATGTGCTTCACATTTCAATTCTCAGACCTTATTATCTAGATGTATCTCACGTTCTTGATTGGAATGTCTTACAAGTAGAGGATAGGTAGCTTGCTTTGGAGCTCGTGGGAATCATTCAACATAGAAAATGCACCCTTAGGGGTCGAGACATCGAGTAGGTTAGGGTCCAGTGGGATCTGAATGACGAGTCTTCTGCTACATGGGAAAATGCAACCAAGATGAGAGAATTATACCCATATCTATTTGTAGGCTTCCAGGAGTAAGCCTGGTCCTAGGGGGGGGGATGTAGTGCCCCTCAATTTACTTTTCGCTTCTAGCAATTACTTGGATTGTATTTGGAAATTATGATACTTGTTTGTTGATACTTGGATATTATGACAATTTGATGCACAATTATGATGACATGTTTATATCTGATGTTTTATGAGCTTATACCATGCTTAGTGGATTAGTTTAATTGCTTATGTGAGTTATCATTGATATGAGTATTATGTGACTGTTAGATGTATGTTCTCATCATGATTTGATAGTTTTTTATTGTGTGTTGATGTATTGGTGAAGGGGAACAGGGTCGCATCACTCGCTTGCGAGTGCCTTGCGATGTTGTGATTTTCCCTTCATAGTGTGTTTGCTTGTTTTTCTTCATACACATTCGACCATGTGGTTTTCTATAGGTTGCAGGTACCAGGCATCGACTCCACCTGAATTTCCATGTTTGTGTGTGTCTTAATCCCAATGGAGTTTGTTGATGCAGAGATAGCATCGAGTTCCCCACGTTGAGCCATCATCCTTGACGAGGATGAGTGTTCATTTACCGTTCCCTGTTGTGTGGTTAGTATGAGTCATCTTGTCAACGTTGATGTCGTTCTTCTTTCTATTTCTCTTTGCAGCGAGGTATTGAGTAACTGTATGTTTATTTGAGTGATGTTCATGATTGTGCCTTTGATTATTCGTTAAAATAGAAATCATCGAATTTAAAAGGCTTTGGAATAGTTCAATAAAAGCGTATATATATAATTGAAGTATCAATTAAATAAAATATTATTAAAGTATTTATTTGATTTTAATAAATTGAAATTTATGGTTTAAAATGAAATATTTAAATACATATATATTAAATTGTGATATTAGACAAATAAAATTTAAATGAAAGATTAAATTGATAAATAAAATATATTAAGTTGATTTTTATGTGCACATAAATAAGATTGTTTATATATAATTATTTGGGAGAAGTGGTAGAAAATATGGAGGAGAAATAAAATAAAATAAACTAATTAAATTAAAAGAGTTGCATGCAACAACTGACGAAGGAGCGTGGTTAATAAATTTATTAATTTGCTAAAGAAAGGGGTTGCTGGAGAATTTATGGAAAACTAATTTTTGTTTCTTGCCATGAACATTCTTCTGGTTCGGAAAATCTTCTTTTGGGGGTTTTTGGAAGTTGGGGAATTGGGGATTTTGTAGTGGGATGGAAAATCAAAAGGTGTTGAAGCTGGAGTTGCAGTAGCAAGCTACGATTGTGAGCTCTGCATCAAATTATTACTTGGCAATAGGAGAAATAAGGTTCTTGCTAATCTTATATCTATTTCTTTAGAAAATGGAAAATGGAGTGATTGTATTGTTTGAAGCAAGACAATTTCTTGCTAATTTCCGGGTTGTTCAATTTAGGGAATTCTTGTTTGGAAAATTTCCACCAAAAGTCTTTCATGAAAATCAATTGTGCTATCCGATAGTATTAATGCAGTTGTGGAATTCCCCTGCCTTTACACCGTTTGTTTTGTGTCTTTAAAAGTTTTGCTTATATTTTGCTGCCAATCACACTACGTATTTAATTGCATTCGCCCCATTATATGCATTAATACAATAATCTTTGTGCTCCCTAAGACAACTTCCCTCTAGTATTCATCATGCTTTTCAACTTCATACCATCCTCATTGTCTAGTGTAACTCAGCTTGAAACCGAGGCCCTGTCTTCCTTTGGCGCATGCTTCACTATGGGGTCTTTGTGGATCAAATTTAATTAGGAAGCCCCTTTCTAGCCTCCAAATTTTATTTGCACTTGAAGGCATACACTAGATATACGTCGGTGGTAATCAACCCTTGTATTCTATTAATCACATAATCATTCCTCTTTTATAGTTTCGGGTTGCCTTATTTCTTCCCACAAAGTTTCAGCAGATGTAATTACTATGGTCATTGTTTGATTCCATGCAACGAGCTCTAAGCTTGATTTGCAGGCATTGCAACTTATTATTATCGCTCTGTCTGTTTATTCGCACCGGCTTTCAATCGATGCAATCCGCTGCTTTGAGTAGTCATTGTCTATGATCATGTTTTGGATAGTCACACATTGTATTTGGGTTTGAAAGATTAAAAAAAAACTGTAGTTGGCGTTTGTTCAATCACTATGTGTTATAATGGTATCCGAATTATATATGGTTCCTTGATATTAGTTTCTATACTCGGTCTGGATTACATGCGGAATTCCCTGTAGGCGTTTTTGTATGAAAAGTTATTCCAATTGCTGGGAATATAATCAATAGTCTATTAATGGCATTTGGTTAGTAAGATTCGATGTATGGAAAAGCATTGTCATCCGATTATATATATATATATATATACACACGCATATGCTTGATATAAAACATAATTTTATTTGGATAATATAAGTTAGGTATGAATTGATATATAAATGATTATGCATATATATATACATATTTATATATGCATACTTATATACATATTTGTACATGTTTATAATCTTGTAATTGTGAATGTGGGTATACGAATGATGAAATCCATAAATGAATATTTCTGTCTTAGTAAACAATCATGTTAGAGAAGTAAAAGAAATAGAACAAAATTTGGTTACGAAGGAAATAATGCATTATGTAAATGAAAGATTAGTTTACATGGAATAAATGATTATTAAAATGACTAAGACGAATGTTCCATAACATGATATGGTACTTTGTAAAACCACTTTAGATTTCGTAATTCTATTATTGGTTTGAATTGTTTATGTGAAACAAGTGAATGATTGTTGATTGACAAATGGGATTGTGGGTTTTGTTCAGTGGTTAAGTCCTTTTGTAAAGTGAATATTAGGAGTCTTCCAAAGGCTAGGGGAGGAAATGTTCTCTTGATGGAATTCTTCGTAATCCTTTGTGATGTTTGTTTTGTATTAAATGAGAATATGCTGGTCATTAGCCTTGCACATCATTTTCTCCACTGTGGTTGGAACTTTTTTGCGAGATGTGTTGTGCCTAACCTTTCTATGTAAGTTAATGAGGTTATTGTGATTGTGCAAGTTGGCCTTGCCTTTGATTTTATTAGGCTCCTAGTTGTAGAAGAGGGAGTGGCTCTCAATGGGGGCCGACACACAAAGTGGCATCTAGGACAACCCATGTGGGAGTTCTAATCAAGTGATAACCTAATTAATTAACTAGGGGGTTGGATATAATTTCAATTTAGCTAAGATAATTGGATGCCTCACCCATGCTTGTAGCGCTCATTTAGGCTAAGGATGGGTGGAGAAGGCTTGGTTGGCAAGACCAATTTCCTTGTCCCCACAAAAGGATAATCGGTCCCGCATGTTTCACCCTATGGGGCCGACGTCGAATGTGAGACTATCAGGACAACCATAGATGGGGGACGACGTCTAGAGAAAGAATATTAGGAAAACCCATGCTAGGACCATGCGATGATGCTCTCCCCTGCTAGAACCTTGCATTCCTTTGACTTGTATTTCTATTTTATGTTTGTGAGTGCCATTGGAAGCAGTGTTACTATTGTGTTGTGTTATGTTGTCCTTTTTAGGTTGAGATCCATTGTAGTCTTGTTATGTCAGTTGATTGCCACCTTATTTTCATTGTGATGGTGGGATCTTTTTCTAACTCCTAGCATGGGAGGGTGGACCTTAGGGTTCCACATGGTCAGTTGGAATGAGCCTTTTACTCCATTGGGTTCTCTCTCTTGTTCATGTTCATGGTGGATACTCTTGGATTTGAAGACTTCTGCATTTTCCCCAGTTCTTGTGGATTACATTTCATGTATTTGTATTGTATCATTAATCTCTTGTATCATGTATTATAATTGTGATGTACTCTCCTCACATGTGTTCAAGGAGATATTTCTATTCACGACGTAATGATGTAACATTGTAACTTATTGTGGAAATTTATATTGTAATTGATAAGCTAATGAAATTGATTTTATGGTAGCTATACATGACTTGTTATGATTAATGATGTTACTTTTGACATTACGATTTAGAGATATATGTTTTGATTTCGATGAGTAATGTAGCTAGTGAACCTTGAGGGCATCATTTGAATCAAGAAGTACTCAAGATTTGATATCTTGAGGAGTGACTTCTTAGGGTTTAGGTATCTTGAGAAGTCACTTTTGAGGATATCTTATCTTGAGGACCTTCTGAGTGCGTCAAGATACTTGAATGCGGTTTGAGATGGTGAATGGAAGTCTTGCCCTGATTTTGATGTCATAATTTAACTTATGTATATTTAAATATGTATACCATTCTTGTTATATTCTCTTGCAATTCAATGTTAGACTCTCTTTTGTAATAGATAATATGATGATGACTATTGCGTATGTTATTTAACTAGATGGATTTTATAATAAATTATAAGTGACATGATATGGATAATTCATATTGTTAGTTGGAATAGTTTAATGCTATAAATTTTAATTCTTGTTAGTATGGTTTATGGGATTCTAGTAGCGTAGTCACACACCTTAGAGAAATTAGGTTAGAATACGAGTTATTGTTTATTTGTAATATTAAATATGTTTACTTAAAAAAAAACTATACCATTTTTATGTGTTGTTAGTGTGATGTCCTCTAGGGTCCTGTGGCGGGGCGTTACACTTGTGTTCAAGAGATATTCAAGGTTGACATGAACAACATCTCAAAATGGATGTTGTTTTAGATGTTTCTATCCACAAAATTCCTCAATTCTTCAAATCATGGTGGCTTTAATTAATGCTTGGGAAGATCAAAACCATATAATATTATTCTCTCATTCTCTAATTTCCACTTGTGTTTAATTTTTTTCCATGAATGAACTTTAGATTTTTTCACTCTTTCTTCAATCATTTCAATTGCTTAATTGGCAAGTATATCTACTTATTTTTTAATTTACTTGAATATATGTTGGATCGTATACTCATCTAGTGAGTTTAGGAGTGGTCAAAATTGTTGGAGGAGGTTGTTAATTTTCTAATTTTATGACTTTTTATTTTTATTGCATTCATAATTATTATGGAGTTTCCTTCAATTTCTACTTTTTTACAACCGTAAACATTGCATATTTGTTTTTACAAAATGAGTGCTTGGAACTTTGCTTCATTTTTGGGTCTCTCTTTAAGTATTCTTGAAGCTACTTGAATCAATTTACCTTCTTCATTTTTTATGATGTATCTTGCTCTTGAAGCTTTTGGATTTCCCTTGGATGTTCTATTTCAATGCATTTTATACAACCTTTGGGGGTTCCCATTGTAATTATTTCTTTATTTTGAAGAATCAATCCTTCCATACCCATTAATGGGGGGTAATTGTATTTTTCTTATATTACTTATTCTCAGTTTATTTTTAATAAATTATAAGTTAACATTTATTATTTTTTGACTTATTAAATTTTACACTAGGTTGTCTTTTCATTAGACAAGTATTTAGTGGCATCTCCAATAAACAAATATATCAATATATTTTAAAGTATGATGACTTGTTAAGACAAAAACTTGGACTGTAGATGGATGCCAACCAAAATACTATGACTCTACCTCAAAGTATACATTGTAAATGCCTTAGCCGATCTTTTGCAACTTATCTTAATGTTTCATGCACCAAACATGAATGATTCCAATTTAGGAATATTGTACACATATTAGAACTTGTGTACCTGCCTCTGTAACATACTTAGACACCATTTCAACCTTATACAATACTACTGACATATATTATACATACCAACAATCTCCAGAGTATGTACATCCTTCAATATACACTTTTGGCAATAATGACAACACATCCTGAGTTGACATCAATGACAACACATATTTCCAACAATCTCCCCCTTTATCATTGATGGAAACACTCATTTATCTATAGGTATTCTCTCCACCTTTGACATCAAGGGGAAAGGGCATACTATCTTCTACATTTATCAACCGAAAACTGTATAAACTCCCCTTTACTATATGATTTCTACAAACAATACTCCCCCTGAGATGGAGATGCCTCAAATATGATGCTATGTATAGAATTTTTTCAACAAAAACCAAAAATGATGCTGAAACTTTGTGAAAACTTAATAAAAAGGTTTTCTTATCTATACCTTTGTAGCTTCCTTAGAGGGCAAAATATTCTTGTGAGTTTCTTTAAGTTATGCCATGACGGGAACCCAGTCTGGTTTTGCTGAAGAGAGAATATTATTTTGGCATTCATACTACATGTACAAATTCTCAGCCTCTTCCACATTACTTGGAGCTTTCATTTTGTTATTGAACTTTTTTGCAATCATAAGTAGTCTAGATAGTGATCAAGTCTCAGGTTGACTACTTTCCTTAGTTGACCAAATTGTTTCTTTAACTGATCTCTTTGGTCCCAAAGCAATATTGATTGCTAGTGAATATTTTTTATTTGAGATCTTATTGACCCATTCATATCCTTTGACAGATCATAGACCTCATCCAATTTAGTAATTTGTGACTCAATGGAGTCAATCTGATCTTTGATATTCTTGGTGGATCTTGGCCACTTCAAGCAAAATTGATATAAGGTCATCACTTCATCTATACATTCTTTAATCATTTTCAATTTTTCTTGTAATTTATTATGTGCACTAGCACACCTGTCAGAGGCTTCAACCAATCTCTTATTAGGTATCTTCCTTAAGGCTTCTTGCTCTACCTTCTGCTCAATGTGTGAAGAATGGTCCTTAATAGAATCCATTAAAAAAATTAATTTATGTTTCGAAGGCAAGAAAGAATCAATGTTTATCTCAGGTAAGCCTTCCTAAATAAACTTCACCACATCGTCAATCAACTCACTCTTCCTCACATGTTCTTGTAGAATTTCTTTCCTTGTGGAAGTGCGCAAAATATTTCCAAGTTGTAACTTATGGAGAGGAGAGATACTTGATAAGTTAACCTGTCCTTCATGAGTAGGAATATGAAAAAATAGTGGTGTCACCACAGGTTGAAACTGCATTTGTAGTCCTAGTAGGTCTTTGAAGGAATATGAATAAGAGGAATCCTGACCTAAATCTTTAAAGACATCTTATTTTTTAATAGTCTTTTCCTTTTGCATCCTGAACTTTCTCAAGATCACCCTCTTTCTTTTTCTCAACATTTTCTAAAATTTTTGGAGGAGAAACATTATGTTCTTTTCCAAAATCAATGTCCCTCAGAGGAGAGACACCCACTTTACTTTGATCCCCTGCACCTTGTACCTTTGTATTTACCAGAGGAGTTGTCTTCTCATTTTTCTTGACACTTTCCTCTGTCTCATTTTCTCTAATCACATTTTCTTCAAAAACTGATAAATCTATATCGTGAGTAGACACATCAAGCATATCAAAATTATTTGGAGGAGCTTGATCTCTGATTATTTCAGCATTCTTTAATTCTTGCAATAATTTTTTGTCTTTTCGTTCATTTCTTTCTCCATCCTCTTTATTTCATCTTCATCTTTTCCCATTAGAATGTTTATTCTTTGTTTGGTTCTAAATTCTTGTGTCTGATATTGAGATAACTTGACCCTTTCTTCATGAGAAATGGATGCACCAGCCTTCTCTAAAGCATATTACCTCATCTTGGCTTCTTTTACAACAACTTCATTCTTCTTATTGCTAAGTACATTTGCTAGGATTTATGTAAGTTGATCAATAATGCCATTAAATTCCATATTAAAATTATTCATATACATGATTATTGTGTTTTCAATTATGGTTTTGTAATAGGGACATCCCATCATAAATATTCACAACCTCTTTCAATGCATCATGTTGTATAATTGCATTGATAGTAGCCCCAAGTTGTAAAGGCTCATGTTCAAGTGTTTCCGAATGAGTCTCCATTGTTTCCTTTTCCATTTCCTTTTCTATGGATGTTTCTTCTTCTTCCTCTTATTTTCTTGTTATCTTATTTATTCTTTTCAATACATAATATTTCATTTCTTCTTCATCATCTTCCTCCTCATCATCTACATTTACTGGATTAAAAATTTCCCTTGTTGCTTTCTGCTTAGTTCTAAGCTTCTATATTTCAGTTGTCTTGGTTTTTGTAGGTACTTTAGTAGCAAATCTTTTTATTCTAGGAGGTGTTTGAGCAGGTCTGGAAGATGTGGTAGTGGTAGAAGCAGATCTAATTTTTCTTCTAGGTATTGGTGTAGCAGTAGTGGATTGAGATGCTTCTGTAGAACCCTCAGGAGTGCCAATCATCTTTTTTAGCGCAGACACCATCTTTCCCACATTCTTCTTCACCTCTCCTTCTACCTTCTCCTTGATTTTCTTTTTCGATATCTCATCATATGTGCCAAACCTTGTAACAAAAGGGTCCTTAGATTTGCTAAGAATTGTTTTAGCATATGCAATCCAGTTTTCTCTGAGAAGCTCATAGGAAAACCTTGTTATCCATGAAGTCCTTGGCTCAACCACTTCCATGTAGAAATTATCTTTATCTACCATGAAATTGATTTCATTCTTGTAGTTTTCACATCTTGTGAGGGTATCCTATCCCTCTTTTGCATTTCATTTTGAAAAGTTTTGAAGAAGCCCAGAACAATGTATCACATTGTTGGGTATCTAGAAAGCTACACATATGATCTTTAATTTGATATGCAACAAGAATATTCTTTCTCTAAACCACATTCTTAAAACCAAGAATTTATTTCATGAAATAGAACATAAGGCAGATAACAAAGGTACCATATCAGAAATTGTAGCATGATTCCTTGGTTTTGTGTAGATTCTCCAATAGTTGTTGTCGTAAGAGGTCACAAAGATCAAAAAATTTTCCTTCCTTCACCATTTGATGAGTAGTGTAGGTGGTAGTGGTGGTAGCTGATCCTTCTCTGTTTGCATACTAAATTTTGCATGCAATACCCATCATGGCATACTATACTGCTAGGTCAATGATGTCATCCATATTTAAGGTTCTTTTGTCGAATTTGGCTCTGGTAAGCTTCATAAATTCTTTATTTTCATCACCTTCAATGCTAGCACCAATTTGGTGGAGCATAATATAGTCACAACTTTGATAGCATCTTTAGTGATTAGGTGGGGTTGATCAAGCCAAAATATATCTTCATGAATCTGGCTCAAGGAAATTCTAACCCACTCATCTTCAAAGCAAAAGTTGGGAAAACCCTTCCATACATCTAATCCTTTTGCTTCCACATTTGCATATTTTGGTTTGAGTTGAAAATCATCACCCAAGAGATGATTGTACCTTAATTATTCCATCTTCAGATGATTGTACAATGTATTCACTCAATTGGGAGTGAATGTAGATGTGAACATCTTCAGAATGGATGACATTGATCAAAACATGAGAGAATGCACCATCCTTGTCAGTCATTGTCGAAATATATGGATGTTTCTTGAATTTTGGCCTTGGTTTCTCAACGACATCAATGATAATTGGTGTGGCCATGATAACACTTTTTGAATACTATGGTTTTACAATCAAAAGGTCAGAGAAATACATATGAAAGTTGTCGATAGGGTTTATACACAACTTTTTGAAACCTTCTCTACTTCTTTAGCTCTTTCACGCACTTGATATGATTTGAATGAGATCAATTTTGATCAAATAGAAACTAAATATGCTTCATACTAACCCTAATTGCCCCATATTAAATGTGTTTTTGACATGAGAAATTTTTTATTGTCTATAATATAGAGATCCATGATCATTTAGAAGCTTCCGTAGAAAATGTATTTACTTTAGAACTGTTTTCAAACACAAACTTATCACCATTATCCATTATGTTGAAGGCTTCAACATCTCATGCTTTTCAAGGGTTCAAAAAGATTTGGAATTGCAACTCCCCCTGAGCCAATACTTTGTTTTCAATTACTAGAGGTTTCATCTGCACCATGCTGAGGTACAAATTCACTCTTTACTTTGCTTTCTTCCTTCTTCTGCCATACTTTGTCCATTTCCTTCTTTTTTTGACTAATGGAAAATTTATTTTACAAAGAAAAAGACCTTACATTTTTTTCCTTGTAGAACCTTGCATATGTCTTGGGTTATTGCGCTTGTAGCGCATGATACTAGCTTGTGGAGCATAATTATTAGATCTATAATCAAAAATCCTATGACCAAACTTGTTGCATGTGTAGCAGTACTCATAGAAGGATTGAGAAGTCATATAATTATTATTCCTTATCATTTTACTTTTGCATTCATTAGCCTTATGACCAAATTTGTTGCAAGCATAACATTGACCATGAAATAATTGAGTTCGTAGCATTGTACCTTGGAGGCTTGAATGATTTCTGACTCATCTTGCTTCTGTACTCAAGTACCTTATGACCAAACTTATTAAAAACATAGAAGTTACCATTGAACATGATAGGAGCAATTTGTTTAGGGGCAATATTTTTGAAATTCTTCTTGTTGTTCCGAACAAGAATGAATCCATCTTATCTCTTGTTATCTTTATTTATCTTTGCATCTTCAAAGGATGTTTCCTTAGGATTTTGAGTTCAAGCTTTCTCCTCCCTTGTTTCAAAATTCCCTTCTGCTTTGAAGTTATCATATAGATCTATAGATGCATTGGATATAGGACTTTTCCATTTTTCAAAACCAAGTCCAGATTTCTTTCTAGATGGCTTTTGAGAGCTAATCAACTCATCAAGAATTACAGAACCTCCTCTCAATTTTAGACCCTTTTCAATTTTCTCTTTTTCTTTTTCAATTTCTTTTCTTAGAGATACAATCTCTTCCTTAATCTTTAAACACTCAACATTTTTATCATTGAGCTTGGTATTCAAGCAATCCTCAATCCTCTTGCCTTCTTCAACTTTTACTTTTAAATTTAAGATCACATCTTCAACTTTTTTGACTTTAATTTCACATCCATTTCCTCCTATTTGAGCTTTTGGTTTTCCAATTTATTCTTTTGATTCTTTAGCCTTTTCCTTCAATTTGTCAATTGTCTCTTTTGATTTTTCCAGCATGCACTCATATTTGATATTTTGCAATCTCGCTTCATCAAGATCTTCAAGAGAAGACCAGAGTCCTCCTTCAAAACCAACTTCACAATCATCTAGATTGATATCCAATCCTTTAGGTTCCATTGCTTCTAAATCCAGTTCTGGAATAAACATACCATTGATTTTTGCTATAGACCCCATGTGTTCAAGTGCAAGATCTACCTCAATTGTTAGGCTTCTCTAGGCACTTGGATCTTATACCAATTTTTCAGCACAATGTAGCGCTAAGAGGGGGGCTGAATCAACTTATATTAAAACTTAATCATTTCAATTTGTAGATTAAACAACACATCATACAAATTGAAAGAAGAATAGAAGAGAAAAAATGCACCACACAAAAGACACCAAGATTTTTACATGAAAAACCCAATGAGAGACAAACCATAGTGAAGATTAACTCACAATATATGTAGCTCACTACTAACAAGAATTACAATGTTTCTTAAGGCTCACTACCTATGGACTTGTAGAATAAGGTGTACAAACTTAGGGAAAGATACAAAGGACTCGATGAGACTCACTGTCTCAGAGTAGGATACATGAAAATTATAATGAGAAATAAGAATCTGAATTGCTATGAAGAAGCATCCAACATATGTTGATGTTGCAGTCCCTTTTTTCACACAATTAACCCTTCACGCTGACTTCACACACTTCATCTTCAACATGCAGCTCAGTCTCAATTCTATGAACCACACACATTTCACATTTAAGTTTGATATTCTATATATATCCTCAACAACAACTCAAAACCTCAATTAGGTCGGCTCCAAGATAAAATTTTAGAAGAAACATTTGATATCACACTGGTCGACTCCAAAAATATATAATATTACAAAAAAAAATTGTGGATTAACACACGAAATTACAGGATGCAAACACATCATAACACATTCACCAAAATAATATTGATTAATCATGATCAATTGTAGATTAAGGAAACAAGTTTGTTGGCCCAAATAATAACAACACCACCAAAACTACCATCTAGTCATCTTGACACCTCCTTAATCTTCTCCTGAAGAAATTGATCATTATATGTTGGCATAGGAGGAGAAATATACCAGACTAATGAAACAAAGCATCTTGAAACATTGTACAAATCTATCATATGAAAACTGATCTTGTGGACCACCAAAATACCCGAGACTTAAAAGGAAGAATCCATATAACTCTGTGAACATATCCCCAAGTCTACATAGTCATATTTGTCTCACCAGAGGAATGCAGAGCATTCCAATAGCCCCTTATCAACACTTTGTACTGCTAGAGCATAGATTGAAACACAATTATTTATAAATTTCACTATTACAGAAGGTTTGATAACATGAACTCTTGGATATAACACCTTCACATCTCATTCTTCTTATCTTTTAAACCACATGACAAATACTTGGACTAGGGAGGGATGTAGACCAAAATACTATGATTTTGCCTCAAAGTATACATTGTAAATGCTTTAGCCAATCTTCTGCAACTTATCTCAATATGTAGTGCACTAAATAGGGATGATGTCAATGTAGGCATATTGTAAATATATCAAAACTTATGTACCTACCTTTGCAACATACTAAGACACCATTTCAACCTTATATAGTACTACCAACATATATTCTACATACCAACAATCTCTGGAGTATGTACATCCTTCAACATACACTTTTGACATCAATAAAAGCACATCTTGAGTTGACATCAATGAAAACACATATTGCCAACATTTTCATCACTCCCACCCAATGTCGCTCGATTGACATTTTACTAGGCATCCAATAGTAAGTTTTTACCCTATTGACAATATTTATTTGAGATCGATGGAAATTTCTATTCTATCAATGATGACCTCCATACAACATGGTGGAAATGGTCTTATCATAAACCTCTTGTTAGCTCATAAAAGTATTTCCTAACATCAACTTGGTTTATCATTATTGACCTATGGTTTCAATTTTTTTAGCAGTGTATGAATTTATTCAATAATTTCTTAGTGGTTTCGATGGTTTCTTGGTCATTGTCAATGGTTTAGCAACATCAATGATGGTTTCAATTTTTTTCAATGGTTGAATGTGTATAGTTAGGAGTCTCTCGACTTTCATTGGTTTCCTAGGAATTGTAGTGGTTTTCTAGGACCCTTGATGATTTTTTTGCTATCAATGAAATATTTCATCAAATTGGAGCATATTTTGACAACCTAACTTTGTTGATGTTAGCATGACATCACCTGTATGACCCACCTACCCTACCACCTAGCCCTAATTTTCCCTAAAGGAGGTGTTTTTTCTTTTTTGAATAACTTGGGCATAGAGTGTTGAAAATTGATAAACAAGATATAATCGAAAAGCCATTTTTGAGAACTTCCTAGTGTGTAGGTATTTTTATTAGATTTTATTATTAGTGAATTTGTTCACCTATCATATTTAGAACTTCATTTTTTACTCTTGAGCTTATAATTTTTTTATCTGTACTTCATTTTTTACGATTCTTGTGGCATTGAAAATATATTTTAGAGCTCTTCACAACTATCCATGCACTTTTTCATTATCTACCATATGTATCTTTTATTTTGTTTGTTATCATTTTATATTATAGTTGAGTATTTGAATATTTTGGTACTTGGAAAAGTTCTCTTTACATGAGATGACTTTATTTTAGTTGTTTTATACGTATCTTCAATATGTCATCCTTTTCAAATATTTTCAACATCTCTTGAATGTATTTTTCATGTGTAGATGCACTGAGATAAATTTCCATCATTGTTCATGCATTTTTGGGATCTTCCACATCATGTTGTATTTTTTGTAATCACAATAATTTTAAAAGTGTCGTGGGAAGTCTTTTGTAGGAACTTTGTTATTTGCAATCACAATCTTGTCTACCTCCATGCATGTGTCCCTCATTTTGCATGCCCTTTTTCATTTTTGTTGCTATCTTGTCCGCGTTCTATTGATTTAATTTATCCTTCATGCACTACAATACAACACAATTTTCATGGACCTATCATCCCTCTCGTTATCATTATGGGGGGTTTTAAACTTTCGGTGCTATTATTTTCTTGGTTTTGATTTGGTGTGACCTATGTATCTATTTTTTGTTTCTATGTACTAGGAGGATGCAATGGCTAGTTACCCATGCATTTAGGTGAGATGGAACACATAGCATGATGTAATCAAGATTAGGTAACCTTATTAGATAACTTATCAAGAAACCAATACAATGTTTAAAAATAAGAAACAATGTTCATAAAACAATTGAAATCAAATTTTATTATCTAGCAAAAAAATATTTATAGGAGTACAATTAGATATTTTCTTTGTAATTTTACAAAGATCCCTAAATGCACATTTTAATATAATTTTATTCATTGA
Organism: Sequoiadendron giganteum; assembly: GCA_007115665.2. Lineage (NCBI taxonomy): Eukaryota > Viridiplantae > Streptophyta > Pinopsida > Cupressales > Cupressaceae > Sequoiadendron > Sequoiadendron giganteum. The sequence continues at coordinate 58,536,408 of CM021109.1, read as the reverse complement.
TGGCTAAGAAGTTGATTCAAATCAAATCCTGGCCGTTACAACAACCAAATCATTGCAAAAGTGATGAGTGCAGTAGCAAGCCAAAAATTATGTAAAGGTAGTAACAAGTTGAAGGTCCACAGATGTAATAGAAAGCTATAAGTACATAGATGCAATTAGCCAATAAAATTCCACAATCTAGACCAGATGGTGTTTTCATTACATCATGCTTATGTCATATTTTGGCAAGTAACCCTCATTCTTGTTGACATCATTACCTTGCTAATATCATGTTTATGTCATGATGATGTCATCATAGTTTTTTTTCATTTGAATTGTTTGATTAAACTTGTAAATGTTTATATCACTAGATATTACCCACAAATCTTGATGGGAATGAGAAACCCATAAAATTCAGTTGGATATGGAATTCTCAAAAGAGGAGATGAACAAGAAATTCCTTGCAAAGCTAGATGACCCCAAAGTTCTTGCAAATTTAGAAGAATCCAATGGTATTATATGTGAATGTGGGAAAATACATTGGATTTGGTTAATTACAAATAGGTTGGGTTAGTAGAAAATTTCTACAAAGTCTAGTAGTAGATAAAAAACTTGCAAGACTAGTAGCAAACCAAAAAATTGCATGAGCATAAATTAGCCATTTTTCATGGACACTTCTCACCAAATTTGATTCGTAAATACCCATTAGGCTCCTCTACAAGGTGATTTCATTAGTTTTCCCAAAAATTTTATGGAATTCCTCCTGAAGAAACTACCCAAAACCAACACTAGCATAAACAAAAGCAACAAAACTGAAAGCAAAGAAATAATATTTTTGATGCAAGATTGCCTGTGGACTCAAATGATCCTACATCAAAAAACTGGGTAAATTAAATATTCCATGAGTTTTTAACTCATAAAAATTTTGGCAAGTCCAAAATTAGAATTCTATACTTATTCAATTCAACAACATTCATCCAAGAGGTTTCATTTGCAACTTTTTTCTTCCAACAAACTAAGAATTCCATGTATTGTTTCCCCTAGTTCTCTTAGCCACTCGAGAATCAATCACTTTATCTATCTCTTCAAATTTATTTTCAAGAAACCGATAGATCCATCCTTGTGCATCCTAAAAAATTGAGCATGTATTCCCTTATGTACTTGTCTCCCCTTCATGAAACTTGTATATATCAAGAATATTGAAAATGAGAGAAACATCTATACCTATTGGAAGTTCAATTTCATAGGCATTGGATGAAAATTTCTTAACCAATAGAGAGAGAGAGAGAACATGAGTCACAATATTTGTTTGAATAATCTATTTTATTGAAGGACACTTGCTTTCATCACACCATTAGTGCATTCATCTAGATAAAAAATAGATTCCTCATCTACATTTTTATTATAATGTTCACATTGAAATGTAGGCACTTCCAACTCCCCATATGAGAAATAGTTGAATCCCCTTTTAAGAAAGCAAGTTTAACAACAATCCAATCCTTTAATAGATCAAAATAAGATCCCTCATTTAAATTATTAGTCACACATTGAAATGTAATTATATTTATCTCTAAAGTAAATGAAGAAATAAAACAATAATGTTCATAGGTACTAAAAATGGAATAAATATCTAAACTAAAGAGTTGATCCACACTAGAAAAATAATTATCATCATTATAAGAAAATATAGGAATCACTTTATCAACATTTTTTAATTGAAAGGTCTATACCATTATTTCTAGTAAGATCATCAAACCATAGATCAATTTTTACAACCTTGAATTTTGGTTTACATAACCATTCATGAATGTAAAGATTCCAATTCAACTGTATGTCAATCAATTCTTGCAATAGATACACTTTTAGCAATATCATCTTCAACGAAAATAAAGCATGTGAATTTATATAATAAAAAATAATGCTCCCAATCTTCTATATGATTGGATACACAAAATCTTCAATATTACTCACACTAGCTAATTCACCAAATTTATTATTAGTGCATAGAATCTCATAATTATGATTTCCACAAGGTGTGAAGTTATAGATTTCCACCTCAAAATAATTACTTTTAACTTGATCATAAAAACAAAATCATCACACGACATACCCATATTATTCTCAAGAATTTGATCTTTGTGATTTGAATGATCATTAACATTAAATGCCTCATATTTCTCATGTTTAGGTGATATCTCATTGCATTTAATCTTTGAAATTCAACATCACAAATTTATGAAACCAAATTATTATGATAAATATTTGTATGTCTAGGCTCAACTATATTTGTATCCCTTATAAGAATTCCTAAAAAATTGTAATCTTGTGGTGCTTTAAAATATGAATTGCTTAGTATTAGGTCTACTAGAAATTTATAAGATTTAATTATTCAAGGATAACTTCTAACTGAGGGTCAAAATATTCATAATATAAAGCTAGATATGTTGATTATCAATCTCTACATACTTTTGAATTTCCTTCATACCTCTTATTAATATAAGATAACATTCAAAAATAAACTCATCATCTCATTTCTTGCAATATATACACTTTTAGCAATATCATCTTCAACGGAAACAAAGCATGTGAATTTATATAATAAAAAACTATGCTCCCAATCTTCTATATGATTGGATACACAAAATCTTCAATATTACTCACACTAGCTAATTCACCAAATTTATTATTAGTGCATAGAATCTCATAATTATGATTTCCACAAGGTGTGAAGTTATAGATTTCCACCTCAAAATAATTACTTTTAACTTGATCATAAAAACAAAATCATCACACGACATACCCATATTATTCTCAAGCATTTGATCTTTGTGATTTGAATGATCATTAACATTAAATGCCTCATATTTCTCATGTTTAGGTGATATCTCATTGCATTTAATCTTTGAAATTCAACATCACAAATTTATGAAACCAAATTATTATGATAAATATTTGTATGTCTAGGCTCAACTATATATGTATCCCTTATAAGAATTCCTAAAATTTTATAATTTTGTGGTGCTTTAGAATATGGATTGCTTAGTATTAGGTCTACTAGAAATTTATAAGATTTAATTATTCAAGGATAACTTCTAATTGAGGGTCAAAATATTCATTATATAAAGCTAGATATGTTGATTATCAATCTCTCCATACTTTTGAATTTCCTTCATACCCCTTATTAACATAAGATAACATTCAAAAATAAACTCATCATCTCATTTCTTGCAATAGATACACTTTTAGCAATATCATCTTCAACAAAAACAAAGCATGTGAATTTATATAATAAAAAATTATGCTCCCAATCTTCTATATGATTGGATACACAAAATCTTCAATATTACTCAAACTAGCTAATTCACCAAATTTATTATTAGTGCATAGAATCTCATAATTATGATTTCCACAAGGTGTGAAGTTATAGATTTCCACCTCAAAATAATTCCTTTTAACTTGATCATAAAAACAAAATCATCACACAACATACCCATATTATTCTCAAGCATTTGATCTTTGTGATTTGAATGAACATTAACATTAAATGCCTCATATTTCTCATGTTTAGGTGATATCTCATTGCATTTAATCTTTGAACTTCAACATCACAAATTTATGAAACCAAATTATTATGATAAATATTTTTATGTCTAGGTTGAACTATATTTGTATCCCTTATAAGAATTCCTAAAAAATTGTAATCTTGTGGTGCTTTAAAATATGGATTGCTTAGTATTAGGTCTACTATAAATTTTTAAGATTTAATTATTCAAGGATAACTTCTAACTAAGGGTCAAAATGTTCATAATATAAAGCTAGATATGTTTATTATCAATCTCTACATACTTTTGAATTTCCTTCATACCCCTTATTAATATAAGATAACATTCAAAAATAAACTCATCACCTCATTTCTTGCAATAGATACACTTTTGGCAATATCATCTTCAACGGAAACAAAGCATGTGAATTTATATAGTAAAATATTATGCTCCCAATCTTCTATATGATTGGATACACAAAATCTTCAAAATTACTCACACTAGCTAATTCACCAAATTTATTATTAGTGCATAAAATCTCATAATTATGATTTCCACAAGGTGTGAAGTTATAGATTTCCACCTCAAAATAATTACTTTTAACTTGATCATAAAAACAAAATCATCAAATGATATACCCATATTATTCTCAAGCATTTGATCTTTGTGTTTTGAATGATCATTAACATTAAATGCCTCATATTTCTCATGTTTAGGTGATATCTCATTGTATTTAATCTTTGAAATTCAACATCACAAATTTATGAAACCAAATTATTATGATAAATATTTGTATGTCTAGGCTCAACTATATATGTATCCCTTATAAGAATTCCTAAAAATTTGTAATCTTGTGGTGCTTTAAAATATGGATTGCTTAGTATTAGGTCTACTAGAAATTTATAAGATTTAATTATTCAAGGATAACTTCTAACTGAGGGTCAAAATATTCATAATATAAAGCTAGAAATGTTCATTATCAATCTCTACATACTTTTGAATTTCCTTCATACCCCTTATTAATATAAGATAACATTCAAAAATAAACTCATCATCTCATTTCTTGCAATAGATACACTTTTAGCAATATCATCTTCAACAGAAACAGAGCATGTGAATTTATATAATAAAAAATTATGCTCCCAATCTTCTATATGATTGGATACACAAAATCTTCAATATTACTCACACTAGCTAATTCACCAAATTTATTATTAGTGCATAGAATCTCATAATTATGATTTCCACAAGGTGTGAAGTTATAGATTTCCACCTCAAAATAATTACTTTTAACTTGATCATAAAAACAAAATCATCAACGACATACCCATATTATTCTCAAGCATTTGATGTTTGTGATTTGAATGATCATTAACATTAAATGCCTCATATTTCTCATGTTTAGGTGATATCTCATTACATTTAATCTTTGAAATTCAACATCACAAATTTATGAAACCAAATTATTATGATAAATATTTGTATGTCTAGGCTCAACTATATTTGTATCCCTTATAAGAATTCCTAAAATTTTATAATTTTGTGGTGCTTTAGAATACGGATTGCTTAGTATTAGGTCTACTAGAAATTTATAAGATTTAATTATTCAAGGATAACTTCTAATTGAGGGTCAAAATATTCATTATATAAAGCTAGATATATTGATTATCAATCTCTCCATACTTTTGAATTTCCTTCAAACCCCTTATTAATATAAGATAACATTGAAAAATAAACTCATCATCTCATTTCTTGCAATAGATACACTTTTAGCAATATCATCTTCAATGGAAACAAAGCATGTGAATTTATATAATAAAAAATTATGCTCCCAATCTTCTATATGATTGGATACACAAAATCTTCAATATTACTCACACTAGCTAATTCACCAAATTTATTATTAGTGCATAGAATCTCATAATTATGATTTCCACAAGGTGTGAAGTTATAGATTTCCACCTCAAAATAATTACTTTTAACTTGATCATAAAAACAAAATCATCACACAACATACCCACATTATTCTCAGGCATTTGATCTTTGTGATTTGAATGAACATTAACATTAAATGCCTCATATTTCTCATGTTTAGGTGATATTTCATTGCATTTAATCTTTGAACTTCAACATCACAAATTTATGAAACCAAATTATTGTGATAAATATTTGTATGTCTAGGTTGAACTATATTTGTATCCCTTATAAGAATTCCTAAAAAATTGTAATCTTGTGGTGCTTTAAAATATGGATTGCTTAGTATTAGGTCTACTATAAATTTTTAAGATTTAATTATTCAAGGATAACTTCTAACTGAGGGTCAAAATATTCATAATATAAAGCTAGATATGTTTATTATCAATCTCTACATACTTTTGAATTTCCTTCATACCCCTTATTAATATAAGATAACATTCAAAAATAAACTCATCACCTCATTTCTTGCAATAGATACACTTTTGGCAATATCATCTTCAACGAAAACAAAGCATGTGAATTTATATAATAAAAAATTATGCTCCCAATCTTCTATATGATTGGATACACAAAATCTTCAAAATTACTCACACTAGCTAATTCACCAAATTTATTATTAGTGCATAGAATCTCATAATTATGATTTCCACAAGGTGTGAAGTTATAGATTTCCACCTCAAAATAATTACTTTTAACTTGATCATAAAAACAAAATCATCACATGATATACCCATATTATTCTCAAGCATTTGATCTTTGTGACTTGAATGATCATTAACATTAAATGCCTCATATTTCTCATGTTTAGGTGATATCTCATTGCATTTAATCTTTAAAATTCAACATCACAAATTTATGAAACCAAATTATTATGATAAATATTTGTATGTCTAGGCTCAACTATATATGTATCCCTTATAAGAATTCCTAAAAATTTATAATCTTGTGGTGCTTTAAAATATGGATTGCTTAGTATTAGGTCTACTAGAAATTTATAAGATTTAATTATTCAAGGATAACTTCTAACTGAGGGTCAAAATATTCATAATATAAAGCTAGATATGTTGATTATCAATCTCTACATACTTTTGAATTTCCTTCATACCCCTTATTAATATAAGATAACATTCAAAAATAAACTCATCATCTCATTTCTTGCAATAGATACACTTTTAGCAATATCGTCTTCAACGGAAACAAAGCATGTGAATTTATATAATAAAAAATTATGCTCCCAATCTTCTATATGATTGGATACACAAAATCTTCAATATTACTCACACTAGCTAATTCACCAAATTTATTATTAGTGCATAGAATCTCATAATTATGATTTCCACAAGGTGTGAAGTTATAGATTTCCACCTCAAGATAATTACTTTTAACTTGATCATAAAAAAAAAATCATCACACGACATACCCATATTATTCTCGAGCATTTGATATTTGTGTGTTGAATGATCATTAACATTAAATGCCTCATATTTCTCATGTTTAGGTGATATCTCATTGCATTTAATCTTTGAACTTCAACATCACAAATTTATGAAACCAAATTATTATGATAAATATTTGTATGTCTAGGCTCAACTATATTTGTATCCCTTATAAGAATTCCTAAAATTTTTTAATCTTGTGGTGCTTTAAAATATGGATTGCTTAGTATTAGGTCTATTAGAAATTTATAAGATTTAATTATTCAAGGATAACTTCTAACTAAGGGTCAAAATATTCATAATATAAAGCTAGATATGTTGATTATCAATCTCTACATACTTTTGAATTTCCTTCATACATAAGATAACATTCAAAAATAAACTCATCATCTCATTTTGAATATCTGCAAACTCAAAATACTAATATGTTCAAGTCTATCCCATCACCAAACTTCTTAATAAAATTTGACACAAAATCCTTTTATGATGAAATAGAATGATCAAGAGAACTAATGTACCATTATCATGCATACCCTTTCATTGAACTAACAAACAACCTCATCTTAAAATTTAAACTCTATTAGAAGTGCAAATTTATAAACATGTGCTTCTGCTTACAAGTCACCACACCCAAATGATGGCATTTGACATAGATTTCTCTTGACATGTTTTTCATGCTATGGGTTACCCAACGAAGATTTGATTTCTTGTACACACAATCAAATTAGGGAATCAAAAGTTGAGCTTTCTAAAAAAAATTGGTTATGTATCTAGCTCTATGATATAACATAGTACAATTAAGACAATTCTTATAGATTTTAAAGTCTATAATATTTTTCCTAGATGTTTGAAAACCTTGGGATGAACATGACTATTTGAACAAGTGGGTGAGCTATCATAAAATACATAGAGTCATAATCTTCATAACACATAGGTCTTGAATCATTAGATAAAATATATGAAGGGAAAGATATACGATAGCCTTTAGAGTGAGAAGCCATATTTTATACTTTATACTCAAATTGAGAAGAATTCAGCCTTTATAAAAACATAATTTATTTTTATTAAATAAGATGTCTCTCAAAAAATAAGGAGGAAAGATCGTCCACCTACTTTAAATATTCCATTAAACCTTCTTGAATTGTGTTCTTGAATCGTCACATTAGGTAAACCAATAATGTCATAAACTAGATTTTCATGATGATAGAGAACTACCACCTCACTTTAAAGAAGTTTTTCTTGAGATATAAATATATATACAAGGAAAAAAATATCCAAGTTTACCACTATAAAAATATTTATATTCAAATAACACATAAGATAGCAACTCCATCGATAATCCTTTGACAATGCCACTATTCTATTTGTGCAAGTTAGTAGGAAACAAAAAACCTCAATGAACACAAGTTAATTATAGAAAAACTACATGTTCACACAAATACTTCTAAAAACATAAATATCTATAGTGATAATGAAATCATCATTTAGGACACTTAGAGATATTTCAACAAACATCTCATAAAAACTATTAGATTTTTTTCGACAAATACTTCTCAAAACATAATTATCTATAATGATAATGGAAAAACTAGAGGCTCACACAAATACTTCTCAAAACAGTATTATTTTTTTGGGGTGTAATTTGAATTCTTTCCTAAGAACTTAGAGATATTTCAACAATCATCTCATAAAAAATATTTAACAACTAACCCTTGCGAACACTAATATTTAAATATTCATGAAATTTTAAAAATCAAATCCCCAACAATTGTGTCATTATATTGGTACAAGTTGATGGGTTTCCGCCTTCACACATCAACCAAATTGCTACAATCATGTTGACACTACATGAAAACTAGGAATCAAATATTGAATCCCTAGCAACAACTCCATTCTATTGGCATTTTCTTGCAACCTTTAATTCAAAGAGATGAGCAACAATATCTAGACTCAAGGATGAAACCAATCTAGACAAAGGGATAACCTCGTTGACAATAAATATGATTAAAATACACACAACAATAAAATACACGATACCTAGATAATAAATCAATGCATATTATCTATCTATACAAGTACTGGTATAATGCAAAAAATAAAATTCTACTCTTTTAATTAATTGATTTAATTTCTTTTTATTTTAATTAATTTTATAATCTGTTAATAATGTAAAACTTATCTTTAAATATTTAAAATTAAAATGAATAAATTTTAAACAATTTATAAAAATAAAGGACAATATATACATTTTTATTATGCACATTAACAAACTCATATGCAACAAAAAGAAAAGGAATGATACGTCCCCACAATGCTTTATCTTATTCATGCTCCCACTAACTTAAGCATGTTGGAAATTGGAAAATCTACTTTTCATTCATGAAGCAAACTAAATTTGAGATTTAGAGTTGGTGGCATTCTCATTGTCATTTTGTCATTTATGAATGATGGAATCCAAACATTTTTTTGGGTCTTTATGTATGGTTATTTGTTTGACTTGTTTTATTTTACTACAATGAAAATGTGGGTTTTTTTCATTTTACAAATAATATATTAAATAGGGGTTCATCGAATAGTGTGATGGTTAAGTGGTGTTATTGTTGTTATGGTCACTAGGGTTCAAGTCTTTTCTGGATTATTGTGACCGTAGACACTATGCTTTTGGTGATCCAATATGCTCACAAGCTTGACCCAAAGTCTCATATTTGTGACCTCTCTGATTCATAGCTCCAAGATAAAAAAATAAAAAATAAAATACTTACGAACCAATTTTTTTAATATATTATATAAATATTAATAATTTTCTTTGTATATAATGGATTATAATATTATAAAAGAATATATTAAAATTTAAAATTATTTTATTTAAATAGAAAATTCGGTCTATCAAAAGTCATTAAAAAGTTGAGCTTAATTCAATCACATATTTGAAATATTTAAATTTAGTAAAAAAAAATATAATTAAATGACAATCAATTAAATTATAACCCCTTAATAAAATAGACTATATTTTAATCCATTGATTTGACAATTAAAGCTTTAAAATCAATAGTGCAAGTACACCTTAGCATCCATATGATGGTGTTTTGGTTTTTCCTTATTTCAATATGATCAATCATTTTGAGGGGAGAATTTAAAGCATATTCAAATTTTTAATAAAGCTCCCAAATGCTTGAATATGGTGACCAATTCAGAGTGTTTTGGATTATATGGTCATCATAATATGTTTAATATATTGAGAAGTTCTTCCATGATGAATTATTGAAGAATTGAAGTAATGGGGCCCTAGAGAGAGAACAAAAGCTTGATTGATTTTGTAATTGGTTCCTTCATATAAGTGCATAGACAAATTGAATCTGACCACTCTAATAATAACATGGGAAGTGGATCTCCTTAATGTCAAAAGTACTAATGGTTTTGACTTGTTTTTTACACTTAATATATTGCGAAGCCTAATAATTTTTTTTAGCAAATAAGGGATGTAAAATTATTTATAATTAAATTATACTTTTTCCTTGCAAAGACCAAATAAGCAGTGGAGCACTTGCATCGAGGTAGGGATTAGGTAAGTCGAGTGGTCACATCATGTTACCAAAAACATTTCCAAGTGGGTTTTATGTGTTCTCATTCATGGCTAAAAATAGTTTTAATGTCTTTGTAAGAGAATAAAACCCCATTTATATGCATCTAGGACAATTAAATAAATGTAATGTAGGTAACTATACAATTAATATGGTTGGAATTTGATAATTGTGATAGATGTTTTGAAATAAAATAAAAAATAGAATGTTTAATTTTTATTTTGATGTTAGAATATGGAAGTAGAAGATGTGTAGTATTAATTTGTTAGTGTTTAAAAATGATATTTTTAGTATACTCATTATTTTGAAATCATAATGGACTCAAAAATTTATGTGGATCGATCCTAAGTAGTTAGGGGTTGATCTTGAGTAGTGTGGATCTATTCTCTAATATGTAGAATTTTATCTAGTAGACAATATATTTTTGCAACCTAATTTGTTTTAACCTTTGATGTCTATAAATGAGTAAGGATGATGGTCTTTAAAAATAACTTTGAGGAGTTTGTTGGATTGTTAGGGTCAAGTTCTCCTAGGTGATCCTCCTAGATAGTGCATTTTTATCCCCTTGAAAAATATTTGAAGACAATATATACAAATATGAGAAACACCTATGTGTGGATTCATGATGGAGTTCATTTTACATTCTAAATTGAAATGTTTCATGAATGATTGGTCCTTGACAATCCCCTATTTGAATTAATTACACAAATGAATCTCTTAAACAACAAAACAACAAAACATGCTGCACAAACATGTACCAAGCCATCTCCAAATGGCTTGTAGAAAAAAGTGGAAACTTGGGAATTAGAATTTGAAGATTTGAATTTTGGGGTCAACACTAAGCCCCTTGGGATCAAACTTGAGGAATAGGGATAAACCTAGGATAGTGAAATGCAAATATTGGGATCAAGAATAGGTGCATGAAAGTCTAGACTAATAATATGTACAAATGGGGCTAGGATAAGATCAAATGTATGTGAATATATGTAGGTAGGAGCAAATGAGGATAGATAAGGATTGAAGAATGAGCCAAAATTAATAGAAAAGTGTGTCACTTGTCAATATGTAATTATTTTAATTCATTTTATTAAAATGAGCCCAAAACTATATGAGAATTAGCATGGACATGGAAATTTTACCATTACATTTTTTCCCCACTTTGAGGTGCATATGAACCTAGCATGAACATATATCTCAAAGTATATGGACATTCTCTACCAACATGAAAATAATATTTATACATAAAAAGGATATGGGGTATATATAAAATATTGGACCAATCTTGAATTATTTGTGTATTTTTGTCCTTGGAATGAGTAATCCATAAGAACATACAAAATAAATAAAATACATGTGATGAGTATCATCTACCACACAATTTAATAGGGACAAGAAACACGTATACTTTGACTATATAGGAAAAACGAGAAAGTAGGAAGAGATAATGGTTAAGAATTCTACATATACAAAAAGTGATATGGTAATACTCTATCTGATGTGGCAAAATGATGTGGCTCCCCTTGGAGTAGTAAATGTGCTTTACTCAATGGTAGTGATGTGGTTTTCTCGATCATGGTTATTGAAGTTGACACAAAATCAAACATTTATCTTTGACTTCTCATTGTTACATTCAATAGATTTATATAGCCATACAACCTACAACTACACAATAACCAACTAACTAGTAGCTAATCTCTACTAACTAAAGTAGTTATTACATAATCACTTATATTATTAATATTATTCAATAACCTATGTGAAACACTAATTCTTATCACCCCTTTTAGTGCTAACATAGGAATTTTATTCTGAAATTACATTGATGATTGATTTTAATCGGTTGTTATCTCTATCTTTTGAATTGCCATTGAAATCCACCTATTTCCAATTTACCCCCTTCAATTGAAAATTCCCATTGAATATCAGTTTTCACTGATAATGCATCCTTACAATTAATCTCCCATACTATCACTCCAATCACAAAGAAATGATCATTCCCTAATAACTATATGAACAACCTCAATATCTCCATTCAATGTCTTCTTGACTCAAAATTGGATTTAAAAAAAATGACATCAAAAAACACAAAGATATTATACAATGTAATATTTGGTCTGAATCACCTCTTTGTGCATTTCCTTTTACATAACCTTTTTATCTTGAAGTTGCTTCCACATCTGGTCACAATGAGTTTGCAACAACATACAACATAATTGTTTGCAATAACTGTCGATGAAGTTTTCTACAGGAGAAACTGAAACTATGACAGTCTAAATCTCTCTTTGGCTGGGTTTCCAATTAAAAAACTATGTTTGAATCCCAACAAGTGCATGGTAGTGAAAATCACCTCTGTGTGTAGAAAATTGCTTCACATATTTCTGCCATACTTGTACTTGTATCAACAAACCCGAATGGGATTAGGGCAATGTTGGGCGTGGTTTGGATGAGTATAAAGTCTGAGATATCGATACTAACACCAATGCTCAATGTTGAAGCACAGTTCTTCAAATGGTTTTGAACGTAGGCCTGAAATACTGGAAAAAGTTGACTCTAATAGGAGTACACATAACCTAAGAGAAATAGACTAAACAACAAACAAATATACTATATAATTAGGCTTAACACACCTAAATCTAAGCATGAACACAATGGAGGAAATACCGGAAGAGAAAGGTGATGCACATGAATGGAGAATGTCAAACGGATTTGTTACAAGGTCTAGGGGAGAGGACCCAGTAGTTGTGCATCCTAATTTTGGGCTTCTAATTATCTTACGTGGAAATTTCAAATCACTCCCAATTTTTTACAGGAGCTTACTTGGCAAGTCCTCTGCTTATAACTTTTGTTTCAGGGCCACATCATTAAACATGATGCCACATCAACATGCTTTTTGTCATGATGCCACATCCACATCAATATTTTTGGTGAATAAAGATTGCATCTAATTAGTCCGACCTAATTGATGCTTGTGGATAAGTTAGATATATATATTGGATAGTTTTGAGATTGGTGTGTGGTGTTTTCGAACAAAATGCGAAATGTAATTTGAATGCAAAGCATGGTGGGAATGTGAAGCGAAGTGTGTGAAACTGATGAAGTGTGTTAAGTCTATCTATTGAGCATCAAAGGAACTGAATCAACATTGGTTAGGTGCACTCTTACCAGTTCATGTTCTGGTTGTAAGCCATTTTTTTATTGTAATCCTTTTGTAGGAAGTGAGCCTCCTTGTTTGGACAATGAGTCCTCTTTGCAAGAAGTGAGATTTTGTATCTGGCAGTGAGCCTCTTTTGTATCCGATTTTGGAACTATACTATATAGTGAGTTAATCCTCACCGTGGTTTTTCCCTCATTGGGTTTTCCATGTAAAATTTTGGTGTTCATGTGATGTGTGGTTTCATGTTTTGTTAATGCTTTTGCTCATCTTTATTGTTATTTGCATTGAAGTAATTGGATGGTGTTTGTTCAATAAGTTTAAGAAGATACTGATTCACCCCCCTCTCATTATCTTGGATATTCAACAATTGGTATCAGAGCTCTGGTTCCTCTGAAAAATCCTAACAGCTTGAGGAAGATCTTGTAGATTGAAAAAATGGATAAAGAAGAGCTTCGGGCTACTCTTGAAGATCTTGACAAAGTTGAAAATAAAAACAAAGATCTGAAAGAAAATCTTGATAAGGCAAATGAATGCATCCGGAAATTGAAAGAGCAATTGAAGAAATTCAAAGAAAGACATAGAGAAGTGGGTGAGAAATTGAAACAAGAAAATGAAGAGATTATCGGATTGAAGGTGCAAGTGGAAGAAAATAAGAGAATTGAAGATTGTATGAATACATTGACCAGTGCATAGCAAATGTGATGTATGTTCAAGACTTGAATAAGAAGTGGTGAACCTGAAAGCGGGTCTAGAGAAAGCAAAACTCTATGAAGATAATTTCAAGACAAGATCCACCAAGCTTGATGAATTGATTGCAGGACAAAGAACTTCTAAAGACAAAGGTGGTTTGGAAAATGAAGCCGGTGAAAAATCTAAGAATGTGCAAAACTCAAATCCAGTGGACAATCAAAAGACTCAAGATAAATGGAAGCAAAAATGAAATCCAAGAAGAAGACCGCCTATCAGACAACCAAACTCTCAAAGGTACCCATCTTTCAATGGTGTTTGGTTTTCATGTAATAAATTTGGTCACAGGGCAACTGAGTGCAAAATTAGGATGAATCAATTTTTTGGTTCCTTCTCTGGACAATGTTATGCATGCAACAAAGTTGGACATAGAGCTAGTGAATGAAAAACTCAGATGATGAATTGGTTTAATGGAGGAAAAATGAATCAATCTTTTGTTGGCTACTGCTATACTTGTAATAATTTTGGACACAAAGCAAATAAGTGGTTAATGGAAGTCAAACAAATAAGAGAAATGTCTTCTACAATTGCAACAAACTGAGACATATTTCAAGAGTTTGCAAAAGTAAAAAGGGAAAGTAGTATGCTCTGGTAAAGAAGAATGAACCTATGAAGAAAATTGACAAAGATGAGGTTAAGAAAGAAATAAACAAGATATGGAAGAAGAAAGAAGAACCAGAGATGATAGATGTGTCTGTGCCCTCATCTAACGTAGAAAATTCCTCTGTGAATTAGACCTAGCATGGTATTAGGGGGAGTATTAACAAAAAATTGTTTGAACCCCTTGGAAATATGGTGTGTCAAACGTTGGCACAAGGATATGTTGTAAGGAATGATTAGACAAAGGTTATGCAAAAGAAATCGGAAGAAAATGTGCAAGCATGTTCATTTGCAGAGCAAATTAGGGTTTCTCAGTGCAATGAAGAAGGGTTTTTATTAGCTTTTTGAAGCCTATCGTGTTTAATGCGAATTAGGGCAGTACGATTGTGTATAAAGAAAAATTCATAAGTCATTTTTGATCATTTATGCATTTGAAGAATTTGAAGAACGAGTTGGAGCAATCTTGAAGCAATCCCGAAGTGATTTGGAGTGATTATGAGGTAATCTAGAGAAATCATTGTGAATAATTAAGAACAAAAGATGAAAGTTTTCAAAATCATCTCTTTGTTTACAAAAGGAAGGAAAAAGAAGAAGTTTTGTTGTGCAAGAAAAGGTTTAAAGAAGATAAGTGCGATAATGGAATCTATTGACAGAGGATCAAGTGGCAATATTCCACTAAGGCTGAAAGGAGTTGAATTGGAAGAATTTGATCATCAAAAAATGAAGGAAATGGAACTTGGGTAAAAGACAAACGAATTGCAGAACATAAAAACCCTAGGCATGGATTTATGGGGAGAATTTCCTTGGTTTATATATAAAGAATCCATCTTGTTTGTGTTAAGTCAATTTAAGAATGGCACCATTATTTTGGACAAACCCTACCCAACCACGAAGGAGGCAATTGAAGCTATCACTGGGTTGTGTAGTGTTGGTGACCTCCCTGGAAAGAAAACAATAAAATACAAAAATGTGGAGGAACTAACTAGTATCGACAAAGACCCTTGATCTCTTCTAATAAATACTATTGTCAACCCTGCTATAAGGTATGTTGCTTACAACATTACTTACAAAATCTATTTTAGAAATTGTGAAGGTTCCACTTCGACTATTGTTGTATATCTTGCACATAAAATGGGGAAGGAAAACAAGTAGTTTGATCTGTGTAGCCTAATTTTGGAAAACCTATCTGAGAATATACGAATGTCTTCGTTCAAGGGCTATCCTCTCTGGTTTGGTTCTTTGCTTATATGTTTGGCATTTTACTTTTTAAGTTCGCTACCGGGAAAAGAGAATGTTAACTAGGAATCTGGGACCCCCATCGAAAAACAAGTCTATAGGTATTTGGAAGGTATGGAGGATAAATCAAGTGCTTGCAAAGTCTTTTTCTTATCCTTATATAAGGATTTGTGCTCTGGTATGCTAGTGTCTAGTCGGTTTGAGGAGGGTTCATCCTCTAATACAAAGGAATTGGAAGTTGTTATTGGAGGTTCCCCTCCAGAATCTAAAAGGAGGAAAGTTATCACAAAAGATGTCATCACCATTCTGGAAGAAAAGGAGAATGAAGAAGAGTCCCTGCCTGCATTTGAATCTTTTGATCCCGATGATATTCAGACGATGTTAGATAAAGGTGATATGAATAATATTGGTGAAATGTGGTGTGCCTTCCCTCTGATGGATAAACTTAAAATTGATGATGCTCTAGTTGAGTATCTTCTCAAGAAGGGTATTGATATTTCAAATGTTTTTGACACACTACCGGATAATCTATTAGAATTTGTTGAAGAAATAATGTTGCTGGAAGGACCTAGAGGACATAAGTTTGAAGCTATGGCTAAGAGAAGATGTTTCAAATCTAAATAGAATTTATCTGAACACATTAGTGAGACAAGAAAATGCATTAAAGAGATGCCTAACATCTACAAATATTGTCTCCAGTGGCCTACAACAGTCAATAATTTTAGAAGTCAAATTGAATCCATTGAATCTGAGATGAATAATATTGGAAATAATTTTGATTAAAGACAAAAATGGAAAA